>LT669795.1:15693439-16293439 GCA_900128785.1 Arabis alpina
AACCGATTCATGCCAAATAAAAATATATTTCATAAACTTCTGATTTACTATATCTTTTCATCTCCATTCTACAAATCGTTGTGTAGTACAAAATACAAGTAGTTTCACAAAAATACTTTTGCTCTTGGGAAATACTAAGGTATTTACATTTCCTTTACTTGTTGTCTCAAGATGATTTTTTCTAAAAATCTCATAAATTTATGTTATGAAAGATTCGTATGAACATAGTCTTATGAATCTTCTGGATTCATATGAACATAATCTTCTGGATGTTTCACTTATTATGGTATGTGGGATTTTTTTAACTCTCCTCCTCGAGATGATAACACTGATTTTATCAATCTTAAATTGAATCCCTTTTTAGACTCAATAACATATCCTGCTCGGGACATGTATTATACCTTAAATCCTTCTAACTTTTGAGACTTATGAGAATCAATGCATAAATATACCAACTACATTCCCATATGCAATATTATCAATGTGCTCTTCTGGAGCATTTATATATATGCTCTGGTTGAGCATTCAATAAGCCATGTACTACCTTGTATTGTACTCTCAATAGATTCGTTCATTTTCAAAATGATTCACATATCTTTGACTTATAACCATCTCAATTATCTCAATTCTGGTGAAAATATGAGTTCCCGATAGAGACTTTTCGATTTTGGATCTCGATCTTGACCATGACCACATTCATATCCACTTTCACATTATGACTCGTTCCATAGCAATTTCTTCAACAAATACTAGTGGTATTGCCATTTTCTTCTTTAGTATATGATATCACATTCGCTTCATGGAATGGTGCTTAACAACAAATACATCATATGTTCAATCTCAATGAGATAAGATATAAGTTCTGAAAAACTCCTTAAATCTCTTTTCACAAATTGCTGTCCACACGACAACATTACTTGCATGAAATTAAGTTTAAGCATGTCTCTCTAAGAGATATCAAATTGCAAGTAATTCTGAACATATGTGAATTATATTCACTTAAAGACTTCAAGTCATTTTAGGCTTTAGTAAATGTCACATTCTGGTGATCATACTTTTCCTTTAAGAATTGCTCTGGCTAAATCTCTATGGTCAAGCAGTGAACATAATCTTCTGGATATGTCACTTGAAGTGAACTTTCATAATCATCAAATAGTGATCATAATCTTCTGGATTTGTCACCTATGGTCTATGTGAGATTTCCTAATTCTCTTACTCGAGATCATACTCAGACAGTGATCACAATCTTCTGGATTTGTCACTTATGGTTTTTTGTGAGATTCTCTATTTTTATTTGTTTTCTCATAATATGAAACTTCAGGTTCATATATCTCGAACTGAATCTCACAATGAACAAAGATATTACCGAAATAATCAACATGCATAAGCATGATTCGTAAATGATTACGATCAACAAAATCATATCATTGTTCAATTAACAAGGTTTAATTATCAAACCGTGAACTTGATATAAAATAGATTAAATAAAAGAAGTATATGGTAAAGCATAAAAATAATTAATATGCATAAATATGAGTTGTGAGAATTATTCGATCAGTAGACATACATGCTCATCACAAATTCATTAAAATATGTAACTTTAGATTCTCTTGTAAAGAAAGAGTCATAATTATGATTCGATTGACACACATATATGGGTATGCTATCAAACGAATCATAAACTCAGTTCATATAAAATACATGTTTAGCATAAATCAATGTGATAAACAATGTGTATTTCTCGATCAACAAACATACATGTGTATGTCATCAATCGAATCACAAAGTATCATATATAATAGATCTACCGAACCAATTCAAACCAAAAATTATGCTAATTATTTTAGTGATTAAATAATACTTATCTTGATGGTTGGAGAGAGTAGTCGGGATATGAGATACGATGGAGACAACATCGGCCGGAGAATAGACTTGAAATACGTCGACTAGAGGTTTTCACGTCGACTAGATCTTTCGCATCTTAGCTCGATCGGATTTTGGACCAAGGGAACAAAACTTGAATTGAATCAGAGACGACCCCATAAAATATGAAAACAGAGACGACATCGGAAAGTATAAGTAACGTGTGGATTATCGTTTTATTTATGTGACTAGGGTTTTACTAAGCGGCTAGGGTTTTACTAAGCGGCTAGGGTTTTGTACTCAGATGGTTAGAACTCGTGCTGATAACGTGTTGTAGTGAAGAAGAGAAAGAGAGAATTGTGTTGTGTATTATTCCATGAGAAGTATAGAGTATATATAGGGATACAATACTAAGAGAGGAACTAGGGTTTAGGAATACTCTAGAACATGGGCCTCTAATGGGCATCCACTAAATGGGTTTATAACAAAAAATGAATTTTAATTTTAAATAATGCTTCGTTTGAAATATATATTACTAATAACAAGCTATTAAATTAAAAAAAATTACTTAATATTTAACATGGTTTGTTTAGGGTAAGAACTTAAACCCATTGTTTAATTTCTAATAGGGCTCATTCAGGGTCATGGCTCATTGAGGGCTGGGTTTTCAAAATTTAGGGCTGGGGTGGGCTGGGCAACCCTGTTTAACATCTCTGAAGAGTGTGTTCATCGGAAACGAAATCATGTGATGTTTTGCCCTAATCCTTTTACATTTCTCTTCTCTTCTACTTTCTTTTGGAGAAGACAAGATCCGATTCTCTTCTTCCCTTTTTGATTCATTCTCTTTTTCCATTTTTGTGGGCGATTGAATTCTTTTCTTCAGTTAGATCTAAAGCGTTGATGTTAGCCTCCCTCAGGAGATCCAGAAAAAAACCACGAGCTATGCGCAGGGGGCACCTCCTTAGATAACAATTGTGAGGATGTGACTCTGATGATCCTTGTCGGGGGTTTCGACCTATGTATAACGTAAACTACTGTAAAGTGTTTCGGTTCCCATAATCGAGAATAATAAATTCTATTTTACACTTCTCTTCAATATGAAGGAAAATAATGTTTTGGCGAGAGGAGGAAACCAATTTGGCTATGGCAAGAAGTATGTACGCATCATCATGCTTAGCCGCGACCATGACCTTGACGTCTTTCTCCAGAGACTCACCATCATCAATGATATCAATGGGTTTGATAGTTGCTTGATTGAGCAGATTTTGAAATTACGTGTATCTTACAGTGGAATGGTATGCTTATAATATAACCTTTATAGTTTGCAGAAATAGAACTAATTTAGTTTTCATTTATGATTTTTATTGTTTTACGGATTGTTTTGGGATATTTAAGTATGTGAGAGGGTATAAAAACAATGGAGTAGAGGTAAACGTAAAACCAAGCGACGTCTTTGACAAAAGCAAATGTGAACGAAGATTTTTTCCATTGCCACTCTTTCGAGAGAAGATGAAGAGACACTGTTGGGATATCAATCCAAATTCCACATCATAAGTTTAGACATAAGTTGTATAATATATAAGCAGTGTCCAACTCTAATTAATATGAGGCCTTTTGGGAGGAATCCCAAAAGTAAATCCGTGCGGGCTTTACCACTTGGACCCAAAGCGGACAATATCATACTAATGAGGGAATTGGATATGTGCTTGAAAGCCCCATAGAAACTATCTTGCTTCTTCTACAAAATTAATTAATGAGAAAACTGAATAAAGATTACAAACAAACAAAATCTTCTCAAATCGAGGAATATAGAGTATAGAGTGTAATAATTTTTCGGTGGAGGAATGATTGCATAGGTGATAGACCTCATATTTTACCAATTTTACTACCTATTTTCATATGTTTTTTAAGCATTTCAATAAGGTTTTACACTTATACAGGTAGTTTTCTCGTATTTGTAGTTTTAGAATCTTTTACAGGAAAATCAATCAAAAAGACCAAAAGGAGCATAATGAGGCATAACCCAAGCTACAACAACTCACGCGAGCCAAAGAACCCATTGGAGCCAAGAAATCCCCAATTTTACACATTTCACCAAGATGGACAGATTACACATGCCAGAAGTTTAGTAATGAACGGAGGATCAAATGGATTTGGAATTGGATGAAACTTGGAGTGAAGACAGCCATTTGAGTCAGATTTACCATGGAGTTGTATTTCCATCATTTGGAATTGTGTAGAGAGAGTTATGCCCGAAATACTGAAGACATGTCAAACTGCCCAGGAGGAGAAGCTGCCCGGTACCGACCTCCCATACCGACCCGGTCCCCCGATCGGTACTAAGACCATCAGGACGCTCTGGGACGTGGCCAAACTGGCTCCCCATACAAACCTAATATCACGATCGGTGCCACGGCCCTATACTGCGCAGTTTCGAGTGTTTTAACGTTTTTGCCCATAGAACTAAACCATAGAAGACCCTAGACCTATATATACTTGATTTTAGCCTTTGTAAGTGATAGGACATCACTAAGAAACCAAAAATACTATTGTTTTACAGCAGCCACGAACTTCTAAGTTAATTCATAGAGTTTTTGGATTGAAGGAAGAAGACTCTATCTTTCGTATCTTTGATATAGAGAAGAATTCTTAACCTTTCCTTCTTCTATTTGCTTCTATGATTTCGTTTACTGAACCATCACTTTGCTTGATTTCCGTGATGATGTCTGAGTAGATCCGCTTGTTAGGTTGTAGGAAATCAAAGAGTTCATGAGTTGTTAACTTTTATCGAATGAATTAGGGAAAAACCATAAGTTCTTCATCTTTACTTGTTCTTAATGCTGATTGCTTTTCTGATCAACTAGCATCTGATCTTAGGTTGGTGTATCCACGAGAGTGTTCTTAATACCTTCAGATCTAGTATTCGATGAGCTAGGCTTCTTAACAATCATACCAATTAGTTAAAGAGTCTATTGAACAATCAAATCTTAATTAAACTGCGTGCTTTAACCTGTTAATAACCATGCGATAGCTGAGTCTATTAGGGTGTAGAGCATAGAGAATCCGAACCACGATAGTAGAGAGACTCTAATTTTGTGGTTTGATATCTAGAACAACCCCCTTTCAATTCCCTGAATTATTTGGTATAAGTGATAACTTGTGAATCTCTGCGATGAACCTACTGCCTAACGTTTGTTTAACCTGAATTACAATCTTTTTTACTTAGCAATTTCGTTCTTTAAGTTCCATAAAAACCCAAAACCAATATTCTTAGTTCTAGCTTGATTCGATTCATAGAAACTTGTAGTACAACTCTAGGTCCTTGTGGGTTCGATCCCATCTAAACTACTATGTTTGCTGTGCACTTGCAGTTGTTTAATTAGGTAAAACTTTACACCCCATCAAGTTTTTGGCGCCGTTGCCGGGGACCTTTGATTGCTTGTCTACAAAATTTTGATTAGAAACTTTTCTTTTACTTTGCTAATTTTGTTTTCCTTTGGTTCCATCTTTGTGTGTTTCAGGTACCTACATGAAACGAGATTTAACCATTGCTACGATGGCAGCGTGTGGCGACGACGAGCCACCACCACCATGTCCTACTTCACCTCAAGGAGCACGCCTACCGGATTTACAAGCTCGTGAAGAAGTTGACAACCAACAGTTTGGGTTAAGGCAAAACTCGAACAAAATCCAGTAACATGATCTTGAAGAAGGACATGAAGCACCTAACCGTGAGATTATGGGAGACTCCTACTCAACATCAGCACTTCTAGTGGATCAAAGCCCCATCCTACTCACACCACATGCCAAGACTATGAGATAAAACCTCGCGTCATAGCCCTTGTGAAGCAAAATCTGTTTTTCGGTCTTTCAACCGAAAGCCCCTTGAATCACATCGATTCTTTTGAAGACTTATGCAACGTGATCAACGCAAACGGAGTCCCAATGGACTATCTTAGGTGCACCCTATTCACCTTCTCTTTGGCGGAACAAGCAAATCGATGGATGAAGTCGCTTCCCCCTCATTCTATTACCTCATGGGAAGATTACAAGTTAGTCTTCCTGGAGAAGTTTTTCACCAAGAAGAAGTTGAACATCCTAAGAAGGAAGATCACAAAATTTCAGCAAGGTCCCATTGAACCCTATCACGAAACCTTGTAGCGCTATAAAAAGTATCTAAGAGACTGCCCACAACATGGTTTTTCGGAGAGCACGGTGTGGAGCGGTTTCTACCAAGGAATCAACTTGGAGTTCAAGCGATTTCTTGATGTTGGGAGCAATGGATACTTTAGGCACATGCCTATTGATGAATCAAAGACGTTGATTGAGAACTTAGCAGCTAGTGATAGCATGAATCGACCAAGCTACGATGAGACTAGTCAAGCCATCAACACCGATTCAGCTCGTTCAAGGAGACCAAACTCATTGTTGCCCAGATTCTTAAGGAGTTCATGATGCCAAATCAAGCCTGCAAGGAAGCTACAACACCTAAGGACGACGTTCACCATTCAACCTTGGGAGATTTTTCAGAAAATAACCTGAGAGAAGTCAATTTTATGGGAGTAAAACACCAAGATTTGGGAGCCTGTAACTCGGACCAACATCATGACCCTAAGGGGCGTTTCCACACTCGTCAAAATGTACCCCAAGAGGCTTACATTCAGCCTCAACAGCCGTTCAATCAAGGCAACAAAGAGCACGTTGATCGAGGAAGGAGTGGACGACATTTTACCCAAGATTCTATCGATATGTCAACAGTAGATGTTTTGGATAGTATGATGAACTCCATCATCCGCGGATTCACCTACCAACTAGGGATTTTCAGCAGCAATATACACTATAAGGTGAATGCGGTAGGACGAGACATCAACCAGAAGCTAGAAGAAATTACCTCTCATGTGAAGCAAATCGATCTACAAATCGCTTACATCGCTGGAACAATCGGGAAACCCAACGGATTTCTTCCAGGGAAGGTTGAGATAAACCCAAGGAGAGATCACGTGAATTCCATTATCCTTAGGGGTGGTACACAGCTGGACGAAGTAGTGATGCCGGAGGAGGCTAAGGAAAAAGAGGATGTTGTCATAAAGATTGTCGATGAGAAAGATGAAACTGTAATTGAACCATTCAACCTTCGCGACATGGAAAACACCGATAAGGAGGAAGCCAACACACTTTTGGAACCACGTGTCTTCAAGCCTACCATACCATTCCCTACTGCCTTGAAGAACCCAAAGAAGGAGAAAGAACAAGCCAAGCTAAAAGAGCTAGTAAGCCAACTTACTGTGAGGATGCCATTTGTTGATGCTTGTATGATCATTCCAGCTTTGAGAAAGTATATGAAGGGGATTATAACTAGCAACGTAAGCCTAGAAAAAGGAGTTATGCTGATCACACAAGAATGCAACACACAATTCAGAGAATAAGGAATTCAGAAGCTAGAAGATCCGGGCAGCTTTGTGCTCTCATGTGAGATAAAAGGGGCAACCTTTGGACGTTGTCTTTGTGATTTAGGATCTAGTGTTAACTTAATGTCCTACAGCTGGTATTCGGCGACTGCTCAGTAAGACGCCTGGTCGGAATTGTTGTTGCTTTACAAATCATCATTGGAGGATGCAGCGTCCCTGCTGACTTTGTTGTCTTGGAGTTAGACCAAGGACCACGTGATCCAATCATTCTTGGGACACCATTCCTAGCTATTGCTGGAGCTCTGATTGATGGCCGAGGAGGAAAGATCAAGCTTGAACTAGGGGACCTAATGTAACACCGGCATCTCGGACTATGAATCCAGACCCAAGTGTTAGACAAAATCGGTATTTTCATTACTCTAAAATTTCTCGTTTACATTGTGTGGTAAATTACAACATATGGGTACTAGATTCACAACGCCTTGGGAAAAGCTTCCTCCATTGCCTGCTGCTCCCTCCTGCTTTGCCGTCCTATGGTCCACCTGACCGGATGTCCTATCCTGTACACTAGTAAGGGGGTGAGTATTGAATACTCAGTAAGACGGTATACTCCGTCTCACAACCTAAAACTACCTAACTATTCTAAACCCCTATAACCCCACACAACACCCTTAGCACTACTTGCCAGGTACTGTGTCTCACGGCCAACCCTTTGGCGGTGATACAATTCGTCAACTCTCGCTGGGCACCATGGCAGCCATTGACTTTACACCAGCAAGCTGATAACCATAACCAGTAAACTGGTACGCCGGGCACCCTGGCAACCCTTCTATAGCACCAGCTCAGCACGCTGATAACTATCATATCCTTACCAGTAAGCTGGTATTGCCTGGCACTCTGGCAGCCATTCCTTTTAGTCGGCCCGTCGGCGGACTTCCATATTCTGGCAGTCACGTACCTTCTAGCGAGTAGCAGAATACTAGGTCTTCGTGCCCTCTTTCAGGCAAAACACAAACAAGGCGGAAAGCATGCCCATACATGCGCCCTATGCAATATTGAATTTGGTGGCATTGTGAACCTACTATCCTACCGGTTTAACATGTTCTAAACTACTAGAGTCTCCTAAGGTTCACAATCAAACTATCTACTCCGGTTAATCCTAATCCTTATACCTTTACGTTCTCAAGCAATAGCCGCATCATTTCAAACAATACCTTTGCCCTGTATGTCGGCCCCAGGTAAGCATGGCTATCCTAATACGTTACCCATGACACATCTATGGCCATACGGCAACCGTCCCTGCAGAAATACATACATAAAATTAACCGTCAATTGTGGAAGACTCACGTTATAGCCTTGACCATCACTGGCCTAAGCGTTCCCCTAGCCTTGCCTCTAACCCTCGACTCGTATGCGGCCGTACGAGTTTGCTAAGCCTCCTTAGCGCTTCTATTGTTGGCATACACCATCTAGACTCTATACCAGGTTGACTAAGGCGTGCTCGTACAACTATCTAGTTGCCCGATCACTACCTGTCTGGCCTACGACATTCTCTAGTAGTCTGCCGAGTCCAACAAACAAGCGAACCATCGAGTATCATCACTACCTTGCGGCGGTAACTCTACCATAGCTCTATTTTGTGGTTTAATGGTTGGTTAGTATCAGTCCTTTCAGCCTGCCATGCTAATCCTCACATTTGGCCCACCAGCTCCCTTTGCAGAGTATAGCTGGCCTATGCATGACTCTACCTAACTTCCTAATCTACATGCGGTGCGAGTCGGAGCTAGGCATTATCTTGCCATGGTTAGCTTCCAGTCCGCCAAACAACGAGTCACTCTTGGGCCAGCTTCTGCCGAGCCAAATTTCCTCGAGATACAAGGTTGAGTCCCACGACCGGTACGCCAAGGTTCGTGTACCCTCACCAATATCCATTGTGATAGCCGAGTTAATTAGCAAGATGTGTTAGCCTTGCCATGCTCCTCTACTGTCTCACCTACGAGTCCATAGCCAGATCGCCTGATCTCACCGGATGCTCTGCCACTATCGGTAAGCCAAGCATGTTTTTGCCTACCGGGCGTGATTTCGACCGAGGCCGTATCGATCACCATCGAGGCCATACAGGTCCGCGGTACAGTGGTTGGCACTGCCCGTTAGCTTCCTCTCCGATCATCGATGCCTTCACCGATGATTACCGGTTTGTTCATCGTGGACGAATAAAGTACCGTACCGATACATCCGTGCCTACACTAGGCTTACCGATGCTAGTCAGCGATCACATCGCGGACTGCCCTTGCAGTTATCCCCGATGGCCAGTGGTAGATCGATCGTAGGCCTCCCCGAGGGCTTATCGATGCGTCCCCATGGTCCGATCGTGAATATTACCTGATAGCCACTCTTGGCCTGGTCGGATCGTCGAGTGTCCGTACCGATGATCGGCTCACCGATACGTCCATCGAGGAATGATCTGAGGCTCTCTCGTCCTGATCATCGATCAACCTTTCTTCCTTACAATACCTCCTCGAGGCATGGTTGCTAGGTTACCCGGGCCCTGTCGAAATATCATCGTGCCCTCTAGAGGCATCACCGGTACCTCGTACCGATGCCCTTGTAGAGGCGTCTCCGATACCCTCTCAAGGCATCACCGAGGCCTATTGTTGGCACCCTGTTGTACTGTCATCGAGGCACCCCGAGGCCTTACCAATGCCAGCACTAGGCGTTACTAACACGACCGGTCGTGCATGGATCACCATCCGTACAAGACCACACTACTACTATACTACAATACTAATACTACTCTACCCTAACCCGTACTACTAAGACTACTGCATGAAAGCTATAGATGAGGAGAATAGAAAGGGAGTATTAGGTACGGATCGCGCCTTACCTTATACCGCTGCTCCTTAGGGTGGGGTGCCGAGTTCCTTCTCGAGCTCTTCCTTTTCTCTTCCTCTTAAGCGTGTATCTTTGGCTCTACAGAGAAGAGAAATGTTTTGGTGTGTAAATAATGAGCTCCCTAACTCTCTATTTATACTATCCGAATAACCCTAAGGAGAATATTCACTTTCCTTATTTTTCTCCACCTCCTTACTATATGGGGCGAAAGCCCATTTCTTTCCCCTTCCTTCCACGTTATTCCTTTCTTTTGAGCCGACCTCCTAGGTCTTCTTCCGTCTTCGCGGGCCACGGCCCAATCATCTACGTTTCCATTCCCTAAACAATTACCAACCGATCCTTGACTTTGTAGGGATATCGAATTCTTCCTATTTATTCCACTAATGTCCTAACCTATACCCGACCTATCTTATGCCTTCAAACATCCTCATAACCACCAATCTTCTGCTGAACCTCTACTAATTTCCTCCTAAGTACCTCAGGTTTCTTCTACTCGGTTTTTGAGATTTTACAAACTCTCCCTCCCTTGGAATGGAGCCGTCTGTAACACCCGCATCTCGGATTATGAATCCAGACCCAAGTGTTAGACAAAACTGGTATCTTCATTACTCTAAAATTTCTCGATTACATTGTGTGGTAAATTACAACATATGGGTACTAGATTCACTACGCTTTGGGAAAGTTTTCCTCCATTGCCTACTGCTCCCTCCTACCTTGCCGTCCTATGGTCCACCTGACCGGATGTCCTATCCTGTGCACTGGTAAGGGGGTGAGTATTGAATACTCAGTAAGACGGTCTACTCCGTCTCACCACCTAACACTACCTAGCTATTCTAAACCTTATAACCCTACACATCACCCTTAACACTACTTGCCGGGTACTGTGTCTCACGGCAAACCCATTGGCGGTGATACGAAAAATCCTCAACCTCATGCCGGGCACGCTGGCAGCCCATCCTCATGCCGGGCACGCTGGCAGACCCCTAACTCTACACCAGCAAGCTGGTAACCGGGCCAGTTAAAACATGTATGCCTCGTACTCTGGTGGCCATTCCTCTAGTCGGCCCATTGGCGGACTCCTACCGGGTCTTCTAGTGAATATCTGAACGCTTAGTCTTCGTGCCATCTTTCAGGCAAAACATAAACAAGGCGGAACGCATGCCCATACTTGCGCCTTTTGCGGTATTTAAATTGGTGGCGTTGTGAACCTACTATCCTACCGGTTTAACATGCTTTTGACTACTAGACTATCCTAAGGTTCACAACCAAACTATATACTCCAGTTAGTCCTAGTCCTTTATACCTCTACGTTCTCAAGTAATACCCGAAGTATTTCAAGCAATACCTTTTGCCCCGTATGGTCGGCCCCAGGTAAGCATGGCTATCCCAATACGTTACCCATGACACATCTATAGCCATACGGCGACCGTTCCTGCAGAAATACAAACATAAAACTATCCGTTAATTGTGGAAGACTCACGATCCAGCCTTGCCCATCACTGGCCTAAGCGTTCTCGTGACCTTGCCACTAACCCTGGAATCGTATGCGGCCATACGAGTTTGCTAAGCCTCCTTAGCGCTTCCCTTGTTGGCACGCATCGTCTAGACTATCTACCAGGTTGACTAAGGCGTGCCCGTACAACTATCAAGTTGCCCGGTCACTACCTGTCTGGCCTACGACATTCTCTAGTAGTCTGCCGAGTCCAACAAACAAGCGAACCATCTAGTATTCTCACTAACTTGCGGTGATAACTCTACCATAGCTCTATTTCGTGGTTCAATGATCAGTTAGTATCAGACCTTTCAATCTGCCATGCTAATCCTCACATTTGGCCCACCAGCTCCCTTTGCAGAGTATAGCCGGCCTATGCATGACTAACTAACTTCCTAACTACATGTGGTGCGAGTCGGAGCTAGGCATGATCCTGCCATGACTAGCTTCCAGTCCGCCAAACAACGAGTCACTCTTGGGCCAGCTTATGCTGAGCCAAGTTTCCTCGAGATACAAGGCTGAGTCTCACGGCGGGACTACTTCACCCGTGCACCCTTACCAAGATCCATTGTGATAGCTGAGTAACTGGATAAGATGTGTTAGCCTTGCTTTGTTCCTCTACTGTCTTACCTACGAGTCCATAGCCAGATCGCCATGATCTGACCGGATGCTCTGCTACTGTTGGTAAGCCAAGCATGCTTTTACCTACCGGGAATGATTCCGAACCGAGGCCGTATCGATCACTATCGAGGCCTTACCGATCCGTGGCACAGTGGTTGACACTACCTGTCCAGCTTTCTCTCCGATCACCGATGCCTTCACCGATGATTACCGGTTTGTTCATCGCGGATGAAAAATGTATCGTACTGATACACTGAGACCTACACGAGGCTCACCGATGCCAGTCAGCGATCATATCGCGGACTGCCTTGCGGACTGCTCCGTTATCTTCGATGGCTCACTCGTCCTGATCATCGATCAGCCTTACTTCTCGCGGTGCCCGGTCAAGGCGTCACCGGGCCCTGTTGAGGCGCCACCAATGCCTCGCATTGATGCCCTCTTGAGGCGTCACCGATGCCCTATCGAGGCATCCTCAACTTAATTCTAGGACACTCGGTAGCCACTCGTGTTGTCACCGGTATCTGACCGATGCCAACCAGTGGTGCTACCGAGGCCAACCAGTGGTGCTACTGAGGCCTACCATTGGTACCCAGTCGTGTTGTCATCGAGGCACCCCGAGGCCATACCGATGCCAACCCTTGGCGCTACCAACACTACCAGTCGTGTACAAATCACTATCCGCACAAGACCTTACTACTATACTACTACTACTACACTACTCTACCCTAACCCGTACTACTAAGACTACTGCATGAAAGCTATAAAGGAGAAGAATAGAAAGGGAGTATTAGGTACGGATCGCGCCTTACCTTATACCATTGCTCCTAAGGTGGGGTGCCGAGTTCCTTCTCGAGCTCCTCCTTTTTTCTTCCTCTTAAGCGTGTATATTTGGCTCTAGAGAGAAGAGAAATATTTTGGTGTGTAAATAATGAGCTCCCTAGCTCGCTATTTATACTAAACCAAAAACCCTAACGAGAATATTCACTTTCCTTATTTTCTCCACCTCCTTACTTCATGGGCCGAAAGCCCAATTTCCTTTCCCTCTTCTCCACGTTTCGCCTTTTTTTTCTTCCTTTTTGCCCCTACTCTTGCGTTACTGCATAACAAGTCCTCCTCAGGTTTCCTATTTCTACTAAGGTCCTACTCTATAACTGCTCTATTCTATACCCGATTTATCCTATACCCGACCTATCCTAATACCTTTAGATGTCCTAGTGACCACAATTCTCCTGCTGAACCTCTGTTAGTCTCCTCCTAAGTACCTAAGTTTCTTCTGCTTGGTTTTGGGATGTCACACCGTCCTCGGCTCCTAGGATAGGGGTTTAAGTCTCTAGGGAACTTTCTGGCTGGCAGGAAAAGGGTAGTCGAGGTGGGTTAGTGCCGGTATCAAGCCATGAAAGGTTTTGGGTAGGAAGGCATGATGAACCAAACACCGTTTTACTAAAAGACCACCCCATAAAAGTTTGCAGAATTTTGTAGTTTATCAAAGGAAAGAAAAGAACTGGGAGGAAATGAGGATTGGATATGGGTAGCTACTGGGGGTGGTTTAACATGGCTTCTTACGACCCCTTTTCCCCGCGTTCTCTTAGCACGTGTAGTCGAGGGTACACATTTGGTCCTCTTGGTGGTGGCGGAAGTGCATGTTGCCCTACCGGGTTTGCTGGTGCTACTCTTGGGCATTCCTTTGCGAGGTTGCCCGGTCGTCCACAACGAAAATAGCATACACCCGTTCCGGGTGGTTGTGGGCACGCTATGACCATGTGACCGGTCTCCCCACAATGCGCACATCTAGCCCTACAAGGTCCGGCGTGGTTCTTCCCACACTTAGGGCAACTCACTTTTTGACCTCCCGCCCTATCGTGTGTCTTCCTTTTGCCGCTGTCGCTTTCTCTTGTATTGGTAACGGAGCGGTGCTGCTTACTTTCTTCCTCTATCCCTAGTTCTACCATGGCGGCCTTTTCCACTAATTTTGTCATGGTGTGAAAAGGTAAGAATCTACAGCCTGGTTCGTATCTCTACTCGCAACCCTCGAAGGAATTTCTTGATGACCTGTCCAGCGGTCATGTTGTTTCCTGCGAATCTGCGAAGGCGATTGAATTCTGCCTCATAGTCCCTCACCGTGCGGGTTTTCTGACGTAGGTCCAAGAATTCCCCTTCCAGTCGGTCAATGGATTCCTGAGGAAGTACTTCTTGACGAATTCCTCCCTGAAGACGTCGTAGGTGCAATGCGGGTTGCCCCACCCTTGGATCACTCCTTCCCACCATAGCTGGGCATCTTCCTTCAGATAGTTGACCGCCATATCTTTCTTGTACCCTACCGGGCATCGGGCGGACTCGAAATTCCTTTCCAGCAACTTGAGCCAAGAGTCTGCCTCGGCTGACTTAGCTCTCTTTCCGAGAAACGTCCCCGTGTCCAAGTCCCTCATAACTCGGAGAATCTCCCAGTACGTGGGTACCCTTTCCAGGGGATGCACGTCTTCCATCACTGGTGCGTCTACATCTATCACCGGTGGGTTCGGGGGTGGTGGTGGATTTGCTGGGTTCCCTGGTCCCCTAAGTTGTATGACATTTCTGAAGAGGGCTCGTAATTCCTGGAGCCCGTGTAGCAGCGCCGCATTGATCGTGGTTTGGTTGATGGCTGGCGCGTCGGGCTCCTCGGGTGCAGCGGGATTGGGTGGTGGTGGGTTTGGATCATCGGGTTGTGCTGGGGGTACGGGATTTGCTGGCGGAACAGGGTTAACGGGTGGTACAGGTTAAACTGGTGGTACCGGCTGAGCAGGAGGTACAGGTTGGGCCGGTGGGGCGGGTTGAACAGGGGGTACAGGCTGGGTAAGTGGTACTGGGTTTGGTACGTCTTCCTCGGTGGCTAGTGGGTTTCCTACTCCGGTGGCTACTGTGGCGTTCCTTCTTCTGGTGGTCATCTGAAAAGGACATCCTAAGGTTACTATTCCTAACTTACCAATGATGGCCGTAGGCGGTGGCAGGGGAGGCATGGGAATTGAAGCCCTTTTCCCAAGTAGTCCCAAGAGATCTTTCAAGTTGTCCTCCAGGTCAGAACTAGAGTGACAGCCGAGCTCTGATACCAAATCTGTAACACCCGCATCTCGGACTATGAATCCAGACCCAAGTGTTAGACAAAATAGGTATCTTCATTACTCTAAAATTTCTCATTTACATTGTGTGGTAAATTAAAACAAATGGGTACTAGATTCACAACGCCTTGGGAAAGGCTTCCTCCATTGCCTGCTGCTCCCTCCTGCTTTGCCGTCCTATGGTCCACTTGACCGGATGTCCTATCCTGTACACTAGTAAGGGGGTGAGTGTTGAATTCTCAGTAAGACGGTCTACTCCGTCTCACAACCTAACACTACCTAACTATTCTAAACCCCTATAACCCCACACAACACCCTTAGCACTACTTGCCAGATACTGTGTCTCACGGCCAACCCTTTGGCGGTGATACAATTCGTCAACTCTCACCGGGCACCCTGGCAGCCCTTGACTTTACACCAGCAAGCTGTTAACCATAACCAGTAAACTAGTACGCCGGGCACCCTGGCAACCCTTCTATAGCACCAGCTCAGCACGCTGATAACTATCATATCCTTACCAGTAAGCTGGTATTGCCTGGCACTCTGGCAGCCATTCCTTTTAGTCGGCCCGTCGGCGGACTTCCATATTCTGGCACTCACGTACCTTCTAGCGAGTAGCAGAATGCTAGGTCTTTGTGTCTCTTTATGGCAAAACACAAACAAGGCGGAACGCATGCCCATACATGCGCCCTATGCAATATTGAATTTGGTGGCATTGTGAACCTACTATCCTACCGGTGTAACATGTTCTAAACTACTAGAGTCTCCTAAGGTTCACAATCAAACTATCTACTCCGGTTAATCCTAGTCCTTATACCTCTACGTTCTCAAGCAATAGCCGAAGCATTTCAAACAATACCTTTGCCCTGTATGGTCGGCCCCAGGTACGCATGGCTATCCTAGTACATTACCTATGATACATCTATGGCCATACGGTGACCGTCCCTGCAGAAATACACACATAAAAATAACCGTCAATAGTGGAAAACTCACGTTCCAGCCTTGACCATCACTGGCCTAAGCGTTCCCGTGGCCTTGCCTCTAACCCTGGACTCGTCTGCGGCCGTATGAGTTTGCTAAGCCTCCTTAGCGCTTCTCTTATTGGCATACACCGTCTAGACTCTATACCAGGTTGACTAAGGCGTGCCCGTACAACTATCTAGTTGCCCGATCACTACCTGTCTGGCCTACGACATTCTCTAGTAGTCTGCCGAGTCCAACAAACAAGCGAACCATCGAGTATCATCACTACCTTGCGGCGGTAACTCTACCATAACTCTATTTTGTGGTTTAATGGTTGGTTAGTAGCAGACCTTTCAGCCTGCCATGCTAATCCTCATATTTGCCCCACCAGCTCCATTTGCAGAGTATAGCTGGCCTATACATGACTTTATCTAACTTCCTAATCTACATCCGGTGCGAGTCGGAGCTAGGCATGATCTTGCCATGGCTAGCTTCCAGTCCGCCAAACAACGAGTCACTCTTGGGCCAGCTTCTGCCGAGCCAAGTTTTCTCGAGATACAAGGCTGAGTCCCACGACCGGTACGCCAAAGTTCGTGTACCCTCACCAAGATCCATTGTGATAGCCGAGTTACTTAGCAAGCTGGTTTAGCCTTGCCATGCTCCTCTACTGTCTCACCTACGAGTCCATAGCCAGACCCCATGATCTGACCGGATGCTCTGCCACTATCGGTAAGCCAAGCATGCTTTTGCCTACCGGGCGTGATTCCGAACCGAGGCCGTATCGATCACCATCGAGGCCATATCGGTCCACGGTATAGTGGTTGGCACTGCTGGTTAGCTTCCTCTCCGATCATCGATGCATTCACCGATGATTACCGGTTTGTTCATCGTGGACGAACAAGGTACCGTACCGATACATCGATGCCTACACTACGCTTACCGATGCCAGTCAGCGATCACATCACGGACTTCCATTGCGGACTGCTCAGTTATCCCCGATGGCCAGTGGTAGATCGATCGTAGGCCTCCCCGAGGGCCTATCGATGCGTCCCCATGGTCCGATCGTGAATACTACCTGATAGCCACTCTTGGTCTGATCATATTGTTGAGTGTCCGTACCGATGATTATCTCACCGATACGTCCATCGAGGAATGATCCGAGGCTCTCTCGTCCTGATCATCGATTAACCTTACTTCCTTACGATACCTCCTCGAGGCATGGTTGCTAGGTTACCCATGCCCTGTCGAAGCGTAATCATGCCCTCTAGAGGCGTCACCGGTACCTCGTACCGATGCCCTTGTCGAGGCGTCTCGGATGCCCTCTCGAGGCGTCACCGAGGCCGACCATTGGCACCTTGTCGTACTGTCATCGAGGCACCCCGAGGCCTTACCGATGCCAGCACTAGGCGTTACCAACATGACCGGTCGTGCACGGATCACCATCCGTACAAGACTACACTACTACTATACTACTACTACTTTACCCTAACCCGTACTACTAAGACTACTGCATGAAAGCTATAGATGAGGAGAATAGAAAGGGAGTATTAGGTACGGATCACGCCTTACCTTATACCGCTGCTCCTTAGGGTGGGGTGCCGAGTTCCTTCTCGAGCTCTTCCTTTTCTCTTCCTCTTAAGCGTGTATCTTTGGCTCTATAGAGAAGAGAAATGTTTTGGTGTATAAATAATGAGCTCCTTAGCTGTCTATTTATACTATCCCCAAAAACCCTAAGGAGAATATTCACTTTCTTTATTTTTCTCCACCTCCTTACTATATGGGCCGAAAGCCGATTTCTTTCCCCTTCCTTCCACGTTAGTCCTTTCTTTTGCGCCGACCTCCTAGATCTTCTTCTGTCTTCGCGGGCCACGGCCCAATCATCTAGGTTTCTATTCCCTAAACAATTACCAACCGATCCTTGACTTTGTAGGAATATCGAATTCCTCCTATTTATTCCACTAATGTCCTAACCTATAGCCGACCTATCCTATGCCTTCATACATCCTCGTGACCACCATTCTTCTGCTGAACCTCTACTAATTTCCTCATAAGTACCTCAGGTTTCTTCTACTCGGTTTTTGGGATGTTACACCTAACCCTTGATTTCGAAATCGACAAAACACTCCAGAAACCAACTATTGATGGCCTTATCTTAAGTGTGGATCAGTGAAGTGGAGTTTCTGAGGAGATGTTTGAAGAGCTAATCCTCAACGACCCCCTTGAGATAGCATTAACGACGTTTGAAAAGGAGGATGGATACATGAACGAAGAAGCTCGCGACTACGCAAAGATGCTTGATTCGATGAACACATATGATAGGCTTGTTGCCCACCGAGTACTGGATGATGAAACTATTGAAGCTAAGCCTCCTACGACGTCACCCAAAGGAGCAGAAGAATATTGGAGTGAATTAAAGACACCAAAAGTTGAACTTAAGGAGGTGCCCCTTGGTTTGAAGTACGCTTTTCTTGGTCCGAATCAGACTTACCCCGTCATCATCAATGCGAATTTGAACAATGTGGTGATAGCCTTGTTTCTTTGTGAATTGAGAAAGCATCGTGGAGCTCTGGGGTACTCCCTAGAAGACATCACGAGGATATCTCCAGACTTGTGTATGCACATGATCATCCTTGAAGATGGAAAGTCTGCTTCAATGGCACACCAAAGGAGGCTCAACCCAAATCTAAATGATGTGGTGAAGAAAGAGATCATGAAACTTCTTGAAGCAAGTATAATATACGCTATTTCGGACAGTGCTTGGGTAAGCCCATCCACGTTGTGCCCAAGAAAGGAGGAGTCACGGTGATAAAGAACGAGAATGATGAGCTCATACCCATGAGGACCATCACCGGACACTGCATGTGTATCGATTACAGGAAGCTTAATTCTGCCACCCGCAAGGATCACTTCCCCTTGCCCTTCATCGATCAAATGCTTGAGCGCCTCGCTAATTACCCCTACTACTATTTCCTTGATGGATATTCTGGATTTTTCTAAATCCATATCCACCCGGACGATCAAGAGAAGATGACATTTACATGTCCCTATGGCACCTTTGCTTACACGAGAATGCCGTTCGGATTGTGCAAAGCCCCAGCAACATTTCAAAGGTGCATGATGGCTATCTTCACGGAATACATAGAAGACATAATGGAGGTATTCATGGATGATTTCTCAGTTTTGTGGCTCTTCCTTTGGAGATTGCTTAGCAAACCTGAGTAAAGTTTTGCAACGATGTGAAGATAAGCACCTAGTTCTAAATTGGGAGAAGTGTCATTTTATGGTTGGAGATGACATTGTTCTAGGCCATATGATATCCGAGAAGGGGATCGAAGTTGATAAAGCGAAGATAGAGGTCATGGTAAATCTACAACCACCTACAAACGTGAAAGGAATAAGGATTTTTCTTGGTCACGCTTGTTTTTATAGGAGGTTTATCAAGGATTTCTCGAGCATCGCAAGACCCCTGACTCGACTTTTATGCAAGGAGGTAACCTTTAAATTCAATGAGGACTGTCTAGCAGCATTTAACAAGATCACGAGTGCACTAATTAGCGCCCCAATTGTGCAATCGCCGGATTGGGAGCTTCCGTTTGAGATCATGTGTGATGCTAGCGATTATACAGTAGGAGCTGTACTTGGGCAGAGGAAAGACAAGAAGTTGAACGTAATCTACTATGCTAGCAGGACTTTGGATGAAGCACAATGAAACTATGCCACAACAGAGAAGGAATTGCTTGCCATCGTCTTTGCCTTTGAGAAATTTTGGTCTTACCTAGTTGGTTATAAGGTAATTGTTCATACCGAACATGCAGCCCTCAAGTACCTTTTGTCTAAAAAGGATGCCAAGCCGCTCCCCATAAGATGGATACTCTTGTTCCAAGAGTTTGACTTGTAAATCAAAGACACGAAAGGGATAGAGAATGACGTGGCGGATCATCTCTTCCACATGAGAGTGGAAGAGAAGCTACCGATGAATGATCAATTGCAAGAAGAGAACGTATATGCCATGAATGCAGTCCCTTGGAGGGACATGGCAGCCTCCAAACGTAGCCAATCGAAGGAGAAAACCTTTGGAACCCCTTGGTATAGGCACATCGCTAATTACCTTACAGCAGACATTCCACCTCCATAGTTCTTCGGTTACAAGAAGAAGAAGTTCCTTGAGGATATAAGCTACTACTTTTGGGATGAAACCTACCTCTACAAGAAATGCCAAGATGGCTTGTTTATAAAGTGTGTGCCAGATCATGAGATTCAAGGAGTTCTACTAGGCTGCCATGGATCAGCCTATGCAGGACACTTCACAGCCTTCAAAACCGTGGCTAAGGTACTACAAGCCAGATTTTGGTGGCCTACAATGTTCCAAGATGCTAAAGCATTCATAGCAAGGTGTGTTGCTTGCCAAAAAATAGGAAACACAGGTAGAAGAAATGAGATGCCACAAAATTTCATTCTAGAAATCAAAGTTTTCGACGTTTGGGGCATTGATTTCATGGGACTTTTTCCTATGTCATTTGGAGACCATTACATTCTTGTAGCAGTGGATTATGTTTCTAAATGGGTAGAAGCGATAGCAACCACGACCAGTGATGGAGATGCAATCATCAAGCTGTTCAAATCTACAATCTTTCCACGATTTGGAATTACAAGAGTTGTGATAAGTGATAGAGGAACCCACTTTGTCAACAAGGCTTTTAACAGTCTTTTGCAGAAATATGGAGTTAAGCACAAAGTGGCCAATGCCTATCATCCTCAAACAAACGGCCAAGCTGAAGTTTCAACTAGAGAGATCAAGGCAATCTTCCAGAAGACTACAGGAAAGACGAAGAGTGATTGGTCAGCAAAGCTAGACGAAGCGCTATGGGCTTACAGAACATCTTTCAAAACACCATTAGGGACAACCTCTTTCCACATAGGGTACGGCAAAGCGTGCGACCTTCCAGTGGAGCTTGAGTACAAGGAAGCCTGGGCGATTAAGGAGCTTAATTTCAACCTCAAGACAGCTGCAGAAAGACGTTTGATTCAACTAAATGAATTGGAAAAGATTCGTCACCTAGCCTACGAGAATTCAAAGATCTACAAGGAAAAGACCAAGGCTTATCACGATAAGAAGATCATACCAAAGACATTTGTTCCAAGCGAGAAAGTCCTTCTTTTCAACTCTAAGCTAAAACTCTTCCCAGGCAAGCTCCGCTCACGATGGTCCGACTCTTTCCCTATAAAGGAGGTCAAACCATACAGAGGAGTGATTCTTCATGATAGAAAAAGGGTTGTTTTGAAGTGAATGGAGAATGTCTCAAACCGTACTTCGGAGACATAGTTACAGGCAAGAAGATTACCATCGCCTTGGACGAACCGCCCGATGCTTAAAAAGCAAAAGGACTCGAGCTAATGGACTTTAAACAAGCGCTTTATGGAAGACAACCCATATTTCTAACTTTTAGCATGCATTAAACACTATTCAAATTCACATTTTCATATTTCTAACATCATATTTTCTCATAATCTTGTAGAAAAAAGTAAAAAAAAAGGGGTGGACCGTAGCCCGGTACCGATCGCCTGTACCTATACACGAACAAGATCGGTACCAGACAGATAGAGCGCTTTGCGGACCGATGACACACCGAGCCACGGTACCGATCGAGTAACACGATTGGTACCGGGAGATTTTAGACCGAGCCGTTCGACGGTACTGATCGCCCGTACCGACCAACGGACGAGATCGGTATGGGGTAACATGAGACGATCGCCATACTGAACCACGGTACCGATCGGGTAACACGATCGGTATTGGGTACCGAATGACCACGTCCGGACGCGATCAAACCTCGATACCGACGGGATGCAACCAACCTGACACGACCAATAGCGTCCCACCCGTACCGAAGCACCCGAACCAGTCGATCACTCTCGGCTCAATCTTACCACACCCGATCGTCCTCACAACCGTGACCACACCGTACCGATGTCCTTGACTGGTACCGGTGCGCCATCAATTCAAACACCTCATGATGGACTCCCCGCCTAGAAATTATACTTGCTAGGTTTTAATGGATACAATTTTGATTCTCCATTTGGACTACTAACATAGCTTTTGAAGATCTCAAGTCAAGGTTATTAGATCAAGGAAACAAATCACGTTCATGACATCTTACTCCTTTTTACCACCCTCTTGTTGTCATGAACGACCAGCTCATTTTTAGTTGGTTTCTCCACCTTAAACCCTTTAACCTTTTTTCAGACCCCATGCCTTCTTTTTCGTTTCATATTTGCAGATATGTCTAAAAACGCCGGAGAGAATAGGGTCGACGCAATCTCCCAATCACTAAGATATACGTCATTGAGTTAAAGAGAGGTGGAGTACAAAGAGCAAAATTCAAAGAGGTTGTTTCCTTGGGCGTCTAAACAAGGTATCAATTGCGTGCGTATGACTCAATATTCCAAAAGAGAATCGTTTTTCCCCGAAAAAAAAATGATATAATATATATATATATATATATATATATATATATATATACATAATAATAATCTAAAGGAAAGGAAACGATCGCTCAATTGAGCCATATGGCCTAAGAATATCCCAAGGACGGATGTGATCAACAAGAAGAGGAGAGTAGAGGAGTTTTAAAGTGATTCCCAGAAAAGAATCTAAGTTTGGGAGAAGAAGAGCAACTACAAAGTGATTGTGGAATTGCGGACATTAATATGTCCATTCTCTCTTACGATTTTGCATAATGTCTCGCACCCGGACATTTTGGTAACCCTAAACACTTTTAACCTCACCACTAAAATCAGCCTTCCTTTATACACCTAGCCCGTATTCCTTGAATGATAGCCTTGATAAGAGTTTTCAACAACCTGGTAGAGTAGAAAGAGTCAATTGAGTAGAAGTTGAGATGTGTGCAGGGAGGATATCTAGGATGGGCCTGCGAAGTCATGATGGGATATGAGGAGAGCGTTTGCGAATTAATCTTGTTCCATGTGGATTCAAGGTTTAGATTTTGAGAAAATGGATTCGAAGGATATGTGAGTTCCCGTGTTTTCAAACCTCTTTTCTAGTCTTGACCTTTTGTTTGCTTGAGGGCAAGCAAAAGCTAAGTCTGGGGGAGTTGATAGACCTCATATTTTACCACTTTTACTACCTACTTTCATATGATTTCTAAGCATTTCAATAAGGTTTTACACCTATAAAGGTAGTTTTCTCGTATTTGTAGTTTTAAAGTCTTTTACAGGAAAATCAATCAAAAAGGATCAAACGGAGCATAATGAGGCATAACCCAAGCACATCAACTTACGCGAGCCAAAGAACCCGTTGGAGCCAAGAAATCCCCAATTTTATACATTTCACCAAGATGGACAGATTACACACGCCAGTAGTTTAGCAATGAATGGAGGATCAAATGGATTTGGAATTGGATGAAAATTGGAGTGAAGACAGCCCTTTGAGTCAGCTTTACAATGGAGTTTTATTTGCATTATTTGGAATTATGTAGAGAGAGATGCCCAAAATACTGAAGACATGTCAAACTGCCCAGGAGGAGAAGCTGCCCGGTACCGACCTCCCATACCAACTCGGTCCCCCGATCGGTACTGTAACACCCGTGAACCAATTTTGAGGAAATTGGAGGGTGTGTCGATCGACACTAGTGAGGTGTGTCGATCGATAGGCTGTGTTTTGGGGCTTAAGGCCGGTTTGTGCGAGTGACTTTCGATCGACACACGTGGTGTATGACGATCGACAGGGGTTTTAGTGGTAGATTTTAGTTTTCCGATTTAAATTGGATGGTTCGCGTTGGTTTGGTTTAGGAAACCTAGGGTTTCATATTTAAGGCTTTTGGCCGCATTCTGATCGAAACAAAGTCCCAAAATCAGTGGAAAAGAGTATGAGAGGAGTTTCTCTTGTTTGTTGAGATTTTTGTGAGATAAGGTTTGTTCTTGGGTATTTTGGAGTAGAATTTCATGGTGGTTGTCGTGGATTTCGTTTATAGTCTCAATTCCATCAGTTTCTAGCCGTGATTTGGTTAGGTTGTTGGTTAGTTCTGGAACTTGTTTGGATTTGTTGTTGAACCGGTTATCTGGAATTTATTGGAATGGGTTGTTTGGTTTAAATTGTTTGGTTATCCGCTGTAGTGTAGTCTGTTTGTTTGGTTGGTTGTTAAGGATAACATTTATGGGAATGCTACTCCACCACCAAGGGTTTATTTTTTGAATAAAAAAAACGGGTAAGGTCGTTTCAGTTTGGTATTAGAGCGATACGGTTTTAGGACGGGCTAGAACTGCTAGGATTGTAATATGGTTAAAAAATTGCAATTATGTGGGTTTGGGGGTTCTAGATCATCTTCCTTCGAGCCTTCAATGAGATTACACAGTAAGTGTGTTGTGTCTTCTAGTGCTTAGCTCGTGTACTTGTGAGTGCAGTGAAATGGCTAGAGGGTGTGGGTGGGGATGAAACGACCCGACCCATTTTTTTTTTTTTAACAATAAACCCTTAGACTCAGGTTAACATTCCCATAAATGCTAACCCTCAACGTCTAAACAAACAAAAGCAATAACCAGCGGATAACAGTAAACCAAAATAATCCAATTTATTAAATATCTAAACCGATCAATTCAACAACAATAACCGGTTCAACAAGTTCCAGAACTAACCAATAACCTAGTAAGTTCTAACAACAATAAAAGAACAACACCAAACAAGAGACCCTAGATCATCTCCCTCTTCGTAGCCGTGATTCCACGATCACAATTTGCCTTTACCTGCATCACATGGAAAAAGAGATGCGTGAGTATTATCATAAATATCCAGTGAGACGGTCATCCCATCTACGACTGCGCACTCAGGCACGATGGACCGCTCAGGCAAACAAACAAGGCACACAACACATAAACAACAAAGGCTCAACCCAGCCAATCAGACAGGTTGTCGATCGACACTACCACTAGGTGTCGATCGACACCCTCTGAACATGCTTGTCATTCGATACTACCACTAGGTGTCGTTCGACGGCATGTGAACTGGCTGTCATTCGACACACCTCATGTGTGTCGTTCGACAGTCTTCGTACTCGTCTGTCATTCGACCCACCTCGTGTGTGTCGTTAGACAGGCCCTTCGCAAGAATCCTAGGAAATCGATCATGATCCTCTCGGATCGATTCTTCCTCTGCGTTAGCACGAAACCTGCACAGAACAACAATCACAAAACAACAACCAACATACGCAGTCTCAATCAATCACCACAAGATCAATCAACTCGTTCAAACCTATCACCAAGCAACCCTAACGATCCATCGATCCAGAAGTCATGGTCACCCACTCACCTTAGGTTTTCGGATAGAAACTGATGGAATTGAGGCTAGAAACGAAATCAGCTATCACCACCACGAAAATCTACTCCGAAACAACCAAGAATAAACCTTGTCACACAAGAATCACAAGAACCAAGAGAAACTCCTCTCAAACTCTTTTCCACTGATTTTGGGACTTGGTTTCGCTCAGAATGCGTCCAAAAGCCTTAAATATGAAACCATTGGTTTCCCCTAAACCGACCCGGTCCAACCGAACAATTAAAATCGAACCAGAAAACCGACCAATTAAGGCCTTGTCGATCGATATACACCGCGTGAGTCGATCGACAGCCACTCGCACAACCGACCCTAAGCCCCAAACTCAGCCTGTCGATCGACACACCTCACTAGTGTCGATCAACACACTTTCCAATTTCCTCAAAATTGGTTCACGGGTGTCACAAGGGAGGCCGAGGCAGAAGTCGTGGACCTGTGTCAATTCAGCAGACGTTGCATGATGGCCAGACCGCCAGTGTGAGTGCCAGTGTGGGGGCCGTTTTGGGTCATATTGGGGCTGGTTTGGGTCCTGTTGGGGCTGGTTTGGGTCCCGTTGAGGCTGGTGGTGCTAGTGGTGTTGGCGCGGTTGTGGGTATGGTCGCGGCCGCAGGTGTAGCCTAGGCTGGTGATGATCGTCTGGCTGATCTGTTGAGGCAGTTTTTGGAGCGGTTACCGGGTGTGGTGCCATTGCAAGCTCCAGTGTTGCCACATGTGGAAGAGGTGCAGCCAAGGGCTGCGGTTGTTGATGAGGTTCCATCATATATTCGAATGATGGAGAAAATGCAGAGGATGAATACGGGTTCTTTTGCAGGAGGTGTTAAGCCTCAGGAGGCTGATGAGTGGAGGATGAGGATGAAGCGTAATTTTCGCTTGATAAGGTGTCCAGAGGGATACATGGTTGATTTGGCTGTCCATTATTTGGACAGTGATGCACATCTCTGGTAGAGGGGTGTTGCAGCGAGATGGGCTCGGACTGTGACGTGGGCAAACTTTGTGGCGAAGTTTAACGCCAAGTTCTTTCCTCAGGAGGCGTTGGATCGTCTAGGGGCGAGACTTCGTGAGTATGACGTGGAATTTAACCGACTCTTGGCTTATGCAGGTAGAAGCTTGGAGGATGAACATGCTCAGATTAGGAGGTTCTTGCGAGGACTTCAGATAGACTTGAGGACTCGGTGCAGAGGCATCAGGTTTGTGTCTAGAGCAGAGTTCGTAGAGACAGCTGCGCAGATCAAGGAGGACCTGAGCGAGCAGGCTGCGGTAGTTGTCCCAGCTGTTCAGCCTAGGAGGCCTAGTAGCAGCAGGTGCAGTAGGCGGGTCCTAGCAAAGACGGCAAGCCTGCGCAGGGACAGAAGAGGAAGTGGGAAGACACTTCGAGATTGGCCCAGAGTGGCCGAGGGTGCTATGGTTGTGGGAGTTTGAACCACAAGAGGGCGAGTTGCCCAAAGCAGAGTGAGACTCGAGCGGCTCGGGTGTGTTATCAGTGCGGTGAATCGGGACACATCAGGCCGAACGGTCCTAAGTTGCAGCCGTTGGCAGTGGCAGTAGTCCAGCCAGTAGCTCAGTATGGAGTGGTGCAGCCTTTGGATCAGATTGCGGCGATGCAGCATCCGCCAGCTATTGTGGCACCTGGTAAGCTGAGCTCGAGGCCGATCACATGTAAACCTTCTAACTCAGACTTAGTAAATTTTGTTGTGTTTGAATTTTGTGTTTGTTTTGGATTGTTTACCTTGTGGTTGAAAGTTAGGTTTCTTAGCACATGAGATTTGTATAGGGACCTTATTTGTGGGCGGGTGTGAGTCCCACGTGTTATTTGATTCTGGAGCATCGAATTGCTTCATTACTCTGGATCATGATGAGAGGAGTGGTATTCAGAGTGACGCTGGTGAGCGGACTGGACCGATTATGGTTGTTCGAGGAGAGTTTCTCGCTACGCATGGCCGAGGAAGAGATGTGGATATTCTGGTGGCTGGTGAGTTGATGCCAGCGGACTTGGTGATTAGTCTAGTGGACCTGTATGATGTTATCCTGGGTATGGATTGATTGAATCGGTACAAAGTTCATCTGGATTGTCACCGGGGTTGAGTGGTGTTCGAACGTGATGGTGGTAGGTTGGTTTATCAGGGAGTGAGACCGACTTCAGGTAGTCTCGTGATCTCACTTGTCTAGGCTGAGGCGATGATTGAGAAGGGTTGCGAGGCTTACTTGGCCACGATTGTGATGTCGGAGGCTGTTGGTGAGGTTGCTGTGAGAGATATTCGGGTTGTTCGGGATTATGAGGATGTTTTTTAGTCATTGCAGGGATTACCGCCGTCTCGGTCTGATCCTTTCACGATTGAGGTAGAGCCCGGAACAACGCCGTTGTCTAAGGCACCTTATCGAATGGCTCCAGCAGAGTTGGCAGAACTGAAGAAGCAGTTGGAGGATTTATTGGAGAAGGGTTTTATTCGACCGAGTACTTTACCGTGGGGAGCACCCGTGTTGTTTGTGAAGAAGGAGGATGGTAGTTTCCGGTTGTGCATCGATTATGGAGGGCTTAACCGAGTCACTATGAAGAACAAGTATCCTCTTCCGAGAATTGAAGAGTTGTTGGATCAGTTGAGAGGGGCTACTTCGTTATCCAAGATTGACTTGGCATCCGGTTACCACCAGATTCCTATCAATGAGGTAAATGTCAGGAAGACGGCTTTCAGTACTCGGTATGGGCATTTTGAGTTTGTAGTTATGCCATTCAGATTGACGAATGCACCAGCGGCATTTATGAGGTTGATGAACGGAGTTTTCCAGGAGTATCTGGATAGTTCGTGATTATCTTCATCGATGACATTTTGGTGTATTCGAAGAGTGTTGAGGAGCATGAGGTACATCTGAGGAGAGTTTTTGAGAAGTTGCGGGAACAGAAGTTGTTTGCTAAGTTGAGCAAGTGTAATTTCTGGCAGAGAGAGATGGGATTTCTGGGTCACATCGTTTCTGTAGAGGGAGTTTATGTGGATCCAGCGAAGATTCAGTTTATCCGAGATTGGCTTAGACCAAGGAATGCTACTGAGATCAGGAGGTTTCTTGGGTTAGCAGGTTATTATTGGAGATTCATCAAGGTTTTGCGAGTATGGCTCAGTCTATGACGAAGCTGATAAGGAAGGATGTTCCTTTCGTGTGGTCTGCTGATTGTGAGCTGAGTTTCGCGAAGCTGAAGACGATGTTGACTAGTACACAAGTATTGGCGTTGCCTGAGCCGGGTGAGCCTTATGTGGTGTACACAGATGCTTCAGGAGTCGGTTTGGGTTGTGTGTTGATGTAGCAGGGTAAGGTGATTGCTTATGCTTCGAGGCAGTTGAGGAAGCACGAGGGCAATTATCCTGTTCATGATTTGGAGTTGGCTGCAGTGATCTTTGCGTTTGAAGATCTGGAGGTCTTATCTATATGGTGGCAGAGTTCAGGTGTTCATTGATCATCATAATCTAAAGTACATTTTTACTCAGCAGAACTTGAATGTACGACATAGGCAATGGTCGGGGTTGTTGGTTGATTATGACCTGGACATTGTTTACCATTCTGGTAAGGCTAACACTGTGGTAGATCCTCTTAGTCGGAGGCGGTATGATTCATCTGAGGAGCGGGATGTGGAGACTCTTGTGAGTATGCTTGGTACTTTGAGGTTGTGCGTTACTTCAAAGGAACCGTTGGGGTTAGCAGCAGTTGATCAGGTGGATCTTT
The DNA here is from genome assembly GCA_900128785.1 of Arabis alpina. Taxonomy (NCBI): domain Eukaryota; kingdom Viridiplantae; phylum Streptophyta; class Magnoliopsida; order Brassicales; family Brassicaceae; genus Arabis; species Arabis alpina. Next base: position 15,722,828 of record LT669795.1, read on the forward strand.
TGAGCAGGATCCGAGTAGCTCAGGAGAAGGATCAAGTGTTGGTTGATCTCTCTACGGCTGCTGGTTCTGAGTATCAAGTTTCTGCTAATGGGACTATCTTAGTGCATGGACGAGTCTGTGTTCCTAAGGATGAGGACTTGAGGGTGGAGATTCTGAGAGAGGCTCATGCGAGCAAGTTTTCGATTCATCTGGGAGCGACTAAGATGCATCATGATCTGAAACGGTATTATCATTGAGTCAGGTTGAAGAGAGATGTGGCGGATTGGGTTGCAACTTGCAATGTTTGTCAGCTACTGAAGGCTGAGCATCAGGTTCCGAGTGGCTTATTGCAGAGTTTACCCATTCCAGAGTGGAAGTGGGACATGATTACCATGGATTTCGTGGTAGGATTGCCGGTTTCCTGGACCTATGACGCCATTTGGATGATAGTTGATCGATTGACTAAGTTAGCACGTTTTCTGGCCATTAAGAAGACCGATGGAGCTGAGGTCTTGGCTAAGAAGTATGTGAAAGAGATTGTGAGGTTGCATGGTGTGCCAGCGAGCATTGTGTGGGATAGAGATCCGAGGTTTGCTTCAGTGTTCTGGAGAGCTTTTCAGGCTGAGATGGGCACTAAGGTGCACATAAGTACAGCTAATCATCCTCAGATGGATGGGCAGTCCGAGAGGACGATTTAGACACTTGAGGATCTGTTAAGGATGTGTGTGCTGGATTGGGGTGGTCATTGGGCGGATCACTTGAGCGTGGTGGAGTTCGCTTATAATAACAGTTTTCAGGCGAGTATTGGTATGGCTCCTTTTGAGGCGTTGTATGGGAGGCCATTTCGTACACCACTATGTTTTACCCAAGTGGGGGAGAGGAGCATTTATGGTGTTTATTTTGTTTAGGAGACGACAAAGAAGATCCCTGTTATGAAGCTGAACATGAAGGAGGCTCAGGATCGGCAGAAGAGTTATGTCGATAAGAGGAGAAAGGAGTTAGAGTTTGCAGTCGGAGATTGAGTGTATCTCAAGATGGCTATGATGCGGGGTCTGAACAGGTCAATATCCGAGGATAAGCTGAGTACGAGGTACATGGGTCTGTTCCGGGTTGTGGAACGTGTGGGACCAATTGCTTATCGATTGGAGCTGCCTCCGATCATGGAGAAGTTCCATGATGTGTTTCATATTTCGAAGCTCAGGAGATGTTTGCATGCATCTGAGGAGGTAGTAGTGACGATTCCTGCAGATCTTCACCCTAAACTGACTGCTGGGATGAGACCGGTTAGGATCCTTGAAAGAAATATCAAGGTTCTGCGCCGGAAGAGAGTGCCGTTGTTGAGAGTCTTGTGGGACCGTGACGGTGTTCAGGAGGAGACTTGGGAACCAGAGGCGAAGATGAAAACGAAGTTCAAGAAGTAATTCGAGAAGCAAGTCGAATAGTGAATTCATTTTTTTGTGGTTTCCAGTTTCGGTTTTGTGTTATGGTCACCGTGTGTGGTGAGGTTTGTGGTTGTGGATTATGTATTTTCATATGAGTTGTAATGATTATGACATTTTCCAGATTAATAAGATGAGGATTTCTTATGTTGTTGACTTTGATAGTCATGTGTATGTGTTTAGAGAACCTCGAAATTGAAGTTTTATAGTGTGTAGAACTTGCCAGTTTCGGTGAAACTCTAACGATCTTGTGTGTGTATGTGTGTGAGAGAGTCTCAGAATAGAAGTTTTACAGTGGTTAGAACTGTCTAGTTCCGGAGAGACTCTGTAGGGACATCCGGTGTGATGGATGGTCCAGATGATCTATGATGATCATGTTGTGATGGTATTATGGGTTGAGAGTATCATATTGAGACCTTGGGAGGTAGTTACGGTCAGAGGTGCATTATAGACGTTAGGAATTGATTGCATAGGTCAGATAAACATTGGTTCTTTTTTGGAGATGAGTCTTCGGAAGATCTTGAGAGATGCGTCTCTCCGGGGGATAGTTGGTTCCGTGTATACCGGTCATTCGTCAGGACTGCGAGGACTGAGAGCGTGAGGGTATGGAGATAGTTTTGGGAGATTGCGATCTCTGGCAGATCTTTGAGAGATGCGTCTCTCCAGGGGATAGTGAGTTCCCTGTATACTGAGAGTTTGACAGATAGTGTGTCTTGATGGCTTGACGGGTATGAAGATGGTTGGTATCAAACACCGTAAGGACTGTGCGGACAAATGTGGGTTAATACGAGGCACTGAGAGCTGAGGGGTGACGATCCCGAGTGCTAGATGGTATGGTTATGAGTTATGAACTATGAGTGATCAATGTCTGAGACGGGTCTATATGCATAGGACGGATGTGAGCCTCGAGAGGGTCTGGGAGATGTAGTCTCCGGTGTTATGGCAGGTTGGCCAGATGGTTAGCCATGTGGGCTGTGTTTGAGGATTCGAGGACGAATCTAGTTTTAGTGGGGGAGAATTGTGACACCCGTGAACCAATTTTGAGGAAAGTGGAGGGTGTGTCGATCAACACTAGTGAGGTGTGTCGATCGACAGGCTGTGTTTTGGGGCTTAAGGCCGGTTTATACGAGTGGCTGTCGATCGACACACGTGGTGTATGTCGATCGACAGGGTTCTTAGGGGTTGTCGATCGACACACGTGGTGTATGTCGATCGACATGGGTTTTAGTGGTCGGTTTTCTGTTTCGATTTAAATCGGACGGTTCGCGTTGGTTTGGTTTGGGAAACCTAGGGTTTCATATTTAAGACTTTTGGTCGCATTCTGATCGAAACAAAGTCCCAAAATCAGTGGAAAAGAGTCTGAGAGGAGTTTCTCTTGTTTCCTGAGATTTTTGTGAGATAAGGTTTGTTCTTGGGTGTTTTGGAGTAGAATTTCATGGTGGTTGTCGTGAATTTCGTTTTTAGCCTCAATTCCATCAGTTTTTATCCAAAAATCCAAGGTGAGTGCGTGACCATGGCTTCAGGGTCGATAGATCGTTAGAGATTCTTTGTGATAGGTTTGTATGCGTTGTTTGATATTGTGGTAATTGAATTATGGCATGGTATGTTTGTTGTGGTGTTGTGATTGTTGTTTTGTGCAGGTTTTCATGCTGGCGCAGAGGAGGAATCGATCCAAGAGGATTATGATTGGTTTTCAAGATTCTGCCAGGGCCTGTCGAACGATACACACGAGGTGTGTCGAACGACAGACCAGTACGAAGGCTGTCGAATGACACACATGAGGTGTGTCGAACGACAGGCAATTCAGAGGTTGTCGAACGACACACATGAGGTGTGTCGAACGACAGTAAAGTTCAGAGGGTGTCGATCGACACCTAGTGGTAGTGTCGATCGACACCTAGTGGCAGTGTCGATCGACAGCCTGTCTGATTGCCTGTGTTGAGCCTTTGTTGTTTGTGTGCTGTGTGGTTTGTATGTTTGCCTGAGCGGTCCATCGTGCTTGAGTGCGCAGTCGTAGATGGGATGACCGTATCACTGGGTATTTATGATAATACTCACGCATCACTTTTTTCCATGTGATGCAGATAAAGGCAAATTGTGATCATGGAATCACGGCTACGAAGTGGGAGATGATCTAGGGTCTCGTGTTTGGTGTTGTTTCATTTATTGTTGTTAGAACTGGCTAGGTTGTTGGTTAGTTCTGGAACTTTTTTGGATTTGTTGGTGAACCGGTTATCTAGAATTTATTGGAATTGGTTGTTTGGTTTAAATTGTTTGGTTATCCGCTGTAGTGTAGTCTGTGTGTTTTGTTTGGTTGTTGAGGATAACATTTATGGGAATGCTATTCCGATACCAGAGGTTTATTATTTTATTTTTTTTAAAATGGGTCAGGTCGTTTTAGGTACTGGGACCATCAGGACGCTCTGGGATGTGGCCAAACTTGCTCCCCATACCGACCCAATATCACGATCGGTGCCACGGCCCCATACTGCGCAGTTTCGAGTGTTTTGATGGTTTTGCCCATAAAACTAAACCCTAGAAGACCCTAGACCTATATATACTTCCTTCTAGCCTTTGTAAGTGATAGGCCATCACAAAGACACCAAAAATACTATTGTTTTACAGCATCCACGAACTTCTCAGTCAATTCATAGAGTTTTTGGATTGAAGGAAAAAGACTTCATCTTTCGTATCTTCGATATAGAGAAGAATTCTTAACCCTTCCTTCTTCTATTTGCTTCTATGATTTTGTCCACTGAACCATCACTTTGCTTGATTTCCGTGATGATGTCTGAGTAGATCCGCTTGTTAGGTTGTAGGAAATCAAAGAGTCCATGAGTTGTTAACTTTTATCGAATGAATTAGGGAAAAACCATAAGTTCTTCATCTTTACTTGTTATTAATGCTGATTGCTTTTCTGATCAACTAGCATCTGATCTTAGGTTGGTGTATCCACGAGAGTGTTCTTATATGGTCCGAATATGAAGAGGATTATAATGTTGGGGGGCAAGATCTAGTAGCCATTACGAAAATGTAGATTTTAGTAATGAACAATATTTTAATACGGGTAATGAACAATTTGATTATGGTACCGGGGGTGATGTTTATGCTGGTATGGTCAATGATGCATTTCATGGTACTACACCATTTAATGCTTATCATCATGATCAAGAACATGGTCATAGTGGTAATGACCATGTTAATGAAGAACCTACCTATGAGGCGAAACAATTCTACGACTTGCTAGAAGCTGCAAATACCCCGCTATATGATGGATGTCAAGAAGGTCATTCACAGTTATCATTAGCTATGCGGTTCATGAGCCACAAGACAGACCATAATCAGTCTGAAAATTGCATAGATGATTGGGCACAAACGTTTTCTGAGTATTTACCACAGCCTAATCAGGCCACTGGTTCATATTACAAGACGGAAACGTTGATGCGAAAGCTAGGATTGTCGTATCATACATATGATGTATGTATAGATAACTGTATGCTCTTCTGGAAAGAAGATGAGGAGTTGGAGGATTGTAAATTTTGCGCAAAACCGAGATATAAAGAGAGTCATGGACGAACAAAAATACCGTTCAGCAAGATGTGGTACCTAACAATCGGGGACAGATTGAAGAGGATGTACCAATCTGAGAAGACTGAACCATGGATGAGATGGCATGCTGAACACGAGTCAGAAGACGAAGTTATGTGTCATCCATCTGACGGTACGGAGTGGAAACATTTCAATGAAATGTATCCGAGTTTTGCAGAGGAAAAGCGAAATGTTTACCTAGGGTTGTATACAGACGGGTTTAATCCATTTGGGATGTCAAAAAACCATTCGTTGTGGCCAGTGATCATGACACCTTATAACTTACCCCCTGATATGGCGAGGAAGAGTGAGTATTTGTTTCTCACAATTTTGAATTCTGGTCCAAATCATCCACGTGCGAGTCTATATGTGTTTCTCCAACCACTGATCTAATACCTCCAAATTTAGTATTCAATGAGCTAGGCATCTTAACAATCATACCAATTAGTTAAGGAGTCTAGTGAACAATCAAATCTTAATTATACTGCGTGCTTCAACCTTTTCATAACCATGCAATAGCTGAGTCTGTTAAGGTGTAGAGCATAGAGAATCTGAACCACGATAGTGGAGAGATTCTAAATTTGTGGTTTGAGTTCTAGAACAACCCCCTTTCACTTCCCTGAATTATTTGGTACAAGTGATAACTTGTGAATCTCTGCGATGAACCTACTGCCTAACGTTTGTTTAACCTGAATTACAATCCTTTTTACTTAGCAATTTCGTTCTTTAAGTTCCATAAAAACCCAAAACGAATATTCTTAGTGCTTGCTCGATTCGATTCATAGAAACTTGTAGTACAACTCTAGGTCCTTGTGGATTCGATCCCATCCATACTACTGTGTTTGCTGTGCACTTGTAGTTGTTTAATTGGGTAAAACTTTACACCCCCATCAATAGGTAAAAGGGAAGAGAGCTTCGAACTGAATGATGCTGATTAGCGGCATAATTTTAAACACGGTAACAAACACCACATAAAGGGAAATGGGCATTAACATAACGAGAGAATGCAACGGAGGAGCCATATTAAATAGGGAAATTCCAAAAATACCACTAAAACAAGTTTTTCTTTCCAAAATACCACACATTTTGAAATGTTCCAGTGATACCACATTTTTGAAGCAAAATGATAAAATTAACCCTCTCTTTTTAATGAAATAAGAGAAAGAGTAAAAAAAAAAAGAAATCGTGACTCACAACTCTTCTCTCTCGTCACGGACTCGCCGGAGAGCGTCGCCGTCGCCGGAAAAAGATTGCCTCCGCCGGAGAAGGAACGAAATCAAGGTAATCATCCATCTTCTACCTCCGATTTCCTCTAAACTCCGTTTTAATTTTGAAATCTATCAAATTTCATTTCTAGGTTTTAGATTGATTTATTTGAGTTTGATTTCATGGAGTTCTTATGATTGTTGAACTAGGAATCTCTTAGTCTCTCTTAGTCTTCCAATTTCTAGTCTTTTGATTTTGGAATCTCTTCCACAAAATTTCAGAATCTGCAAAAAAATTGGTATTTTGTTGTTGACGGACTTTGATGAGATAGTTGTTGATTTGAGTGAGACATAACACGAAACATCTGGTTTTTGTAAATTTTTGCCAAATCTCTAAAACGATTTAGAGTCCAAGTCTTGTTTGCACTATACAATTGGATTTTGAAGCATCATTATAAGAGCTAGTAACTTAGCTATTATATATAATAGCAGCTTAATTGACTGAAATCTGAACTTTTCAATGTTAAATTCAGTTGTTGATTTAGAATGTTGGTTTTGTTTATGTTACTTATTGCATTTGGAAGATACATAAGCATTACTATCGTTGTAAAAGAAACTTAGGATTGAATAATACAATGACATAGCTATAGTTTTCTTACATGTGAATGATAAGCTTCTAAGCTAGATTACAACATGGCCCACTCTCTTAGTTATTGTACTTGATCATACAAGTCTTTTATACACATAATCAACTCTGATTTTTCAGTTTTCAACACTTACATACTTGCTCCCTTTTATAGTTTGGTTTTATTAGTTATGATGAGAAAGCTAGCACAAAAGAAGAGGTTTTATGTTTTTAGTTGTGCTTAAAGCTTAAAATGGACTTATTCATATTTGTATTTCGGAAGGTTACATATTTCCGAAGGTTTTCTATATAATTCGGAAAGGTTTCCTAAATAGTTAATGAACAAAGAAATACACACTAAAATTATACAAGTTATGTAGCAGTAGTCAATCAGTTGCGTTTGTGACTTATCATTATACAAGTTATGTAGCAGTAGTCAATCAGTTGCGTTTGTGACTTATCATTACACATATACGAATCAGTTCAAGATCTTTTTAATGAAAGTGTACATTTTAATTGTAAAAGACATGCAACACAAATCAAATGAACTAAGAACTAACAAGTAGCTATTTCCACAATCTCCACTAAATTTCAAGCAAATTAAACATCATCATGCCAAAACAAGTGAACCAATACCATATGAAGATCGTTTGGAAAATTAAGAGACAAACCTAAGATAAGAGTGTAGGTCGAGTTTTTTTCCCAAATCAATATCAAAAATGAGAATATGGTTTTGTTTTCCCCAAATCGATAAAAAAAGAGAATGAGAATACTTACCAAATCTATTAGAGATAGAGATAGGTGATTCAAATCAGATCTAATTCTTTGGTGTTGCATGATGAATTTGTGAAGAACACGATCTCGATTCTTAGATTTTGTGAGATCGTTGCAATTGACATTTACCACCGTCAATTAATCAATTTGTAATCACCGTCAAAATCAATCTGCCACCGTAACAGAGTCAAGATCGTCGTGAAATTCGATACGAGATCGGAGATGGTGATGGTGAGATCATGAAATTGCCCAACTTTGTTGATCAGAGATGCTGATGGTGAGATCGTGAAATTCCCAGCTATGTTGATTGGAGATGGGGAGATCGTAAAATTGCTCAGTGATCGGAGATGGTGGCGGTGAGATTGTGAAGGTGAGATCGTGAAGGCTGAAGAAAGAAATTATGTGGGTGTTCTTTTTTTTTTATAGTTATTATATTACTTTTTTTTTATTCTTAATTAAGTATGGGTAATAATGATTTTTGCTCTTCCAATTAGTGGTATTGATGAAACTTTTTAAAATGGGTCCTAGATTGGGAAGAAAAACTTGTTTTAGTGGTACAGTAAAACCTCTGTAAATTAATAATGTTGGGACTTTGAAAAGTTATTAATTTAGAGAGATATTAATTTATCGATAAATATTAATTTATAAAGAGAAATCTATTTAGGTAATAATTTTCTTGAATTGTTTTTCAGCAAATGCTATTTTAAGAAATTTAATGAAGCCATTTGCAAAAATGACATACATTAACTTGAAATTATGAGTATTTTTTTATTATCGCAAAAGAATGGATGTTAATATCATAATAGACTATCTAATTATTAAAATGATATACGTTCTTATGAATAAAATTTAAAATAAATGGTTAAAAAAAAAGAAATCATGGTTATTATGTTTAATATTGCTTGTATACATTTAAAAAGAGTTATGTGTAAAGAATCAATTATGTTGTCTAAAAGTTTTCACAAGTTTTACTTACCAAGAAAACAATCCTAAAAGTTTTGGATGAAACAAGTAAACTTAAAGGTAAGCTCTAAACATATTTCAACTTTAAGTCAAAACGAAAATCATTAAAACTATATTTTAGTACATTATCATAGTATTGATATATGTGCATGATTATATATAATTATTAATTTATACTATTATTGGGACCATATTTTACATAAGAATTTTAATTTTTTTATTATCTTATCATTTTATCGCATTTCGTTAATTTTTACATTGACCCGACTTGGGACCGGAACATTTTATTAATTTATGCTAATTATTTATTTATAGGGTACTAATCGATGGATGTGCTACTGTATATGAGGGATTTTCTCTATTATATATGATACATATATTATACACTAATATATATGTATATATATATATATATATTCAAATCATGTCATCAAACCAATAAAAACAAAAACAAAATAAATTAGAAAATTATCGCGGCGTAGCGCGGGTTTTCACCTCATGAGAAACAAATAGATATAAAATTAATATTATAGTTTATGAATTTTTAGTCTTCCTTGGATATGTATTCTGTAATAGTGACTGGCTATCTTATTATATAAATGAAAGTTTGTCAAAATTATAACTCGCGAGATCGCGACACATGTCAATGGTAATTTAGATTGTGACATGTGTTAAAACTTAAAACTAAATGAAAAATTAAAATTTAAAATGGAAAACTAACAAAATCATTATCAAGTAATTCGACAAATATAAAAATGAAATTTTCTTAAAGTCTAAACTTAATTAGGAAAAATGGGAAAATTTCAAATAATATAAATTTAGTAAAAATACGAAATTTATGACTTAAGAGAATATTGGTACTTTCAATATTTTAAAAAATAAAATTGCTATGAAAATTATACAAGTTAAGAAAATAACAATAATAACAATAATATAGTTACTGTTAAAATAATTTAGTAGATTTTATGAAATTATTAATATGAAATTTATTCTTTTGTAATTTAACTCTACATTCTTTTTATCACATAATTAATATACATGTATTATGGGTAAGAATATAGTATTTTGATTCCTTTCTTATTAAAAACAGGAATTGAATTACATTTATATACTTTCTCCGTTCCTTAAAAATAACATATTATCAAGTAATTCGATAAATAATAATAAACAAATTATAAAAGTCCAAAACTAATTAGGAGAAAAGGAGAATTTCTAATAAATCTAAATTTAATGATATCATAAAAAATAGTAAATTTTTGACTTGAGAGAGTATTGGTACTTTCAATGTTTTTAGAAAAGAAATTGCATGGAATGAAAATTATACAAGATAAGAAGATAATAACAATATAGTTACTATTAAAATAATTTTATAGGTTGTATGAGATTATTAACATAAAATACATTATTTAATTTTTTTATGATTTTATCACATAATAAATATACATGTATTTTGTGTAAAAATATAGTATTTTGTTTCCTTTGTTATTAAGAATATGAACTGAATTACACTTATATTGTACATGTAAAAATACAGTTACATCTACCAGTCAACGCAGGTTATATTTGCAATTGACCAGATTTAAATTAATTACTGTAGACCTCATGTGACGTCTACGTTTTCCTTTGACAACAATAAATAAGTGTAGACTTAATATGAAGTCTACGGACAAATGGGTTTAGTTTTGAAATTGACCAGATCTTGGATTTTGTTGACCATATTTGGAGTTAAGAATTCAAAATATTTTAAGTTATTTTTTGCAATTGACTTAATGTTGACTTTTCAGGTAAACACTATATAAAGTCTACTCATTACGGACAAGTTAGTTTTGCGTTTGACCAAACTATCGAACATTGACCAGATTATACAATTTCAAGTAGACTTACCATGAGGTCTATTACCTTAGTAGACTTCTCTAAGAAGTCTACCACTAAATAAATCGAAGTTCTGGTCAACACACAAAAAGTAACCTTTTTTAAGCGTAGACCTACATAGAAGTCTACCGCCCTGTAGACCTGTAAGTAAGTCTACTAAGAATAGTCAACAATCCAGTCAATTGCATAACTAACCTACTTACAATACGCGGAAAACCGACAAAACAATAGTAGACTTAAGATTACGTCTACTCTAAATGATAGTTTTCCGTGTATTGTGAGTAGACTATAAGGGATGTCTACTAGAAAAGTCAAATTTTGGTCAATTACAAAAAAAATAACCCTTTTTAAAGTAGATTCCCTTGTACGTCTACTAGAAAAGTCAAAGTTTTGGTCAATTGCAAAAATAACCGCAGTAGACGTACTGTGAAGTCTCCGGATTTCCTTAATTGTAAAGAGTAACCCGTATAGTAGATAGCATTGTAACTCTACTAGTAGACCGCTGATGTAGTTTATTTGTAGATAATTGGTGAAGTCTATAATATAATTTCTTTAAAAATGCATTTATATATGTTTAAAAATGTTTTTTTAAGATTTTCTTTCTCGAACAAGTGTGATATGTAATTTATTTCCTTTGGTATGAGTTGAACATATTTAGGTCTTATATTTATGGTATAAATCAATTTTATTGTTCTAGTAGTACTTTGGTTTTCAAAGTAAACTTCTTAGTGCAATCAACTAGTAGAAAGCGCAGGACGTCTGTTGTTTGGTTTTTAATATAAATTCATTTTAAAATGATGGATAATTATTTTGTCAGATTATTTTGATCTTAAAAGTGTGTTAAGTAATTGTATTGCTTATGTTTGAGTTTGACAGCTTCAGTTATTATAAAATCTTTTTTCATAATTAATTAGTGTTTTGCACATTGTAATAGACGGTTTGTGAAGTCTACTTGTTTGATCGTTAATGAGGTTATTTGTTGTTTTGCTTACAGAGAATGGTTCATTTAGCAGTTGTCTATGGAGAATGGGGGATTGATGATACGTCGTGGAAATTTAAGGTTGATAATCGGCGAGGAGGGAGAATGTTTATAGTTGGTGATGGTTGTACACATGGTGAACTTGTTCAAATGGCACAATATGAGTATATGGTGGACAAAAATTCAGAGTTGGAGATCACTTATTCGCTACCGGAATCAATGTTGCAACATATGAGTCCGGATACACCTTCTATGCATGTCACAAATGATAGACAAGTTCAGAATTTGATCGAACTAAGTAGAACGCAAGTTATACGTCTTTGTGTCTCAATTCGGTGTGAAATGTATGCTACTGGAAATGATGATAGTGGTGATGATGTAGACGCTTCTGGAAATGATTATGATGATGACGACGTAGATGCTTTTGACAATGATGATGATGCTGATGCGAGTGGACATGATGATGATGATGATGCGAACGGACATGGTGATGATGATGATGATGATGATGATGCGAATGGAGATGGTAATAATGGGAATGGAGCTGATGTTATTGAAGATGTAGGTGGTCTCGATAATATCTCATATGATGGTGTTGGTGTTAATGAAGATTACAGTGAGTATGGAAAATTGAAGGATGAGGATGGTGTTGATATCTCATTTGATGGTGTTGGTGGGATTGACCATTGTGGTGGGAAAGGAGGAATATCAAATACGCCATGGTCTGATGGTATATATGCCGAAACGAGTTTTGATAGCAAGAGGGAGCTGCTTACAGAGTTGCGATTGACGGCGGTGATGTTAAGATTTACATTCAAAATCTACAAGTCAACAAAAACTCTGTTTGTCTCTAAATGTTGTGTGAAAGGATACAAGTGGAAAGTCAGAGCGAGCGTGAAAAATGAACCAAAGCGGTTTTGGGTGACGAAGTATTTGAAAAACCATACATGTGAACTCTCTGACATAATATCTCACCGTCAAAGATCTACTCCAAAGTATATTGCTAGGTTATTTCTCGAACGGGTCAGGATAATCAATGGAATTACGCCCGCTCATATCCAAGGTTCAATGAAGGTGATGTTTGGTATGAATCTAGATTATACCACTTTATATAGAGCATTGGTATACGCACAAGAATTAGTAAGAGGAACTGCTGAACATGGTTATGAAAATCTCCCATCTTATTTGCATATGATCAAGGAAGCAAATCCGGGGACAGTGACCGCTCTTGAGGTTGATGCGGAAAATAGATTTAAATACCTATTTATATCGTTTGGAGCCTCCATAGCTGGTTTTCAGTTTCTTAGACGAGTAATTGTGGTGGATGGTACTCATTTAAGTGGATCATACGAAGGTGTTTTGCTAGTTGCAGCCGCACAAGATGGAAATTTTCAGATTTTTCCTTTGGCGTTTGGGATCGTTGATGCTGAGAATTATGCTTCATGGGAATGGTTTTTTATGAAACTCAGTGGTTGCATGAATGATCAATACCCTTTGTCGATAGTTTCGGACCGGTGCGGGTCCATTAAGAAGGCATGCGAGACGGTTTTACCTTGGGCAACACGAGGCATATATTATTATCATCTTCAGTGTAATATTGTCTCCAAATTTAGGGGAAACCAACTCATGTACTTGGTTAAAGGCGCTGCATATGCGTACTCACTTGATGAGTATGACCGATACATGGATTTGATACGCGTTGTGAAGCCCGACATAGCAACATACTTGGAGGAAGCGGATCCAAAGCTATGGTCCCATGTTTATTTCAAGGGAGATAGATACAACATAAAGACAAACAACATTGCCGAATCTATCAATGCCGCACTTAAGGTAGCTCGAGGATTTCCCATCGCTTATCTTTTGGAATTTATCCGAGAGTAGCTAGGACGGTGATTTTGTAAAAGGCGACAAGATGCTCTAAACCTAACAACACACCATTCTCGTGGAGTTGACTACTTGTTGGTGGTTCGTGATCATTTTGCGTCTAGGATGACCGTAGAGCGCATTAACGATGTTCAATTCCATGTTAAGGGGGGAGCACGCGAATGTATTGTTGATTTGGTCCAAAAAAAATGTTCTTCTGGTGTCTTTTTCATTGAAAAGATACCATGCTCCCATGCTATTGCTGCTTTGGTAGAGGCCAACCAAGATGTGCGTACTACTGTTTGCACGTCGTACGGGAAGGATTATCTGTATTAGGCATACGCGCAAAACATTTTGCCTAAAACAGATGTACAAGATGGTATCGTAGCGGTCCCATGTATGCCTCCCTTCGTAAAGCCACGTCCTGGTAGGAAGAAGAAATGGAGGTGGCAAAGTTGGCTAGAAATCGCAAGGATGAAAGGCGGCAAACCGCGGAAGATTCAAAATCACTACAATTGCTCAAAGTGTAACCAACGAGGCCATAGGAAGCCGAATTGTGGTACTTAAAATTGCGGGAGCATTCTTGACGTTTAAGGTCCTATTTTATGAGTTGCATTTGTAAGCAATTGGATTTGTAACCACCTGCTACTATAACTTATTTGTTTTGTTTACCGTAGTTTTAATTTTCTAATTTTGCAGTTCTATTTGAATATGTCTCCATGAAATGATTTGTGGTATTCTATCTATATCTCCTTTTTTTTTTGTTTAATTTACAAAATTTATAGAATTGAAAACGTGTATCATATAAATCGTGTTAGGAAGCTATTCATAGAAGAGAGACGTTATAACATAAAATATAGAACGTAGAAAATCATATAAATATCGTAGGCATTTGAGGATCCTAAACCCTATACAAAAGCATACCAATTGGTGTTCCACACCCAATACAAAAGCATATCGTTTGGTGTTACAAACACATAACAAAAGCATACCAAATGGTGTTCCGCACCCAATACAAAAGCAAATCGTTTGGTGTTACAAACCCATAACAAAAGCATATCCGAATCACATCCCGCCATAGTAGCCAAAAAATATAGGATATGAGTTTCTCTTACACTTAAAATATATATATATATATATATGCAAGACTCCTAATAGTTAGTTATGCGGGATAACAAAAGCCTATAACTTGGTGGACCAATATTAGTCATAAAGGTCCAAGTCGTTATACGATCGTACCTCTATCCCATGGAATTTAGTCTTCTTGAATAGGTCAGCTGCAAGCTTGTCCCTAATAGCCTTGATGTTCGCATCACACAACTTTGCCGAACTAAAAGGAATGCCAAGAGCGTGGCATTCTATGTACTTCAAGCAGTAGACTCCACAATCTCCACTTTGCTTGTTTTGTGGAACTTGTGTTGCTTTCATCCTCTCATGCGTGAATGGAGTTAATGGCCACTTGGATCTCTCTTCGAATAAACACCCTACGTGTAGAAGATATGTGGCAACATGACAGCTATAGGTTGGACGGCAGTGGAGATTTCCTGCACATATGCATGTTTGACAGCACAATCCCATATAACAATGTGTCTCTTTGGGATTGAAATCCACAAAGCAAACAAAGGTTAACTTTGACGTGTAGAGGACAATATATGTCATCCACTTCAGTCCCCACAGTCTTCAACTGTTGGCAAAACTCAGGCGTATGACCAGTATAATAACTAAAAGCCCCAGGTGGTAAAATTCTGCCCAGCCCGTCTGCACCTGGAGTAGACTGTACAAAGTCGTTGTACTTGGCAGGCGACATCGTCCCTAGAAGAGTATCAATGAAGCAAATTTCTCGCTCCTAAACCAATACTTATTATCCTTAAACCTTTGCCTCAGCAAATTGATCCCAGCATCCATGTGCTACAACAAGAAAGCATGAACAGAATAAAAAAAACCCGCTAAAACACAGGAGAAGTCTACATGTGCAGTCTACTTATGAAGTCTATTACATTTTCAAAGAAAAGAAGTCATAACATACCGTGCCTCTTAGCCATTCAGTTGGTGTTTGTAGAATCCAAAACCACTCCACAGAACTGAACGGTAATCTCTTTGAATAGTCCTTGTTCAGAATTGGCAATTAATTAGATACTTATTCACAATGTGGTGAACAGAATAAGACAATAAGTTATGAGAATGCTTATAGATCAACTTCAAGCCAGTCTTGTAGGTCCATCAACTTCTCCTCCGCAACAGAAGCAAATGGATCATATCAATTTCATATGGTCACTTTACCGGTCTTGTTTCCGATGAATGACGATACTTGTGTCCTCCCAGGAAAGGTAACCCTTGTACTATTTGCTTATAAAAATATCTTGGCCTCTTTAATCCGATCTTCTTGTTTAGCTTTGCGAGCAGAGAGATAATCTTATGTCACTCCTTTTGCTTTATCGACAATCATAACACTCACCTCTGCCCCATTCACACTCTCACTTTGAACTTCTTGTTTGCATGTTTGCTTCTTACAAAAATTACTCTGCATTTAGAGTATCGAATTAAAAAGTTGTACCAAACAAAGAACATTCATTCATAAGTTTCGAAATAAAAAAACAAGTTCTTAATATGTGAAGCATACATCATCAACAACACATAACCAAAGTTCAAATTACGTGGTTTAGATAGAAGGTTTTAATATAAACTGAAAATATGAAAACAAAGGAGAAACTTGAACAGAAATTTTGGAAAACATGAAACAAGTTGGTAGTACTTCCTTTTCCTCAAAACTCTTTTCTCTTTAGCCTTTTCTTTTATGGAAGAAGTAAGGGTACTAACCCCAACGTCGGCTATGGTGTTCTCCATAGCAGCACCCTTGGCATTGTCATCCACTTTAGCAGCTGGGGCATGTACGTTAGATTTGATGTGCTCAGCATTTGGGGATTTGTCTCCATCGCCATTCTCCACTTGAACTTGATTCTCAACATTCACGAGCTGCAGCCTATACCCAATAGTTGAGACCTTTTCACCAATGACTTTAAATCTTTTCTCACAGGTTGTAAATCCGTCTGCAACCTTCTTTGATAAGTCTGCAAAGCGATGATCAAAGTGGTCTTGTATGCTCTTCAGAAGTAACGGCAGATTGACATCCCCATCATCATCCGAAGAACTAGAATCACGAGACCGCTTACTGCCAAAGGCAACACTGCAACTTTCAGACATCACAGTACCTGCAGTAGACATCACATTATCAAGGACATGACGGTATGAGACAAAATCTATGAAAATCAAACTATTCTCAAACTTACCACCTTTTTTTTTTGCCTTTGTTGCAGACCTTAAGACCACGCCCTGGCTAATGAGATTTGTTCCACCTCCATGTTCCATCAAACAATTTTGAGATGATGTTATTGATTAGAACATCTTCGACATCATCATCCCACTTTAGAAACATTTCAGCAAATGTATCCTTTCTAACACAGCTATTCACAGTAACCTACAATATATAAAAAATGGAATGTTTAAATCATAATCATACAATTCTAAAACTGAATAAGTAGATGCGTAAAATTAGAGAAGAGAACAATGACACTACATGTACTAACATATTCGCTTTCACGTTCTTTCGGCCTCTGGATCCTTTGAAAGTAAGAAGCGGTGGAGTTGGGTTATCAGGATATGGAGCATCGAATTCCATTGCATAATCCGGCAGAGCATAGTAAACCCAGGCTTGGAGAACCTGTATGAAGCCATCCATCGTATACGTCTTGGTCAAGTCTTTCCCTTTGATAGAGGTAATGAGGAACTTGAAAGCGACCCAACCCCATGGGTATCTTTGGAAAGCATCTACATCCATCACCATCCTAGCCAAGTCAACATATGTAGGTGTCGACTCTTTCTTTGCTTCAATGTAACCCGCATAGATGGCTAGATACCCCAACCTGATGAGTTCCAACCTCGACATCCATTCCTTGCATAAACCTAAGGCAGCTATTAACTGATTAACACTTGAACCACTGTCGATATCAACCCCTAGAAGCTCCCATAATTCGATCATCTCCTTCGTAACCTCAAGACCCGGGTTATCTAGATTTGGAATGTCGTCACAGTTCAGACTTGTTAAGAGTTCGAACTCTTGCAAGGAAAACCTCAAAGGCTTCACTCCAACCAAACACCATAGCTCATTTGGCTTATCACACTTGATCTGAAAACTCAACATGTGATGGACCAGCCTGGATGCCCACTGAAAATCAGAAAAATGGAACCTTACAAACACACCCACTGTAGAGTTTCCAACCTCTTCTAACTCCTCCATTAAAGCCTCATCCCACCACCTAGATATATGTCGCAAACCATCCTATACATAGACAAACAAATTTTCCAACATTAAATTATATCTACATGTACAAGACAGAGATATGAACCTTCAAATATAATCATAGATTCACAAATATCAGTACCGCATGGTTATGACAACCATAGAATCTTCGACCCGGATTCTCAGATGTAGTGCATGTTTTCAAAACCGTCTCCAAGCCGCAGTAACAAACATCTGGAAATCCTTTCCTTCTAACTGCTCGACGATGAGCAGTTGAACTCACACTCCTGTGGGAACTACTCGAGGACGGTTGTGTGTAGATGTACTGCCCCATCCCTGATCACCATATAACAATAACTCAATAAGTATACAATTATGTGTTATATACTGAAAAACATAGATTCTGTAACAAGTAAACTTTTATGTTAGTCTACTACGTAGACTTCTCGGTTTAGACTAACTCTGAGATGAACATTTTCATTAACATATATTTCATGAAGAAGATCTCGATCAAGAGATAGACCAAAGGCTTACTTGTGAAGGAAGTGGTACTCAGATCTGCTGCAATAAGAATGAAAAAATGTGAGTAAACGTTGAGGACATAAGTGAAAAGAAGTAGATAAGGAAGATGGCGGGTTAGATTTGAAAGCTTACATGTTTATTAAGAGTAAAGATGAGGACGAGGATGTGCCAGATCTGCAAAAAGCATAACAAAGTGAGAAACATAGTTGAAAAGGAGTTAAGAAAGAAGACAACAAAGAGAGTATACGAATAACGACCACTAACCACTACGACAATCGCCAAGATCGGACCGGCGGAGGAGGAGGTTAGAGGAAAAGCATGCCGCCCTTGCAAAGAGAGAGATGGAGAGGGGATTTCTAAATAGAAATTAGGGTTTCTGAAAAAAAGTTTCCTATATATATATGCAGGTTAACTGATTCGGTTAGGTTTAATTTTCTGGTTTAGAAGATTTTATTTGCAGTCTACTAAACCCTACACTCTCAACCAAACCCTAAACTCTAAACGAAACCCTAAAACTATATGTAGACTACCTTAGAAGTCTAGTGAATAGTAGACGTCACCAGAAGTCTACTATCTAAAATCCTAAATCGAATTTTTTAAAAAGATTATTCAAAATCCTAAATAAGAACTTATAAAAAATATTCAAAATGTTTTACATATTCATAAGGAAACTTTTTTACACAAATTTGACATTTTAAATATAAATTTCAAAACCCTAAATATAACTCTAAGTGTAAGAACATGTTTGCAACGATAAATTTCAAACGATTACCCATATTCCGAACTCGTAACTCGGATACTTATGCAAAATTACAGACATAACTTTAACTTTAACATCACTTTTGAGTAAATTCAACTTTTAAACTAAAACCCTATACTACATTTACCTAAATCATCCAACCACTAAACACTAAAATATAAATAATAATCCAATCCCTAAAATGAAACCATTATAACCAAATATAAACTCATGAAACTTAAAAATACAAAACAATATTAACTATCAACCACTACAAGAAAACATGTAATTAGTGACGCCTATTTGTGACTGATTTTTCCGTCACAAATTTTGTGACTACTTTGCGACGCTTTTGCTACTCATTAGCGACAGGTAAAACAATAGTCACATAAACGTCACTAATTTGCGACTACCCAAACATGTTTTAGAGTAGTCGCACATTAATGACGTTTCTGTGACTAACATAACGCGCGTCGCAAATTTGCAACACCCGTGTGACACCAATAATAGTCACTAATATGTGTCGTAAAGTAGTCCTTAATCTATGACGCTTTTGTTACGATTTCTGGGCGTGGCAAAAGCGTGGGAAAGGAGTCACTCCAGCTATGTCGGTAACCATGTCGGCAACGAAATAAAGTAGGTGACACGTGAAAAATAAGAGCGTTAGCTTGCCCACCTACTTATGTAGGTTGTCACAAATGCGTCGCAAAAGAGTGAGACAAGAGTCACAAAAGAGTGACAATGGCGTCACAAATTTGTGACTCCGGAATTACGTTGCAAAGTAGTGGCAAACATTTACCTATATATATGAGTGCATCGGTTGGTATCTTCCTCATTCAGTCCGATCAACCAAAAAAAAAAATTCTTTAAAAAAAAAACAAATTTTCAAGAAAAAAATCATGTGGAACTCATCTAGAGATTGGATGTACAGAAGGATCGATCCGCAGACGTATAATCTCTCGATCGAAATTTTGGAAGGAGTGAAGGAGTTTGTGAATTTTGCAAGTATCCAGGAGTTGGCTATCAGCAGCAACGGTAAGACTTATTGTCCTTGTGCGAAATGTAAAAATGGTGGTAGTGTGAAACCTATTAGAAAAGTTTCAAACCATTTGCATCAAAATGGTTTTATGGAAGATTATTATGTGTGGACCGAACATGGAGAAAATTATAATGTAGTTGGGGCAGGACCTACTAGTAGCAATTACGTAAATGATGATTTTATTAGTGGTAATGAACCAATTAATTATAGTGGTGAGGATGTTTATGCTGGAATGGTCCATGATGCATTTCATGGTTCTACGCCATTAAATGATTATCATCATGATGAACATGGTCATAGTGGAAATGATCATGTTTATGAAGAACCTACCCATGAGGCAAAACAATTCTACGACTTGTTAGAAGCTGCAAACACCCCATTATATGATGGTTGCCAAGAAGGTCATTCACAATTATCATTAGCTGCTAGGTTCATGAACAACAAGGAAGACCACAATTCATCTAAAAATTGCATAGATTCATGGGCGGAAACGTTTACAGAGTATTTACCACAACCTAATAAGGCGACTGGTTCATACTACGAGACGGAAAAGTTAATGCGAAAACTAGGCCTGCCGTATCATACATTCGATGTATGCATAGATATTTGTATACTCTTCTGGAAAGAAGATTCGGTGTTAGAGCATTGTAGGTTTTGTGGAAAACCAAGATACAAGGAAAGTCAAGGACGGAAAAAAATACCGTACAGCAAGATGTGGTATCTACCAATCGCTGACAGACTAAAGAGGATGTACCAATCAACGAAGACGGCATCATCGATGAGGTGGCATGCTGAGCATGAGTCAGAAGACGGAGTAATGTGTCATCCATCAGATGCGGCAGAGTGGAAAAATTTCAATCAAAAGTATCCAAGTTTTGCGGAGAAAACGCGAAATGTTTATGTGGGATTATGTACAGACGGTTTCAACCCATTAGGTATGTCAAAAAACCACTTGTTATGGCCTATATTCCTGACACCCTATAATTTACCCTCGGGAATGTGCATGGGAAGAGAGTACTTGTTTCTTACCGTTTTGAACTCGTGACCAAATCATCCAAGAGCCAGTCTAGATTTTTTCCTCCAACCCCTGATTGAAGAGTTAAAAGAGTTATGGTATAACGGAGTTGAGGCGTATGAGTTGTCATTGAAGCAAAAATTCAACCTTAAAGCTATTTTGTTGTGGACGATAAGTGATTTTCCGGCATATGGGATGTTATCAGGATGGACGACGCATGGGAAATTATCATGTCCGGCTTGTATGGATGACACAAATGCATTTCAATTGAAGGCTGGGAGGAAGACTTGTTGGTTTAACTGTCACCGAAGATTTTTACCTGCACAACATCCTTTACGGAAGAACAAAGTTAACTTTTTGAAGGGGAAGACGGTAATGAACGAGGATCCACCAACATTTTTAACTGGAGAACAGGTTTTCCGCCGTATCTGGTATGCGAAGGCGCCAAGAACATCTGATTGTGGTGGAAATGGACATCATATCAAACCGGTCGGCTACAGAGATTGGCATAACTGGCATAAAGAAAGCATTTTTTGGGAGCTACCGTACTGGTGTGACCTTGATCTACGACACTGTCTTGATGTGATGCACATCGAGAAGAATTTTTTCGATAACATCATGTATACCCTTATGAATGTTAAAGATAGATCAAAAGACACTGTCAAAGCAAGACTAGATCTTGAAAAATTGTGTGCGCGGAAAGAATTGCATGTTGATGATCATGGCAATGCCCCATTCCCAATTTGGAGATTGAGTTCAAAAGCAAAAGATGTCTTACTACAATGGGTGAAAAATGAGGTTAAATTTCCAGATGGGTACGTAGCTGATTTAGCAAGCTGTGCAGACATTAGTGGAGGAAAATTTTCTAGAATGAAAAGTCACGACTGCCATGTCTTTATGGAACGCTTGCTTCCGTTTGTATTTGCAGAACTTCTCCCTCCAAAAGTGCACCAAGCATTATCAGGTATATAGATATATATAAAAATTGTAATTCATCATGTTATTATTTAGCTTTTTAAATAATACTTGAATATACATCGATTATTTGTAGGAATTTGAGCATTTTTTCCATGATCTAAGCAGCAGGTCGTTGGATATAAGTCGTTTCCTACTTTTGAAGGAGAACATTGTGATGATACTTTGTAATTTGGAAAAAATCTTTCCGCCTTCTTTTTTTGATGTGATGGAGCACCTACCCATACACTTTCCATACGAAGCCGAGCTTGGTGGTCCTGTGCAATATAGGTGGATGTACCCGTTTGAAAGGTTTTTTAAACATTTGAAAGGCAAAGCGAAGAACAAAAGATATCCAGCTGGATCGATCGTTGAATCGTACATTAATGATGAGATTTCTTATTTCTCACAACACTACTTCGCCCCTCATATTTCTACAGCTAGCAAAAGAAGGTAATAGTCGTGTTATTTAGAAGCGTGCATGTTTGTTGCTTTTTTAAAAGTAAGAAGAATTGTTATTAATTATTGGTAAATTCATTATGCAGGGCAAGTCGGTACGATGAAGGTGAAGTACCTATCTACGATTGTGAAGTACCAGATATATTTACTGAAGTAGGTCATCCTAGTGGAATATGAACAGAATCTTGGTTAACGGAGAATGATTACAAGTACACACATTCATACGTTTTGCGTAATTGCTCATATTTCTGACCGCTTGAAAGGTAACTTAACTGCTAGGATCATTATTAAATTAAATATATGAATTGTTAATATTTTTTACCAAGTTATTCATAATCAAATGTTTCGTAAAACATACAGTTTGGTGGATGCACAAGTTTGAATTGACAATCCTCGACTTACTGATGTTGAAGTCATAGCAAAAAGAGATGATGAATTTCATATATGGGTCCGCCAATATGTATGTATCCATCATAACTTGTTTCCCTCGTAAATATATTGTTTCGCTCAACCCAGTGATACTTTAACCCTTCTATGTATATATAGGTTGAAGCAATGAAAAGTAAAGAAAATTTTCCCATGTGGGTTCGCGATATAGCAAACGGGCCTGAAGGCAAGATTAGGTCATGGCCTATGTATTTTACAAGGGGGTATTTGTTTCATACAAAGGCCTATGGAAAAAACAAAAAAACAATGAATTATGGGATTTGTGTGCGAGGAAAAAATTATTCTGAAGCGGCCAGCGAGGATGATTTTTATGGGACCATTAGGAAAATTATTGAGATCCAATATCCAGGATATTTGAATTTGAAAATTGTACTTTTCTACTGCAAATGGCATGACCCTACACTCGGGAAAGGAACTCGAACGAGCGCGGGAGGCATTATCGACGTGCTACAATCCGGGAAATATATAGCAAACTCATACGATCCATATGTATTAGGTATGAATGATCTCATCACATACAAGACGGTATACATTATTATTTTTTTATTTTCTTATAATGGAACTAATTTTAATTATATTGCAGCGTCCCAAGCAGATCAAGTATGTTTTTTGCCATACCCAAATCCTAAACGTCCTCGAAAAGTTTGGCTATCAGTATTAAAAGTTAATCCAAGGAATCGTGTTGAAGGAAAATTTAAGGACAATGAGCTTGTCATTTTGCAACAAACTGAGGATGATGCAGTAACGGAGACGGTCGAAGACATCAACGTTGATGGTCTAGTTGATGGAAATCATCCAATTGAGTACATCGATTTTGAAATTGCTGATTGCGATCCAATGGATGAATTTCGATATAATTTATCATCTTCAGAAGAAGACGTAGACGACAACGAAGATGAAGAAATTTAAATCACATTTTAGATATAGTAGTAATGTATGTTGTAATTGTGTGAAAAAAAATTTATTAGAATTTAAAATTCGGGAGCGTGTATATATATTTGTTAGTCAGAGAAACAAACAGATGCCTTCAGTGGCCCAACGGTATCGCATCTGATAAATACTTCCTATAGACCCGAGTTCGAGCATCAGTACAACCACATTTTAAAAAAATGTTCGTCTGCATGTGTATATATATTTGTTACTCTGATAAGGAAACGAATGCCTTCAATGGTCCAATGGTTTTACATCTCTCTTAAACTTCCGGTAGACCCGAGTTTGACCCCAGGTACAAATTTTTTTTTAAAATGTGTCATGAAAATGTTAATTTTATCACGTCCTATATACCTTTTATTCTGATAAACAAACGAATGCCTTTAGTGGCCCAATGGTTTCACATCTCATATACACCCTGCAGATCCGAGTTCGAGCCCAGGTATAACCACAATTTTTTATTTTTCCTTTTTAGAGTTGTCAATAACTAGTTGCAAATGTGTCGCTCATTTGCAACGAATATGTGACTCTTTAGAGTTTGAGATTATCGTTTGTCAGATTAAAAAATGTGTTACACATTCGTCACAACATCGTCGCAAAAGAGTGACACTTTAGTGACGCCTTTCCAACTACTTCTAAGAATTTTGCAAAATTATACAACATTGTTGAATTACATACAGTATATTACCCTATATTTATATTTTCGTAACACACAAAAGTCATAACAAGTCTGAAAATAGAGAAATTACATAGTCAAGTGGAAATGTGTGATTGTAGGTAAAGTCATAAGGAGTTTTAATGAAATTTAAGGTAAAGTGTGTGATTTTCTTTAGATAAACTTTATTAGTACTAATATCATGCTAAAAAGTCAATTAAATGGATAAGAATACATCAGAACTTCAATTAGAAATTCGAAAAGATCAATCTATAAGTAAAAAATGTTTAGGGTTTAGGGTATGGGTCTTTTTCGTCGCAAATGTGTCATAAAAGCGTCACAAATAAGTGACTATTTAGCCACGCGGTTTTGGCTCCAAACAAAAAAAATTTGGGTTAGAACCCGAGAAAATTTTGGGCCTTTTACGCGGGCAAGTCTGGCCCACGAAGTTAATATTAGCGATGATTTAGCGACGCTTTTGTGACTCGTGACCTACATATATAAACTAAAAACCCCCAAATTAGAAACCATAATCCCCAATTCGCCTCTCTCTCTCTTCCATCTCTCTCGAACGTTCTCTCGACTCTGTCGATTCTCTCTCGATTCTCTGTGAATCGTTCCTCGATTCTCTGTGAATCGTTCCTCGATTCTCACTCGGTTCTTCATCTCTCTCTCGATCTTTCAATCTCTTTTTCTCTCCTTTCTTCGTTGGTTCTTCTTCTCTCCTTTGTTCGTAGGTTCTTCTTCTCTCTCTGTGAATCGAACAGAATCCTTAATCGATTCTGCGTCGGTTCTTCATCTCTCTCTTTTTCTCTCGATTCTGTGTCGGTTCTTCATCTCTCTCTCTTTCAATCTCTCGTTCTCTCGATTCTCTGTCGATTCGAGACAGAATCGTTCCTCGATTCTGCCTCGGTTCTTCATCTCTCTCTCTCGATCATTCAATCTATGTTTCTCACCTTTCTTCGTCGGTTCATCTTCTCTCTCTCAATTCTCTGTCGATTCCATTACAAAACCTAATCCCCAAATCGAAAAACCCTAAACAAACCTTTATATAATCTCTTACAATTTCCGCTTAGTCTCTTTCTCTGTTCTTCATCTATCTATCTCCATAATTCTGTCTCTCTTTCTCTCGAATCGATGAATCGATATGGTTGTTACGACTAGAGGAGGTCGCGGAGGTTCTAACGGGCAAGGCTGTGGAGGTACACAAGGGCGAGGCCGCGGTAAACAAACCGTCGGTTCAGGTTCTCGTGTGAAACCAACCGTCGGTCGTACTGGTGGTGTGAGCGGACCCAGCGGTCCTACTGCTGCTCTCACTAAACGCACCAAAGTAGCTCCTGGTGGTGTGAAACAAACCGGCGGTGATGCTTCAACATCATGTGCACCACCACCTGTCAGTAGGCGAGAGGGTAAGGGTAGAGCCGGTGGTCTTGATACGCTTGAAGCGGTTATCGAAGATGCTACAACTACAGGAGGAAGACCAGAGATAGACATCGCCGGAGAGGTTCCTGCCAGACAGAGCAGTCATACACCACCGCAACGAGTTAGGTCAACCGGTGGTGGTTCTTCGTATTCCTCCAACCCGACTAGTCGTTCTCCACCCATGGCGAGTAGATCTCATGACTCTCAGGCGACCGTCTCTATTTCTCGAACCAGGTCTATTCCTCATCAGTTCGGAGATACGACTAATAGGCTTCCGTTTGCTCAACTAACGTCTCGAGCTACATCCGGTGACCACCTCTCTAACCTCAACCTGAATGACCAACCACGGCACCAATCCTCTCAGTCTCGCCACATAGAAGAAGAGGTTGAGAATGAAGATGAGGAAGATGAGGAAGAAGAGGAAGAAGAGGAAGATGCAGATGATTTCGGAGATGGTGAACCAGACCAAGCTGAAGAATTCAATGGTTATCACGAACCAAAAGGGCTAGACGATGAACAGCTCTTGGAAAACGTCTTGGCTCTTCCAGGAAGACAACGACTACCCCTCCTCAGTGAGGTTCCTATCCGAGATAGCTTATGGTAAGTTTTCT
This sequence comes from Arabis alpina, assembly GCA_900128785.1. Classification (NCBI taxonomy): domain Eukaryota; kingdom Viridiplantae; phylum Streptophyta; class Magnoliopsida; order Brassicales; family Brassicaceae; genus Arabis; species Arabis alpina. The sequence continues at coordinate 15,749,205 of LT669795.1, forward strand.
TTGTATTTCTCTTCTGGTTTAGCTAACTAGTTTGACTGGATTTTTTCATCTGCTTTAGTTTTTCTTGAATTTCATTTGAACCATTTTCTTTGCCTTTGTGTAAGTGTGTATGTTTGTCTGATGTGCTAGGTTTACTCGGAACAATGGAATATTGACCCGTTGCATTGCTGGGATCTTTCGTCGCAAGTTCGATGGCCCATACTACAGCTGGGGTGTTACTCCAATAGTTAAACAAGAACTATATTTCCGGACATTTGCGGTAATGTTTCACTCTCCTCCTTCTCTCTGTTTTCAGTTTTTTTGCATGTTTCATTCAAATTTTAACTGAGGTTTTCTACTGTGTAGCGGAAATACAACTGGGATATAGGGATCACGGAGCTTGTTAGAGCTAACTTCAACAGGATTGCTACGAAACAGATGCGAGGAATAGTGAGTCAAGTTAAGATTAAGGGTGTTAGGCCAATTTGGATTGGTACCAAGCTTTGGGCACATATGTGCAACTATTGGAAAACTCCAGAGGCAATCACTAAGAGCCACACTGCTTCAAACTCCCGTACCTCTACTCGTGGTGGACTTGGGATCTACAAACACGTCTCTGGCCAAACATCTCACTTGACTGTTGAGCAACAAATGGTAATACTTCAATCTTTTTCTATTCTCTACTTAATTAATTATCTTTTTCCCCACTTCTATTTCTACAGGAGGAAGAACTAGGGAGACCTGTCCCCTTTGGAGAAGTATTTGTCAGGACGCATACAGCAGCAGATGGAACGTTTGTTGATCTAAAAGCGAAGCAAATCTCTGATGCGTATGAGATGCGACTGGCAGAGGTTCTCGAATAGGACCCAGGCGCTGGAGCAGAGGACCCTGACTTGTCCTCTGAGCTTTCCACTCACCGCAACCTCACCGTTGACGAGAAGAATCAGCTTTTCCTTAAGGTTAGCAATCCTTTCTCTCCTGGTTTCCTCTCCTGCTTTCTTTTTATGTTGGTGTCTTTATTTCTATTGAGAATCTGGATTTGTGATTGTTGTTGCAGTGTACTGAGTTCGATCAAAAAGGCAACCCTTTTGGAATTGGTGGTTTGTCTCAGACCTTCAACAAAGGGAAAAGGAAGGTACAATATGCAACCTCATCTTCTGTTGCGGTTGACCTAGAAGAGCTCCAGGAAGAGATGAAATCTGCTCGTCAAAAGATAGTTGAACACGATGAGGAGATTAGGCGACGTGATGAGGAGAACAAGAAGCGAGATGAGGAGAACCAGAAATGGGATGAGGAGAATAGGCGACGTGACGCTGAACTGCTTGAGCTAAGGCAAAGTCAGTCCCGGGTCTCTGAAATGGAGAAGCTCCTCTCCTTTTTGAAGAAAGACGATCTGCGAATCGCTGCATACCTCGACGCTGCAAATGATGATTCCAACACTTGAAAGGTTTCTTTCTTTGGTTTCTCAAACTCTCTACCTTCTCTAAACAATGAACTTACTTAACTTTTCTAATGTTTAATTAACGGCTTATGTAATGCTATATATAATTATCTACTTTGCTTTTTGTTTCTTATGTAATACAAACCTTTATGCAACTTTATGTGATGTTTCTTTCTCTAATTTCAGCATTACTTTTTAATTTGGTTTTCGTTTGGGATTTGTTTGCACAGATTTAGGTTGTTCTTTACTTCTAGTTTAGTAGCAAATTTGCAACACATAACTGACCAACAATAGTTAAAGAGAGACAAAGTTGTGGCTAATTAGTGACTCTTTAGTGACTCCTGCTCCTAAGAGTTGCTAAATCGTCGCTAATTTGTGACTACTTACTCACTCTTTAGTGACCACACACAGGCGTTCCCCACAACACAAGTAGTCTCAGATGCGTCGCATATGTACGACGACGTAATCGTTACAAAATAGTCGTCATTTAACGAGTGAAAAATCAGTCACTAAGTCGTCGTAAATAAAGATGTCACTCATTCGTTGCTAATTAGCCACAACTGAGTAGTCTCAAAAACGTCGCAACTTTGAGACACCCAACATGTGTCACTGATTGGTCGCTAATTAGCGACTGCCTAACAGCGTCGTAAAGTAGTCACAAATTTATGACAACTTCGAAGTGTCATAAATGCGTCGCTAAATTGCCACGCTTTTGCGACGCTAAAAATTAGCGATGAAGATTTTGCGACGCCGAAATTGTGTCACAAAGTAGTGGCTAATCACTCTTTTGTGACACTTTTGTGACGATTTTCGGCGTCGCTAATGATCTGTTTTCTTGTAGTGAACATGTGACCACATCTATAGCTAAAGAAATGATTATGAAATACCTTGTTTGGTAACTCTTTGTTTGGTATAAGTATGTATTTCATATATAACATAATTTGTCATTGTTAATTTAATTTGAGAAATTTTGTGCAATTTAATTTTTTATAGATCATAAATGTTTATAGTAAAGTCATCAATAAAAAAATTTAATCAAACAAAATTTTGATAGTTTATAAATTTAAATTTTATATTTAATTATGCGTAGACTTCCACAAAGGTCTACAAAACCAAATAGAAAACTATATATGCAGTCTACCAGTTCTAGGGGTAAAACGGTCATTTAGGTCTCTGTTTTTTTGTTTGTTCATAAAGATTATAACTGTAATTTTCACTACTATTTTATGTTACCTTTGTCAAATATGAATTCTTAGGTTATTTTTGAAAACAAATTAAAAATTTAGGTCATTATTAGCAAATTCCCCGTTTTTAATTGGCAAAGGAAAAGCTATAGGGACTCTACTATAAATATCTATCGCTTCTCTTCTTCTTTCTCAAAACCCTATCTCTCTCAAATCCCTGTGAAATCGGAATTGATACTCATAGGAATCTTCTGAATTTTGTTCAGGGGAGCTTGACAAGGGTTATTTCATAATGGCGAGTGAGAATATTACGTTGAACGAAGGATGGTCGTACATGTTGACTGGTGTTGCGAAGATAGCAAGGATTCTAGAAGGAAAGCTCGAGGCGTCGTTTGAGGCTGCCGAATATTTGAATCTTTACACGACCATCTACAATATGTGCATCCAGACATCTCATGATTACTCACAAGAGCTTTACGATGGGTATCGTGGAGTATTTGAAGACTATGCTAAGCATACGGTGTTGCCCTCTTTAAAGGAGAAGCATGATGAATATATGCTGAAAGATCTTGCTCTGAGGTGGTCTAATCATAAAGTTATGGTTGGATGGTTATCACGCTTCTTCTACTACCTTGACCGTTACTTCGTTACACGGAGATCCCTTCCAACACTTAATGAAGTTGGCATGATATGTTTCCGCGACCTGGTTTATATGGAGATGAAATCCAAGGCCAAAGACGCTATACTAGCACTCGTTCATGACGAACGCGAGGGCGGACAGATTGATAGGGCACTATTGAAAAACGTTTTAGATATCTTTGTTAAGAATGGGATGGGAAACATGGAAACATATGAAGAGGATTTTGAAAGCTTTATGCTTCAAGATACTGCATCTTACTATTCTCGCAAGGCCTCAAGCTGGATCCAGGAGGATTCTTGCCCAGAGTACATGCTAAAGGCTGAGGAGTGTATAAAAAAGGAGAAGGAGAGAGTCACTCACTACCTTCAATCCAGCACTGAGGACAAACTCGTTGAGAAAGTACAAGATGAACTGTTGGTAGTGGTTGCAAAACAGCTTCAAGAAAATGAACACTCAGGGTGTCGTGCATTGCTAAGAGATGATAAGATGGATGATCTCTCCAGGATGTTCTGGATTTATCATAAAATTACGCGAGGGTTGGAACCTGTTGCAGACTTATTCAAGAAGCATATTACTGCTGAGGGCAATTTCCTTATCAAACAAGCCGAAGAAGCAGCTACTAATCAGGCGGGTGGCATGCAGGAGCAGGAGCAGGTGCTTGTCAGAAAAATAATTGAGCTACACGAGAAATACATGGTCTATGTCACTGAGTGTTTTCAGAGCCACAGCCTTTTCCATAAGGCATTGAAAGAGGCATTTGAAAACTTCTGTAACAAAAACGTGGCTGGAAGTTCAAGTGCAGAAGTACTTGCATCCTTCTGCGATAATCTTTTCAAGAAGGGAGGTAGTGAGAAGCTGAGTGATGAAGCTATTGAAGCTACGCTTGAGAATGTAGTTAAATTGCTTGTTTATATAAGTGACAAGGATCTTTTCGCCGAGTTTTACAGGAAGAAGCAAGCCCGTAGACTCTTGTTTGATCGCAGTGGTAATGATGACCATGAAAGAAGTATACTTTCAAAGCTTAAAGAACGATTCGGTGGACAGTTTACTTCTAAGATGGAGGGCATGGTGACGGATATGGTGTTGGCAAGAGAAAACCAGAACAACTTCACAGACTATCTATCCACTAACATGACCACAAAGCTGGGGATTGATTTGACCGTCACTGTTCTTACCACTGGTTTTTGGCCAAGTTACAAAACAACTGACCTCAATCTACCAAGTGAAATGGTCAAGTGTATTGAAGTTTTCAAGGCATTTTATGAAACAAGAACGAAACACAGGAGACTTGTGTGGATTTATTCTCTAGGAACTTGTCAAGTTATTGGAAACTTCGATCAAAAACCAATCGAAATGATGGTTACTACCTACCAGGCTGCAGTGCTTTTGCTTTTCAACAACACATCAAGATTAAGCTACAATGAGATGTTTGAACAACTTAACCTTAGCCATGAAGATCTTGCTAGGCTCCTTCACTCACTGTCATGCGCAAAGTACAAGATTCTTATAAAAGAACCAATGTCAAGAAACATCTCTAAATCCGATGTTTTCGAGTTCAACTCCAAGTTCACCGATAAAATGCAGAGAATTAAGATCCCTCTTCCTCCAATGGATGAGAGGAAGAAAGTAGTCGAGGTTGTTGACCAAGATAGACGCTATGCGATTGAAGCATCTCTGGTTCGGATCATGAAGAGCAGAAAAGTGTTAAGTCATCAACAGTTGGTCTCTGAATGTGTTGAACATCTCAGCCGAATGTTCAAGCCTGATGTTAAGATGATTAAGAAACGCATTGAGGATTTGATCAGCAGAGATTACATGAAGAGGGATACCGAAAATCGTAACATGTTCAAGTACGTGGCTTAGTTCGTCAAAAACACTCTTTACAAAAGAGAACAAAAGCAAAAGATACTATACTTTTTCAGTTTTGTAAAGGTCTTTACATTCTTTTCTCATACAATTTGGATGGATGTTGTTGGTGTTTGAAGAAGACAAATTGTCTTCTTTTAAAAAAAAAAATTGTCTTTAATTACTCTTTAGCTTTGGTTTTCTTCATAAATATATAGGGTTCCAAATTATTCAAGTATAAAACAAAACAAAAAATCTATATAATAACATCAAAATTGTTCCAATTTTAGTATCTTAATTAAGCAAGTTATGAGTTCGAAAGTTCAACAAATCGATCAAAGCTATTTTACTTTAGATTGAAATCGTGTTTATCGTACGTGTTCTTTAGAAATAGGAAGATACTAATCTTAAAACAAACAATGTTCTCATGGGAGTGAAATGTTTGTTACTTGATGAATTATTTACATAAATTTCTGTTAAAAATTTGATATTTTTTATACAGAAAAATGCAATTCAAGATTTTGTGCATCATTCTTTGCTTCAAAAATTTAAAAATTATCTCTGTAAAGACAGCATCATCGAAATTTGCAATGATAGTGTACAATCGGCTAAGAACAAAAATATATAAAGTTTTTAGTCATTCGTTTTCTATAAATTAGAAAGAACCAAAGTCGCAAGTGTTAAACAAGAATTTCGCAAAATTTCTCAACAAAAAACTTATCTACGAACTTATCACGATTTGGTCAAATTGCAAGATATGATAGATGACTTATATGGTATATTATTTTGATTAATTTTTAAAATCCTCATGTATTATTGTTTTTTATTAAATATTTAAGTAAGCCTAATATACTTTTGGGATAATTGATGGGATGGACCGTTATAAAATTAAGAAAGAAGATGAGTGTAAAGTAACTGGTACTAGGATTTCACCCGCGCGCGTGCGCGGGTATTACGTCTTTAACGAATATTTTATTAATAATACATCTTTCGACATAGATTTCATTTGTTTTATTGTATATTTTACATCCAAGATTGCAGTATTTGAAATGATCGATTCGGCGAAACTCCTTGATTTGAAGAGACACTAAAGCCTAATTTGGAAGCCTAAAACGACACAATTGTGTATCAAAATATTGAAGGAGTTAAAATAGTCAATTCGAAAAAACTCATCAATTTTAAGGAGTACTAAACACTAATTTGGGAGACTAAACCCTCACAAGTGTATGGAAAATATTGAATGATTTAAAACGATCGATGTGTAGATTTTTCGATTTTAAGGGACTCTAACCCTAATATGAAAGTCTTAACTCTCACAATTGTATGTAAAATATTGAATGATTTAAAATAATCGATTTGATTAAACTTGTCGATTTTAATGGGCATTTATGTATTGTTGTTAGCTAAATTCATCATATCCTGAAATGAAGGGTAAAGATATCCACCATCATCTTGATTTGCTTCCGGCCCTTAATTTGATTGATGGAAATGAATCTAATCTTGGGAGGCTGTTGAATGTTCTAATTAATCAAAGCACCAAATCTAGAAAGTACACCTAACTCTATTCAGAATTTTTATACTCCTAATTGATATTTATATTTTTGAGTTCTTGACGTAAAATGCTAGACCTACCGGGGAGAGAAAATATCGTAATTTGGTACCAAATTTATGCAACTGTGAGGCCATTCATTTTTTTTGTCAATAATTAGAATTGTCTTTCCATTCTACAGTATTATTAATCCTTTTCTCTTTTTGAGAGGTATAGTCTATGTAAGCGGTATAAAACAAAGATCCATTTGATATGACTTTTGGAAACTTTTCATGAGCCATTCGTTTACATAACAATGAAGTTTTTGATATGGAACAATCATTTCCTCGATTCATTATACGGAAAATAATCCAAATAAAAAAATTAACAACCAAGAAAGTCTAAAATGACAAACTAAATTCAAATGGAATGATGAATCAATAATGTTCAAAAAAACGGGAATGAAATTAATGGTGAAACGATACGTAAATGCAATTTCACTCCTAATACTAACATGAGCATTCTATTAAAAAATTAATAAAGATGATCCATAATTACATTTTCTTTTAAACCCACATAAACTCAAAAGAACTCTAAATTTAGAATTATCAGTTTGCATTATAGAAGTAATATATGCCTTCTACGGTTGTGTTTAGAAGACTTTTTTCCCGAAAGATGTTAGGCTTCGTAGACAAAAAAGAGTATAATTAAGGCATGTTCGTTTGACAGCCGCAGCGGCTTGCGGCTGCGTCATGCGGTCAAATGTTGTTCGTTTGCCTGTCGTAGGTACTTGCGGCTGCGTCTGCGTCATGCGGCCAGACGCTACGTCTTGCGTCACAAATTTTTAGCCGCAAAAAAATTATGTGTCTGCGTTTAAAAATTAGCGTCGCGGCTAAAATTTGAGACGCAGCCGCAGCGGCAGACAAACGAACAGCGATTAGACGTTGCGGCTGTCAAACAAACAACAATCACAACGTCTGACCGCATGACGCAGCCGCGCACGACAGACAAACGAACAGGCCTTTAATACCAACATCTAGCTACACTACACCTCCGAGATACACGAAGATCCACCAAAAAAGCGGCCACGACCGCAAAAGAGAAACTCATCGTTTCAATGGATTGTACAAACTATAAAGCCCCTATATATGTGATGTTGTTCATTGTTTAAAAGCATAGAGTTAGTCATATACATGGCATATACACTCTCTTTGTTATCTTTTTGTGTGTTGTGTCCTTGGTAAATTCGAATATTTGGATATTAAGTCAGATTAGAGTACACTTGTGATTGGAGTATGCTCGGTAAAAGAGATAAAGAAAAATGTTACTTGTATTTCAATATATTCTAACAAACAAATTAAACAATTTAGAGAACAAACATAGTAAATCAAATTGAGAAATTGTAAATAAGGAATATCGAGAATAAAAGTGTGGTCCATGTGGACGTAATGTCTAAGTGATCCAACCACAAAGTACATTACAACCAAGCATATGCATAGATAAATTCCAATAAGTAGAAAAGAATGGATGAAAAGATAGGAGTTGAAGTTAATTAAAATGGAAATGAATTGAGAGAATACTCGTTCTAGCCATATATGAACTTATGGGAAAACAAAAAAGAAACAACATGTACATTGTTTTGTCATTTTCTTCATTAAGGTTATTACAAGTAGTCGAAGTCTCTAGAGAGAGATCTTTCCTTATCTTTACAAATTAAAGTAGGAATTGTAGAAACAAAAGAAGATACATACTGAAGTACACAAGGCTTGTGTCAGTGCTGAAGTACACAAGGCTTGTGTCAGTGCAATGAGCCATAACTCTCCCTAACCAAAACCAAATAATATTCAAGTCATTTATCTCTTCGTAGCTTTGAGGTGATGAATAGGAATGATTTCGAATGTATTTTGTTGTGTTACGGTCCTTTGACCATAACTTATTAAAGCAGTACCAAATGGAACGAAGGCTCAAACAGAGGGGAATCTTGAATCGAAAGGAGGAACTATTTTATTACAAAAGAAATACCAAGCCCGTACGCTTAACATAAACCAAAAGAACTTGTCTGGATACAAAGGAAAAAAAATCAAATCATATCATACCAAATTGCTTAATCAAAAAGCCTTGCTGCCCTCGACTACCGGAGATCCGCAAAGAGCTGGCCAGTGCCAATGAGAATGTAACAGAATTTGATTTAAAAGAAACTAATCTCCTTCATCTAAGATGAGAAAGCAATCAAGTAGATGATCATGAGATGCTAACTAATGAAAAGCCATGGTCTAACCTCGATTTGAAAAAGAACATTTATATATTATAAGACGTTAATGTATTAGTATGGGGGTATATGAAGAAAGGAGACTAAGACTCGTGAATAATTCATTTGTATTTGTCTCATGGACTGCTCCTTCTCCGAAAGATCTTGTATAATTCCTTTATCCAATGAATTTAATCATCTAAGCTTGATGCAGTGGGTACAACTCTTGGAATGTTACCTGCATAATACACAGACAAAATACCAAGTCTCGAAAGTAGTTCTTTGTCCTTCTTAGCGTTATGAAACCACAGTCACTGACTCACTGTCGCCAGATTGGTCACAATCCGATTCCGGGGAATCAACAGAATCATCATCATATGATTCTCTTATGCAAGCTACTTTGTTGCCACTTCCAATATTGTTATTCGCATGCGATTTCCTCTGCGGTATTAATATTATCGCAAAGCCAACACAAATACAGCACATATAAAAACAGATCAATGACAACATAAAGATTGTGGAATGAGTAAACTTTGCAGCAAACCCGTTTAGTCTCTTCGAAAAAACAAGGTACTGTGCATGCATGCAATGGCGGTTTCATATCAAATTTGCCCCCAAGCTTAATTTATATCGTCAGACATCCTTGAGTTAAAATCTTCATCCTGGCCTTGGTTTGATGAGCACTTCCAAAACTTTTGGTTTTTTAAACTATCACACCTGCACGTAACCACATAGGTAAGCCAAAAAATAATAAAATTCCGATCAATTAGCCTCCACGATCTGGATAGTAAATCCCAAACAAATGGCGATGAAAAATCTGAAAAATAGAAAAAGGGCAAGCTAATTGAATAATTTGAGACCGTAGTTGATCGACTCCTCGACTCCAGAACAACAAAAAAGTAAAAACTGGAACACAATAACACACACGATTGAAATTACTAAAACCTTGAAGAGCGATACAAAAAAAAATCAAATCGGAGAAATACCTTGTTAATCGTGGTACGAATACACGAAACCAATTAAACATAAGAAAAGAAATCAGATTAATACTCAATTATAACATTACATCAACCAAACCATTAAGAGAACTTTATAATAGAAAACAAAACATGAGTCCAATATTCGATTATAATAGAACATCGATAAAACGTTAAAGCTAATTTACTAATTAATATGCAAAGGAAACTCCAAAGAAAGAACAAGTATACAAAACAAAACAAAACAAAAAAAACGTAGGATGAAAAAAAAAAACTCACAATAAAGGAATTGTTTAGGTGTTACAAAATGGGTTAATTAGGCTAATAATAGATTTGATGTCACTAATTAGGTGGGTAACAGTTATGAAACCAAATTTAAGTAAGTAACATATTGGTGACAAGATCTGACGAAAATACCCCTGGCTTTTAATTGAGAATTTTTGTAAAAAAAAAATTTGTAGCAGTAAAAACGTACAACGTAGTCAACCTATACTCGCATTGTAGTTCACTACCACCAATAATATAATATATCATAGTCAACTACAATAACAGTAAACATAACACTACGCTTAACCAACCTAACCTGCATTCACACTTTCGCCCAACACAGGCGGTGCATCCCTATACGTAACCATTAAGTTAGCCATCACATAATTCAGAGCCTCATCTGCGCATGGTTGCAAGACATATGGCCGGACTTTCACTCGAGTCATAGCATCCTCATTGTCGGCATCATCACCTGAGTCAATCAGATCCAAAGTGCAAGGCCAGTTGTGAGAGCATTCCCCACCCTCACGTATGACAGCACCTCTGATCTCTTTCCTTTTCCTTTTCTTGTCATCATTCTCGATAGATTTGCAATCCATTAACGCAAAATTATGCCAATCACCATCATCTCCTTTCCTTTTCTTGTCATCATTCTCACTTTCGTACAATGACTCTTCACCGACCACCATCTCGTCCAGACTAATCGCCTTTCCTTTGCCACTCATTGCACATGCATCTGCAACTATGTCCACGGCAAAAAAGTGTTTGTTAGCACTACAGTTTAGTCTGCCCCTCACATAGTAAACATTAATAGTTCACTAAAGACAAAATATATAGTGCACTATTTTCCAGTCATACAATTTGTAGGCAAAATAGTACACTATTTTCCATTTTATAGTACACTATTTTTGAGTCATACAGTTCACTACAGAAATTTCAATTACACCTCCACAAATATAAATAGTGAGCTATTACACCCAGTCGACTAAAATAGTTAACTTCTTAAAGGTTGGAAATAAAACATAGAAAATAGTAGGCTACAATAGTTACCTATCGATTGATTTCCGAGTTTTAGATATATACTCGCAGCCTCATGACTCGTTACACACAAGCTTTTCCAGTTTATAGTACACTATTTTCGAGTCATACAGTTCACTACAGAAAATTCAATTACACCTGCACACATATAAATAGTTAGCTATTACACTCAGTCGTCTAAAATAGTTAACTTCTTAAAGGTTGGAAATAAAACATAGAAAATAGTAGGCTACAATAGTTACCTATCGATTGATTTCCGAGTTTCAGATTTATACTCGTAGCCTCATGAATCGTTACAAACGAGTTTTGTTAGCACTAAAGTTTACCCCACATGAAGATAATTTGGGGTCACGACGACGGAACAATCGTTGAGATAATTTGGGATCTTTCATCGTCAGTATGGTGATTGAATCGAACTTACCTTGGGTTTTTATATACAAGAAAAATTGTGGGTGAAATGGAAGATAACGAGAGGGATTATAAGAAATTGGAGAAAAACAAAGGAGAATTTGAGAAGAATGATGAATGAAATGCGAAATCGTGAAGGATGATGAATGAAATACGAGATCGTGAAGGAGACTAAGAAGATAAAAATGAGAAATAAGAAGGAATGAGAATAAAAAGGGAACGATGAGATCTCATAGATTGTGTTGGTGGCTACGGCGGCTACGTGAGGTGAGGAGAGCAAAGCTGATTAGGTTTGTGTTAATTTATTTTTTTTAATTAAAACTTGTTTGGGTAAAAAATCAAGAGATTCACCAGAAGGGTATAACTGGAAATCAAGAGGACAAAATGTTATGAATTAAATTCTGGTTTACTCCTTGTTATATTATATGTTTTGTATCTTAAGAATATTATTCATTGGTATTTCCCTTACAAAATCAGGAAGGACGTATATATATAAGAGCTAATGAGATCATTTCGTCAAATTAGGGAAATATTTGATTTTTATATATATCCATCTATATTATACAACAAATATCGAATATGTCCGTTAAAATAATTAAATACATAAGATGATTTTGAATATATTGACTAAAACAGAAAAAGAAAATCTAAACTAATTGTTATATATATCCTTTTAGAATTAAAATCAGTTAAAGAAAACGTTAAATACGGTGCATAATTATCTCTCTAATAATATATTAAATTAGTGAAGGGGGTATTGGTGTCTTTAAAACATTTTTGGATTTTAGACCGTGAAGACAATTTTTCCCCAAAAATTATAGTAACCTATTGAAATTTAATTTACCATATTGAATGTTTTATGGGCAATTCCCAAATATACCATCCAAAAAAGTTTTTTTCCCTATATACCACCCATTCTAAAATGTTCCGTCTATACCACTTGTTTACTGTGGAAATGACTAAACTATCCTTACCTTTTAATGAGATATTAAAAGCAAAAAATTAAAAAAGAAAAGAAAAAACGAATCACGAGATCGAGATTCTCTCGGATTTGAGATTTTCGGAGAAGCTTCGTCGTCGTCGCCGTCACCGGAGAAGACGGAGATTTGTTGCTGGTAAGCTTCACGCCTCTTTCATCTTGTTTTGGTTTTAAAATTCAGTGCAGTTTGATTTCTAGGGTTTGATTCTCAATTGGATTGATTCAACTGTGTTTGGATTGGAATCAACTCTGTTCTTTGATGATGGTTTTGTGATTATGCTCTATTTGATTTTGATATGGTTTTGTGTTGAAGACGTAATCGATTTGAAGTGTTGGGATTCTCAATTCGTTTGGGTTCGTATATGTGAATAAATCTTCAACTATCACTCTGTTTTTTTTTCTTTTTGGCTTTTTGAAATCTAAAGAAAGTTTGATTTTGATCTCATTTCTATGGAAATTAGCTTGATGGGTTGCAATTTATGTTTTTCTAATAGTTTACCTTTTGCATAGAGTTTGTTTTAGCAATATATTATGTTTATGTGTTTGTTGTTGTTGCTTTTGAGATGTGAGAACGAGGCTTGTTTTATTTTCTCATGTATTTTGTATAAGTTCATGTTCTAAGCTTATGATGTTCGATTTCTCTGCATCTTGTTAACGTCATTTGTTAGAGGAGATAAAGTCAAAAACTTTAAATTCTGTGAAAAATTGTCTTGTTATTTGTAGATTTGTGTGATAAAGACTTATTCTCTATTGAAGACAAAACAATCAAATTTGACCAAGTCTGTATACTCATACACTGTAATCACTTCATTTTTCTAAATTATGGTGTAGATCAAGCATCACCCCATGGACATTGTTGATTATTCTTGCGAATAGGTTCAAGAGTAGAGCCTAAAGAAGGGAGCAAGTGCTAAAAGCTGAATGACTCAAATCTTTTCTTATTTTGGAGAGTTTGAACGTGAGTGTTGCAACTGGTTTTTTCTTCATCATTTGATAGGCAACAAAGCAAATGTTTGATTTTGTGGTGAGTTCTTCTACTTGATTTTTTTTGCTCTAAAATTAGGATCTGCCTTGATATTGTATTACTTTTTGCTCTCATTCTTATGAAATTCAGTTGTTATTGATTGTTTTGCAGATGTGATCACTCTCCCATTGCTTTGCAGATGTGACATATGTTTTAGGAAGGTCTTCCTAACTATTTATGAATCTTTTCTAAAAAATCAAGAAGTTTTCCCAAATTGTGTATTTAGGAAGATGTTATACAAATTTTGGAAGACCTTCCTAAATAATTAGCAAACAAAGAATGTACGCTTAAGTAATACAAACTATTTAACAGTAGTCACTTTGTTGCATTTACGAATAGTTCAAGGTCTTCTTTTATATTTTTGATGAAAGTTCTTACTGTGGTTTTTTGTTATGAAGATGATTGAAATTATAGCATGGATAATTTAGGAAGGTCTTTCCAAACATGTATGACTCCTTCCTAAATTAATATTTAGGAAACCTTTACGAATTTCCAAGAATGATTCTTGTGTATTTAGGAAGGATTTCCTAAATCATCAAGAACACATAGAGTGTGCCTATTTTACTATGAATTTGATTTTGTTTCATTTTTCAGGTGACGGTAATATGCATCCTACCGTCACTTGATGAAAATGACGAAGATATAGTATCATTAGAAGATAAGGAAGCACAGTGAGATGGTTAACTTGATAAAACAAGCTTATCGAATCACTAAGTCAGCTCGGTGAGATGGTTAACTATTGGGCCATATGGCCAAATATATTATGTCAGTGGGCTATTGATATAAAGCCTCTTAGGAACTAGGGTTTTAGAGTATTAGGGTTTTAGATTAGGGTTAATCCCTTGTATAAATATGAGAGGTTTCTCTCAAAGATTAATAACACAAACATACATTTATCTTCCCCCATCAATCTTTACATGGTATCAGAGCGAAATCGATCCATATCGATCTAGCAAAAGTTTTGTGTTCAGTCATGGAGGTCGTCGATGGTGATGACGATGAAGACGACGGTGATGGTGATGGTGGTGAGGAAGATGACGTGAAGATCTGAACCGGAGATGGATCACCGCCAAATCCAGTTTCGAAGGGGGCGAAAGAAGGAGAAGAAGAAAGGAGATGGGGTTGTGCGACCAGCCATCTTGCGGGACGATTTCCCGTCGATTCAGAAGTCTTCATCTGAAGATCTATATACCGCTGCGTAGATCTCTCAACCAGCTTTCCACATAACCAAACAGAGCTCGATTCCGAGTTAAACTTTGTAAGTTATGAGGGTTTCTTTCTGACGAAAAAAAGTGACCTAATCTGAAAATTTAAGTCATGACTTTCTGTTATACATCAGATTCTGTTATGATTCAGATACCTGTTATGAAATATGGTTATATGTTTGGTGGTTTTCTGTTGGTTTTTTGTTTGCTGGATATGTTATAGTTTGTTGTGGAGACAATGATGTCTCAGATGATCATTAGGAGATAGTGAGGAGACAAGGATGTCTCAGATGAAGACGCCTCTAATGGATGAACACGCTTCTGGTGGATGAACACACTTCTGTTGGATAAACAGAGCATTGGATGTGTTCAGAATGTTGATTGATTGTTTTGGGGCTGCATCAGCATCATATTTCAGAAGAAGATGGATGTTTCGGTTTGCTTGGTTATTGCGAATCATGAGTTTGTGAAGAGAAGTTGTATTTGAGTCTCCATCAATGGTTTGTGTGTACCTTGAAGACTATACAAGCAGTTGATTATGGAAGCAACATTGGACCCTACAAAGGGATGTTGCAGTCGATTTTGTTTACCCTACGACAGGGTATAAACGTCGATTTTTTAAGCAACATTAGACCCTTCAACAAGGTGTTGCATTTGTTTACGCCAACAACATTGGACCCTACAATGGGGTGTTGCAGTCGATTTTGTTTACCCCACGACAGGGTATAAACGTCGATTTTGAGCCCTAAGATGGGGTATTTATTTCAAGAACCGTTAGTTGGCTTCAAGATGGAGTATTACAACAGCTGTTTGTTAGCCCTGAGATGGGGTATTTTTTCAAGGATCGTTAGTTGTCTCCAAGATGGAGTATTGCAACAACCATTCGTTGGCCCTATGGTGGGGTATTAGAATAACCGATTTGGCACCAGCCTTTCCCTACAGCGGGGTAAAACAGCCGTTTGAAGAACTACACGAGTGTCTGTGATGAGCAGCTACCGTTTATTCACCCGTCGGTGGGGTATAACACCGTTTGAAGAACCACACAAGTCTCTGTGACGAGCAGCTACATGAGTGATGGATACAGATGGCTGAGACAAAGGAGAATCCTGTTAAGTTTACAGTTGAATAGTTCTTCTTTTGTTCTCATCCATATAATTGATCGATAGCTACACGAGGTGATTGAGTCAGAGCGAGAACATAACCCTGTTATGCCATACAGTTAAATTTTTCTTCTCTTGTTTTGATCTCAGTGGCTGACTAAAAAGAGCTAGGCAGAGACAAAGGACTGAAGAAGGCAAGACAGAGGCCTGAAAGAGGCGACAGAAGCCTGAAGGAGGTGAAACAGAGCTCTGTGAAGAACCCTGTTATGTCATACAGTTAAATTGTTCTGATCGTGGTTTCATGTTTTTACCAAGGCAATTGGTTCACGGAAGCTTGAAGGCGACGTGGATATGTTTTACTATTAATTCTTCAAGTTGGACATTTCGAGTTCTACATGTTCCAACTTGGGGGGGGGGGGGTATTGGGCCATGTGGCTATATATATTATGTAAGTGGACTATTGATATAAAGCCTCTTAGGAACTAGGGTTTTAGATTAGGGTTAATCCCTTGTATAAATATGAGAGGTTTCTCTCAAAGATTAATAACACAAAACATACATTTATCTTCCCCCATCAATCTTTACATTAACTTAATAAAATAAGCGTATCCAATTTTTTTGCATGTGAAAATCTTGAAAGTGAGTATTACAGCTTAGTTTAGTCTACATCAGTTGGTAAGCAATAAAGCAATTGTTTAATAGGTGATGTTTATGTTAGTTATACTTATATTGTTTTCTTATCAATGGGTAAAAGCTAATATTTTTCTTATTTGTGAGAGATTTTGCATGTACATATGCTAAAAGTTACTCAAGTTGTAAAATTCGAGGCATCAAAGAATGTAAATCCACTTTGTCCTTTGTCATCTCTTTTTTTCTTAGTAATTTCCATGATTCTTGATAATTTAGGAAGGCTTTCCTAATTATGTAAGATTCCTTCTTAAATAAATATTTATGTAGCCTTCATGAAATTAGGAAGGTCTTCCAAAACATGCATAAATCCTTCCTAAATATTTATTTATGTAACCTTTATGATTATTTAGGAACGCTTCCTACATATTTAGGAAGGGTTTCCTAGATAGTTAAGAAACATAGAATTTGACTTCTTCCTTTTAAAATGCATATGGATATGATTTTGTTTCATTTTGCAGTTGCATGTAACATGAATCCTACCGACACTTGATGCAGATAAGGAAGATTCATAAACCTTTCATTTGTACTTAGGAAGTTTTATTACTTATTTAGGAAGGCCTTCATAATTCAGAAGGTTGTCCTAAATATGCAAGAAGCTTTCCTAAACTACCTACAATATATCTCTTCATATATCTATTTTCCCTCTTCATATATCTCTCGTGTGTGCTCCTTTGCAATGGCAATTGTACAAGATATAACTTCATCCTAGAGGGATTTTGCATGTACTTTGTTGTGTTTTTCTCTATCACATATGTTGCATTTCCTTGTTGTGTATGATTTTTTATTGATGATGTTCCAACATGAGCACTATTGTTATCATTCACCTCTAAGACAGATAAAAAGAAAATTAAGTGAGCTAAAACAAAGAGTTACAAGTAATTTAGGGATGCTTCCTAAATCATCAAAGAGCAAAGGATATACATCATAAAATTTTGTATAAGAAGAATATTACATGTTTTTCTGGATGCACATTAGATACATTTACATATGAATCACCATCTGAAACTCGCAAGATAGGTCTTTTCTACATTACAAATATGTTGAGTGTGAACGATATTTGATAGAATGCTGCTACCAACAATCTCAACAACAATGTCCTTGCATTTTTCACTCACCTAAACCAAATGAAAAAGAATTCGGTATTGGGATGGTCAAACAAAAGTGATATACATTTTAGGAAGACATTCCTAATTATTTAGGAATGCTTATGAAATATGTATTTCGGAAGGTTTTCTAAATAATTCGGAAGGGTTTCCTAAATAGTTAATGAACAAATAAATACATATT
The DNA here is from genome assembly GCA_900128785.1 of Arabis alpina. Classification (NCBI taxonomy): domain Eukaryota; kingdom Viridiplantae; phylum Streptophyta; class Magnoliopsida; order Brassicales; family Brassicaceae; genus Arabis; species Arabis alpina. The sequence goes on from LT669795.1 coordinate 15,767,045, forward strand.
GAAATTATGCAAGTAATATAGCAGTAGTCAATCAGCTACATTGCGATTCAGTGTTACACACAAACGAATCAGCTTTGGATCTTTTTGTATCATTTTTATGAAAGCTCATAAACACAAATCAAGTGAATTAAGAATTAAAAAGTATTTTTTTGCCAAGAAAATCAAGCCAATGAAACATCATGAAAGCAAAAACAAGTTAAACAATAGCATATCATAGGTCATTTGAGAAATTCATAGACAACCCAAAGGTAAAAGTGTTATGTTGATTTTTTTTTCTTTCCAAATTAATATCAAAAACTCGATTATGGTTTTGATTTCTTCAAATGGATCCAAACAAGAGAAGAAGGAGAATACATACATACAAATCTATAAGAGATCTAGATAAAGGATTCAAACCATGATCTTCAATTGAATTTTGACGTGATGATTTGAGAAAAACGTGACTCGATTTCGAGACGTGATGAAATCATCATCGATTATCACTCTCGAGGTTGCTTATTCGACTATTTGATTGAATTCGCCGAGATCACCTTTAGATCGTCGTTAATTCGAGCTAGATCGAGATCTTCGCCTTGAGATCTGGTTTTGTGATGGTGAGATCGGAGATAGTGATGGTGAGATCTTGTAGTTTTCTAGCTATGTTGATTGGAGATGGTGATGGTGAGATCGGGAAATAGCTCATCGGAGTTTATCGGAGATGGCGGCGGCGGGTGAGATCGTGAAATATGGAAAAGAATAATTCAATTATGTATCTGATTTTTCTTATAATATTATATTATTGTCTTTTTTTGTGTTTAAATGAACTAATGATAGTAGTGTCTTTTACTCTCTTAATTAATGGTATTGATGGAACATTTTAAAATGGGTGATATATGAGGAAGAAAAATTTGTTTTGATGGTATATAGGGAAATTTCTCTTGTTTTAATTAATGTTACTTTTATACAAATACAGAAATACTTATAAGAATTTGTTTTTGATTATTTTGTAATAATTTTTGATTCATTCCATAAAAATATACACATACAAAAAGCAGCCGTAAGAACAGATTAGGGTTTATAGAAAGCAAAAAAAAAAAAAAAAATGGAGCGATCTACCACTACCAGCCGTGGAAGAGGAAGAAGAGAGATGTAGAGATTAACACAATCTTCACGTGATGATAACGATAGATCTGATCAATCATCATCCCATATTCCTCACGATTTAATCGTCGAAATTCTCTCAAGATTGCCTCTGAAATCCATGGTGAGATCTCGCTCAGTCTCTAAGCTCTGGTCCTCCATCACCACCGATCCAGTTTTCATCAACTCGTTCGAGACCAAATCCTCACCACGTACTCTCCTTATCTTCAGAAAATACCAAAAACTATTCGTTTTCTCTTCTCCGCTACACAAGAACGATCATCTCCACGATCCTTATCCTCAAAAGGAGTATTGTGAGTTTACAATCCCCAACATTGGTTACCTTAAGCGTTACGATTCCGTCCACGGCTTGATTTGCTTAGAAACTTCTACACAGCTTATGGTTTGGAACCCTACCACGAGATGCCTCTTCAGTTTACCTAACCCTGAATGTAACGAACGCAAACTAGGATATGTTTTGGGATATGACCCGATTGATGTTAAATACAAAGCACTCTGCATTCTTACAGGAAACAAGATTGGGATTCGTACACTGGGAGCTCAAGAGTCATGGAGAATCATATCCATAGGTTGCCCTAAGCATAACCCTACTATGTTCAACTGTCGATGCATTAACGGAGTCATTTACTACGTAGCTTTTATTTGCTCAACTCGAAATCATGCCATAATGAGTTTTGAACTCAGATCTGAAAAGCTTAGTTTGTTTAAATATCCCATGGATAACCTCCAATGCTTTTTGGCCTCTTATGAGGAAAGGTTAGCTTTGGTAAGATCTATTGAATCTGGTGCCGAGTTATGGGTTTTGGAGGATGCAGAGAATCACAAATGGATATGTAAACATTTTACCTCACATCCTCCTCCTTACAAACAATGGGAGTTAAAGGGTGTTACTGATGATGGTGAATATATTTATATTTATACACTACCTTGTACTTACAGATGTGATCTTGGTTATGGACCAGATGTATTAGTTTCTCCAGAAAAGAGTTTATATGAATCGTTCTCTGTTGCGTATTTTGATCCGAAGAAAAACAGTTTAAGACATGTTGAGTTTGGAGGAATCGCATGTGAGGATATTAGGCGACTTGATGAAGTTGGATTCGATCTTCAGAACCAGTTATTTGTAATACCAAATCACGTTGAGTGTCTCATGTCGTCTTTGTAAGAGTTTTTATCATTTTTGTTTTCCTTAGAATGACGACATTTTATTTACGAAATTTCAGTAACATTGTTTTTGGTTTTCAATAATGATTGATTGATTAAACCCTTGGGGGTTTTGTTCATGATTTGATCATTCATGAATCCCATTGGGAGGTTTTGTTTAATGATCCTCTTTCAATTTTTGAAATGGAACTTTAAGATTTTTGGGTGTTTACAACTGAATGGTGTTGTTGATGCTTGTGAACTTATTTATACACCAGTTAGGAGTTTTTGTGAGACGTTTTATGTTGTCTAAAGATTCAGGTCAATGTAAGAGCTTCATATTCTTTTTATTTTTTTTTGTCACGGACGCACTCATATCTATTGATTACAAAAATAAATTAGTATCTTCAAACCAATACGGAACAGAAGTGCTAACATAGGAAAATAACATCATAATGTCGTTGTATAATGTTTTTGAAATCTTATTGTCTGTTTTTTTGGAATTTTTGGTGCGATCACTTTATTAATCACTAGATTAGGACCCGCATAATATGCGGGTATTGAATATTAAAAATAATTATTTATAGTTATGAATTTTATAATTATATTCAAAATTAAAACCCATATAAGTAGTTTCTAAATTGAAACCCGTATAATCGTATTTTAAGTTGAAACCCGTATAATTATCAATTTATTTATCATTAAATTGCATTTTTTTAAATGCAAGATAGAAAATATAAATTAGTTCAAATCACATCTCCTTTATATAATAAGATTCTTCTATTTTCTCTATAAAATTTTTATATTTATTTTTATATTCTCTTTAGGTTAATGTTCTTACTAACTATTCTTTTTATACTTTTAGTTTTTTTGCCACTTATATATTTTCTCGATTTCTTTCTTAATTTTTATATATGTAGTTTGGACTATAAATTTTACTTTATTTCCTAATTATTTTAGACTGTGGTAAAAAAAATTTAATTAGTTTGAACTATTAGAATTTTTCCTTTTCACTATTTAATTAGTCAATTAACAATGTGTTTTGTTAGTTCTCTATTTTATTTTTATTCTAATCAATTTGAACTATTACAATTTTTCCTATTATAATTTTTTTTCTATATAAGTTAAACTATTACAATTTTTTCTTTTCACTATTTACTTAATTATTTAACATTTTTTTTTGTTAGTTTTCCGTTTTTAATTTTGTTTACACATGTCATCATCTCGATCGATATTAGACACATGTCACCATCTAATGAGTTACAATTTTGACAAACTCTACTTTATATAATAAGATTCTGAAATTGGCTGTAAAATATTTAAACATATGGTTAATCATGAAGTTAACCAAACCAAAACTTATCAAAAGCGAAATCATACGGATACGGTAATAAAACTCGTTTCCATTTCAAATTCAATAGAAATTCAAAATCAGAGGACTAAACCGAGACAAACCGAATACAAAGCCAAATTTTGACATGAGTTGATAATTCTTTAATCCCAACTTAAAAAGTACATGATTGTTTGCATTTCAAATCGAAGATACGGCGATTATGATGGGTGCCCTCAATATGAGACGGAGTTTATCAGAATTATCAATTAAAATTTAGTTTATGCTTTTCAATTAAAATTGATCATAATTTAATACATACATATCAAACAACTTTAGTTTAGTTAGAATTTGATACGTGTACGATAATCTAGCTTTTCTCTCTCGTTGCTCAAACAGCCGCCGCGTAAAGTTTCTTGCTGTGACCCACATCGGCGGCTTACATAGAGCCGGCGTCGGTCCCCACAGGTTCTCCTCTTGTAGATCTCGTCTTTGTTTCATGCTTTTCGGTAGATTTTTGTAGTTCTTGCGATTTAGATCTAAAGGCTCAAAGAGGAGGATTGATGGTGGTTCATACTACTGATCTTTTTCTCTCTGGTTTTAGCTTTTGGATCTGTTGATTGCATTTCGTTGGAATTGTTTGATTTTGTGTCTTCAGATTCTCGAGACTCTACCTCTGGTTTTATGATGCGCTGACCTATGCTCTTTATATCTTTGGATGCTCTCGTTTTCTCTCCGGGTTCAATCGTTTGCCGATCTCTTTCTCTCTGCTTTTAGCTTTTGGATCTGTTGATTGCATTTCGTTGGAATTGTTTGATTTTGTGTCTTCAGATTCTCGAGACTCTACCTCTGGTTTTATGATGCGCTGGCCTACGCTCCTTATATCTTTGGATGCTCTCGTTTTCTCTCCGGGTTCAATCGTTTGCCGAGCTTGATTCGAGTTTGGTGGTTCCGGTTTGAAGTGGGTTCGCTTTTTGTCTCTACATAAAGATTTGGTCGAGATCTTGGTTTGTTTACAGGTTGCTATCAAGGCGTTTTCAAGTCGTGGGTCTTTAGGTTCTTTCGACATCGCCCTATCCAAAAGATTATTTAGGTATGGATTGTTTAGATCTACTCTTGCCGGATTAGATTTTCCAAGTCATTAATTTGTGTGAGGTAGTCTTATTCGCCATAGGGGGGGGGATTTTGACATGAGTTGATAATTTTTTAATCCCAACTTAAAAAGTACATGATTGTTTGCATTCCAAATCGATTATGATGGGTGCCCTCAATATGAGACGGAGTTTATCAGAATTATCAATTAAAATTTAGTTTATGTTTTTCAATTAAAATTGATCATAATTTAATACATACATATCAAACAAATTTAGTTTAATTAGAATTTGATACGTGTACGATAACCTAGCTTTTTTCTCTCGTTGCTCAAACAGCCGCCGCGTAAAGTTTCTTGCCGTGACACACATCGGCGGCTTACATAGAGCCGGCGTCGGTCCCCATAGGTTCTCCTCTTGTAGATCTCGTCTTTGTTTCATGCTTTTCGGTAGATTTTTGTAGTTCTTGCGATTTAGATCTAAAGGCTCAAAGAGGAGGATTGATGGTGGTTCATACTGCTGATCTCCTTCTCTCTGGTTTTAGCTTTTGGATATGTTGATTGCATTTGTTGGAATTGTTTGATTTTGTGTCTTCAGATTCTCGAGACTCTACCTCTGGTTTTATGATGCGCTGACATATGCTCCTTATATCTTTGGATGCTCTCGTTTTCTCTTCGGGTTCAATCGTTTGCCGAGCTTGATTCGAGTTTGGTGGTTCCGGTTTGAAGTGGGTTCGCTTTTTGTCTCTACATAAAGATTTGGTCGAGATCTTGGTTTGTTTACAGGTTGCTATCAAGGCGTTTTCAAGTCGTGGGTCTTTAGGTTCTTTCGACATCGCCCTATCCAGAAGATTGTTTAGGTATGGATTGTTTAGATCTACTCTTGCCGGATTAGATTTTCCAAGTCATTAATTTGTGAGGTAGTCTTATTGGTCATAGGAGGAACTGCTTATCGTTTGTTCTTTCGATGAGCATTCGCATTAGATACTTCAAATGGTCGAGTGTGTGGTGGGCGTGGTATGTGACCAGACTCTTTTGACATGAGTTGATAATTTTTTAATCCCAACTTAAAAAGTACATGATTGTTTGCATTCCAAATCGATTATGATGGGTGCCCTCAATATGAGTCGGAGTTTATCAGAATTATCAATTAAAATTTAGTTTATGTTTTTCAATTAAAATTGATCATAATTTAATACATACATATCAAACAAATTTAGTTTAATTAGAATTTGATACGTGTACGATAACCTAGCTTTTCTCTCTCGTTGCTCAAACAGCCGACGCGTAAAGTTTCTTGCCGTGACACACATCGGCAGCTTACATAGAGCCGGCTTACATAGAGCCGGCGTCGGTCCCCATAGGTTCTCCTCTTGTAGATCTCGTCTTTGTTTCATGCTTTTCGGTAGATTTTTGTAGTTCTTGCGATTTAGATCTAAAGGCTCAAAGAGGAGGATTGATGGTGGTTCATACTGCTGATCTCCTTCTCTCTGGTTTTAGCTTTTGGATATGTTGATTGCATTTCGTTGGAATTGTTTGATTTTGTGTCTTCAGATTCTCGAGACTCTACCTCTGGTTTTATGATGCGCTGACATATGCTCCTTATATCTTTGGATGCTCTCGTTTTCTCTTCAGGTTCAATCGTTTGCCGAGCTTGATTCGAGTTTGGTGGTTCCGGTTTGAAGTGGGTTCGCTTTTTGTCTCTACATAAAGATTTGGTCGAGATCTTGGTTTGTTTACAGGTTGCTATCAAGGCGTTTTCAAGTCGTGGGTCTTTAGGTTCTTTCGACATCGCCCTATCCAGAAGATTGTTTAGGTATGGATTGTTTAGATCTACTCTTGCCGGATTAGATTTTCCAAGTCATTAATTTGTGAGGTAGTCTTATTGGTCATAGGAGGAACTGCTTATCGTTTGTTCTTTCGATGAGCATTCGCATTAGATACTTCAAATGGTCGAGTGTGTGGTGGGCGTGGTATGTGACCAGACTCTTTTGACATGAGTTGATAATTTTTTAATCCCAACTTAAAAAGTACATGATTGTTTGCATTCCAAATCGATTATGATGGGTGCCCTCAATATGAGACGGAGTTTATCAGAATTATCAATTAAAATTTAGTTTATGTTTTTCAATTAAAATTGATCATAATTTAATACATACATATCAAACAAATTTAGTTTAATTAGAATTTGATACGTGTACGATAACCTAGCTTTTTTCTCTCGTTGCTCAAACAGCCGACGCGTAAAGTTTCTTGCCGTGACACACATCGGCGGCTTACATAGAGCCGGCGTCGGTCCCCACAGGTTCTCCTCTTGCAGATCTCGTCTTTGTTTCATGCTTTTCGGTAGATTTTTGTAGTTCTTGCGATTTAGATCTAAAGGCTCAAAGAGGAGGATTGATGGTGGTTCATACTGCTGATCTCCTTCTCTCTGGTTTTAGCTTTTGGATATGTTGATTGCATTTCGTTGGAATTGTTTGATTTTGTGTCTTCAGATTCTCGAGACTCTACCTCTGGTTTTATGATGCGCTGACATATGCTCCTTATATCTTTGGATGCTCTCGTTTTCTCTTCAGGTTCAATCGTTTGCCGAGCTTGATTCGAGTTTGGTGGTTCCGGTTTGAAGTGGGTTCGCTTTTTGTCTCTACATAAAGATTTGGTCGAGATCTTGGTTTGTTTACAGGTTGCTATCAAGGCGTTTTCAAGTCGTGGGTCTTTAGGTTCTTTCGACATCGCCCTATCCAGAAGATTGTTTAGGTATGGATTGTTTAGATCTACTCTTGCCGGATTAGATTTTCCAAGTCATTAATTTGTGAGGTAGTCTTATTGGTCATAGGAGGAACTGCTTATCGTTTGTTCTTTCGATGAGCATTCGCATTAGATACTTCAAATGGTCGAGTGTGTGGTGGGCGTGGTATGTGACCAGACTCTTTTGACATGAGTTGATAATTTTTTAATCCCAACTTAAAAAGTACATGATTGTTTGCATTCCAAATCGATTATGATGGGTGCCCTCAATATGAGACGGAGTTTATCAGAATTATCAATTAAAATTTAGTTTATGTTTTTCAATTAAAATTGATCATAATTTAATACATACATATCAAACAAATTTAGTTTAATTAGAATTTGATACGTGTACGATAACCTAGCTTTTTTCTCTCGTTGCTCAAACAGCCGACGCGTAAAGTTTCTTGCCGTGACACACATCGGCGGCTTACATAGAGCCGGCGTCGGTCCCCACAGGTTCTCCTCTTGCAGATCTCGTCTTTGTTTCATGCTTTTCGGTAGATTTTTGTAGTTCTTGCGATTTAGATCTAAAGGCTCAAAGAGGAGGATTGATGGTGGTTCATACTGCTGATCTCCTTCTCTCTGGTTTTAGCTTTTGGATATGTTGATTGCATTTCGTTGGAATTGTTTGATTTTGTGTCTTCAGATTCTCGAGACTCTACCTCTGGTTTTATGATGCGCTGACATATGCTCCTTATATCTTTGGATGCTCTCGTTTTCTCTTCGGGTTCAATCGTTTGCCGAGCTTGATTCGAGTTTGGTGGTTCCAGTTTGAAGTGGGTTCGCTTTTTGTCTCTACATAAAGATTTGGTCGAGATCTTGGTTTGTTTACAGGTTGCTATCAAGGCGTTTTCAAGTCGTGGGTCTTTAGGTTCTTTCGACATCGCCCTATCCAGAAGATTGTTTAGGTATGGATTGTTTAGATCTACTCTTGCCGGATTAGATTTTCCAAGTCATTAATTTGTGAGGTAGTGTTATTGGTCATAGGAGGAACTGCTTATCGTTTGTTCTTTCGATAAGCATTCGCATTAGATACTTCAAATGGTCGAGTGTGTGGTGGGCGTGGTATGTGACCAGATCCGAAAGTTGTGGGATTTCTCGTGTTCAATCTCATTAGACTCTTAGATCTTATTTTAGTTAATCTTTATGGCTTGTTTGTTTGGCTCTTTTAGCAAGGCTTAGTGTCCGAGATGTGTCTCGGCTTTGTATTCTACCCTGTACATTTGACATGAGTTGATAATTTTTTAATCCCAACTTAAAAAGTACATGATTGTTTGCATTCCAAATCGATTATGATGGGTGCCCTCAATATGAGACGGAGTTTATCAGAATTATCAATTAAAATTTAGTTTATGCTTTTCAATTAAAATTGATCAGAATTTAATACATACATATCAAACAAATCATATATATAATAGCTAACTCTTCTCTTCATCTAAAGTGTCCACATAAGCAAAAAAGTTTTTTAACAATTAATTTTAGTTTTAAGTGTCATTTAATTCATGTTTAAGTATATTTATTGTTACTTATAGGTAAAAAAATCTAATTAAATATAAAATATGAAAATAAGTCAATAAATAACTAAAAGTAGTACATGTAAAATTAATTTGAGTATTTTATTGTTGTAAATATAATTTCAACAGTAAATGGATTTTATAATAACAATACAAGTTTATATATTCAGTTTCAAAAATTGGAAATATGTACATTAAATATACATATAAGAAGAATAAAAATATAAACAACATCAAAGAATCAAATAAAACAAATCTAAATAATTTGAATGTCAAACGATTGTTAAGATGTTGTTGATCTAAAGAGAAATAATATATATTGTTTCACTATAAAGATATTAAACCATCTCACTAAAGATGATGTCGTGTATGTTTATTTATTGTTACTAATAACTACTACACGGTGGTATTAAAAGCTCAAAATAAAACAAAAATTGAATGTACTATAGACAAAAATAAACACAACATTTATGCTGAATACACCTTTTGCTTAATCACAACCATGTTTATAGGACGATCGATTATGTATATATTGATATTGATTGATTGACGCATTAGTCAACATGAGATCGAAGATAATAGTTTTTATATATATAATCAGTTTAAGAAATTGGAAATATATAAAATAAATATACATATAACAACAAATGGATACAATTATAAACGACATCAAAATATCAAAGAAAAAAACCTAAATAATTTCAGTATCAAACAATTATTAAGGAGTTGTCAATCTACAAAAAGAATATATATTATTTCACTAAAAAGCTATTGAACCATCTTAGTAAAGATTAGATAATAAGATGAAAATTTGGAATATACAATTTTTTCATTATGTTATATTTGAATTTTATGAAAGGATGAATGACAAATTTTAAAGTGTTATAATACCATTATTTGAAAGATAAAAATAGAATAATGAATATATATCATTTATAATAAAATTCATTAGAAAATAATCAAAACATTATGAGTTTACATATAAGAGCAATGAATAAAAATGTAAATAAACGACATGAGATATAATCAAACAAAAATAGATTAAATGATTCAATTATTAAGGCATCATAATTGAGCTTCCGCCGATTGCTATGAAGCTGAAGGTTTAATGAGAAATAGGATATATGATTTCACTAAAGGATATCAAAAAAATTCAGGAGAAAGTAAAGTAAAAATTTGGAATATAAGATTTCTCCAAAAGAAAAAAAGAATTTATTCAATATAATTGAGTTTCTAGAAGTATAAAAGAAAAAATTGAAAACGTTGCAATAACATAATTTAAAATAAATAAATAATCTTGAGTTTTGATATATATAAAGTTAAAAAAGGAATGGTCGCGTTATTCATGAATTATACAACAAAATATAGGTAGAATGATATATGATTTTTATGTAAAAGTGTACGCAGTTATACACAATGATCCAAAAAATTACCTAATTAATAATCAATATTTGAATCAATGCTTTTAACACTAAAATCTAGGAAAAAATACTTTTAAAGTGTTTAAGAAAAAGTAAATATATTATTATACATGTTACGCGATTATGATTAAAATATGGTTAAGATAGAAGCAACTCAAAATAAAATAATAATTTCTTAGAAACGAAAAATTATTTATTTAAAATCAAATGCCAAATTGGAAGATTTTCAAAAAAGAAAAAAAATTTCACACTCAAATTAATTATTGAACATATGATATTATAATATGTTAATGAATGTAAAAGATATATACTAATATAAATATTTTGCAGTACAAGTTATATATGATATAGTTTTCAAACATAGGAAAATAATATAAGAACATCAAAATAAACAAAACTCGCCCAATGGGCGAGTCCAACCCTAGTTTAGTTTAATTAGAATTTGATACGTGTACGATAACCTAGCTTTTCTCTCTCGTTGCTCAAACAGCCGCCGCATAAAGTTTCTTGCCGTGACACACATCGGCGGCTTACATAGAGCCGGCGTCGGTCCCCACAGGTTCTCCTCTTGTAGATCTCGTCTTTGTTTCATGCTTTTCGGTAGATTTTTGTAGTTCTTGCGATTTAGATCTAAAGGCTCAAAGAGGAGGATTGATGGTGGTTCATACTGCTGATCTCTTTCTCTCTGGTTTTAGCTTTTGGATCTGTTGATTGTATTTCGTTGGAATTGTTTGATTTTGTGTCTTCAGATTCTCGAGACTCTACCTCTGGTTTTATGATGCGCTGACCTATGCTCTTTATATCATTGGATGCTCTCGTTTTCTCTCCGGGTTCAATCGTTTGCCGAGCTTGATTCGAGTTTGGTGGTTCCGGTTTGAAGTGGGTTCGCTTTTTGTCTCTACATAAAGATTTGGTCGAGATCTTGGTTTGTTTATAGGTTGCTATCAAGGCGTTTTCAAGTCGTGGGTCTTTAGGTTCTTTCGACATCGCCCTATCCAGAAGATTGTTTAGGTATGGATTGTTTAGATCTACTCTTGCCGGATTAGATTTTCCAAGTCATTAATTTGTGAGGTAGTCTTATTGGCCATAGGAGGAACTGCTTATCGTTTGTTCTTTCGATAAGCATTCGCATTAGATACTTCAAATGGTCGAGTGTGTGGTGGGCGTGGTGTGTGACCAGATCCGAAAGTTGTGGGATTTCTCGTGTTCAACTTCATGTTCAATCTCATTAGACTCTTAGATCTTATTTTAGTTAATCTTTATGGCTTGTTTGTTTGGCTCTTTTAGCAAGGTTTAGTGTCCGAGATGTGTCTCGGCTTTGTATTCTACCCTGTATTCCACCATGTATTCTTCCAATTTTTATTAAATACTAGGTGAATACCTACACTACGCGTGAGTTTTGTTGTTCATAATGTCGTTGTATAATGTTTTTGAAATCTTATTGTCTGTTTTTTTGGAATTTTTGGTGCGATCACTTTATTAATCATTCTGAAATTGGCTGTAAAATATTTAAACATATGGTTAATCATGAAGTTAACGAAACCAAAACATATCAAAAGCGAAATCATACGGATACGGTAATAAAACTCGTTTCTATTTCAAATCAATAGAAATTCAAAATCAGAGGACTAAACCGAGACAAACCGAATACAAAGCCAAATTTTGACATGAGTTGATAATTCTTTAATCCCAACTTAAAAAGTACATGATTGTTTGCATTCCAAATCGATTATGATGGGTGCCCTCAATATGAGACGGAGTTTATCAGAATTATCAATTAAAATTTAGTTTATGCTTTTCAATAAAAATTCATCAGAATTTAATACATACATATCAAACAAATTTAGTTTAAATAGAATTTGATACGTGTACGATAACCTAGCTTTTCTCTCTCGTTGCTCAAACAGCCGCCGCGTAAAGTTTCTTGCCGTGACCCACATCGGCGGCTTACATTGAGCCGGCGTCGGTCCCCACAGGTTCTCCTCTTGTGGATCTCATCTTTGTTTCATGCTTTTCGGTAGATTTTTGTAGTTCTTGCGATTTAGATCTAAAGGCTCAAAGAGGAGGATTGATGGTGGTTCATACTGCCGATCTCTTTATCTTTGGTTTTAGCTTTTGGATATGTTGATTGCATTTCATTGGAATTGTTTGATTTTGTGTGTTCAGATTCTCGAGACTCTACCTCTGGTTTTATGATGCCCTGACCTATGCTCTTTATATCTTTGGATGCTCTCGTTTCCTCTCCGGGTTCAATCGTTTGCCGAGCTTGATTCGAGTTTGGTGGTTCCGGTTTGAAGTGGGTTCGCTTTTTGTCTCTACATAAAGATTTGGTCGAGATCTTGGTTTGTTTACAGGTTGCTCTCAAGGCATTTTCAAGTCGTGGGTCTTTAGGTTCTTTCGACATCGCCCTATCCAGAAGATTGTTTAGGTATGGATTGTTTAGACCTACTCTTGCCGGATTAGATTTTCCAAGTCATTAATTTGTGAGGTAGTCTTATTCGCCATAGGAGGAATTGCTTATTGTTTGTTCTTTCGATAAGCATTCGCATTAGATACTTCAAATGGTCGAGTGTGTGGTGGGCGTGGTGTGTGACCAGATCCGAAAGTTGTGGGATTTCTCGTGTTCAACTTCATGTTCAATCTCATTAGACTCTTAGATCTTATTTTAGTTAATCTTTATGGCTTGTTTGTTTGGCTCTTTTAGCAAGGCTTAGTGTCCGAGATGTGTCTCGGCTTTGTATTTTATCCTGTAGTCCACCATGTATTCTTCCAATTATTATTAAATACTAGGTGAATACCCATGCTACGCGTGAGTTTTGTTGTTCATAATGTCGTTGTATAATGTTTTTGAAATCTTATTGTCTGTTTTTTTGGAATTTTTGGTGCGATCACTTTATTAATCATTCTGAAATTGGCTGTAAAATATTTAAACATATGGTTAATCATGAAGTTAACCAAACCAAAACTTATCAAAGGCGAAATCATACGGATACGGTAATAAAACTCGTTTCTATTTCAAATTCAATAGAAATTCAAAATCAGAGGACTAAACCGAGACAAACCGAATACAAAGCCAAATTTTAAGATGTATTACTTGACATGAGTTGATAATTCTTTAATCCCAACTTAAAAAGTACATGATTGTTTGCATTCCAAATCGAAGATACGGCGATTATGATGGGTGCTCTCAATATGAGACAGAATATGAGACAGAGTTTATCAGAATTATCAATTAAAATTTAGTTTATGCTTTTCAATTAAAATTGATCAGAATTTAATACATACATATCAAACAAATTTAGTTTAATTAGAATTTGATACGTGTACGATAACCTAGCTTTTCTCTCTCGTTGCTCAAACAGCCGCCGCGTAAAGTTTCTTGTCGTGACCCACATCGGCGGCTTACATAGTGCCGGCGTCGGTCCCCACAGGTTCTCCTCTTGCAGATCTCGTCTTTGTTTCATGCTTTTCGGTAGATTTTTGTAGTTCTTGCGATTTAGATCTAAAGGCTCAAAGAGGAGGATTGATGGTGGTTCATACTACTGATCTTTTTCTCTCTGGTTTTAGCTTTTGGATCTGTTGATTGCATTTCGTTGGAATTGTTTGATTTTGTGTCTTCAGATTCTCGAGACTCTACCTCTGGTTTTATGATGCCCTGACCTATGCTCTTTATATCTTTGGATGCTCTCGTTTTCTCTCCGGGTTCAATCGTTTGTCGAGCTTGATTCGAGTTTGGTGGTTCCGGTTTGAAGTGTGTTCGCTTTTTGTCTCTACATAAAGATTTGGTCGAGATCTTGGTTTGTTTACAGGTTGCTATCAAGGCGTTTTCAAGTCGTGGGTCTTTAGGTTCTTTCGACATCGCCCTATCCAGAAGATTGTTTAGGTATGGATTGTTTAGATCTACTCTTGCCGGATTAGATTTTCCAAGTCATTAATTTGTGAGGTAGTCTTATTCGCCATAGGAGGAATTGCTTATCGTTTTTTTTTCCGATAAGCATTCGCATTAGATACTTCAAGTGGTCGAGTGTGTGGTGGGCGTGGTGTGTGACCAGATCCGAAAGTTGTGGGATTTCTCGTGTTCAACTTCATGTTCAATCTCATTAGACTCTTAGATCTTATTTTAGTTAATCTTTATGGCTTGTTTGTTTGGCTCTTTTAGCAAGGCTTAGTGTCCAAGATGTGTCTCGGTTTTGTATTCTACCCTGTATTCCACCATGTATTCTTCCAATTTTTATTAAATACTAAGTGAATACCCATGCTACGCGTGGGTTTTGTTGTTCATAATGTCGTTGTATAATGTTTTTGAAATCTTATTGTCTGTTTTTTTGGAATTTTTGGTGCGATCACTTTATTAATCATTCTGAAATTGGCTGTAAAATATTTAAACATATGGTTAATCATGAAGTTAACCAAACCAAAACTTATCAAAAGCGAAATCATACGGATACGGTAATAAAACTCGTTTCTATTTCAAATTCAATAGAAATTCAAAATCAGAGGACTAAACCGAGACAAACCGAATACAAAGCCAAATTTTAAGATGTATTACTTGATTCACCATCAAGCAATCACAATACACATCTTCGGTAATAGTTTTGTGATTAAACCCTAACAACATAAGTTAATCTTTAACAGTCTTAAGCCTTTACCATAAACAGAGAACTCTTTCTAAAGTCTTTTTCTTACTCCTTCTAATCAGAAACAAAGAAGTTAGAGAGCTAAATCCTTCATAGTTTTAAGTTTACTTCAGAGATTTTACCATGGAGCAGAAACTCTTTTCTCAAACTCAGTCTCCACTTCGTTAAGATTTGGCTCAATCTTCTCTACGCTTGACTTTATGACTTTATTTCAACCGTCTTTTCGTCACTCGCTTGCTTATTCTTGTCTCTGCGACTCAGGAATTTTCTGTTTCAACTCAGCCATTTCTTCTTCAAACTTGCGTTTTTCACTCTCTTCCTCTTCACACTTCTTCTCGAAACAAATATTTTCCTCTGTGTTCTTCTTTCGAACAGCTTGGAGAGACAAGATTTTGCTGATCCGTGTTCTTCAAAGCCGTTCTTCTCTAGCTCGGCTAAGGAAACACTTATGGGATTGATTTTACTTGGGGAATCATCGAGTTTCAAGTCTTTGACTTTGTTGAGTAAGCCGTAGAAAGGTTACCATCATCCCAACTGCTAACCACTCACGGTGTTCTTCTCATTGATAGCCAAGAAATCTTTGGTGAGAGAACATATCAAGTATCCTTCCATGTGGGCGGTCACATGGTCGATGATTAGAAGCCACAAAGTTTGGGGAAATGAGGCTTTCAACTAAAACAGAGAAAAGGCTATGTTATTACCAAAACATCAGTCACATACACTGATAAGATGAGCACAGTGACATAATAAAAAGGCTAAGAACGTGTTAGGAATGTTTTCATAAGAATACTATAGGGACTACCGCACCCTCTGAGACTTAGGAAAACCAGAGACTCAAGAAATTGAAAACTTTTAACAAAAACACAATTCTTGAGAACAATTAGAGTGAAATTTGACATAAGCTAACAAAGATGGAGGAAATGTAAAAGTACCGCAACAAACTCCTCTAGTAGAATTTGCAGTGTTCTAAAACGCGGTCTAGGCGGGTGCCTAGGCGGCGCCTGGACGCTACGCGGATGCCGAGCGCCACGATTTTATATTATACGGTGATTTGTGCGCTTATTAAAAATACGGATATTTATGCGGTTTAGGCGGACGTTTACGCGGTCTAGGCGGACGTTTATGCGGCCTACGCGGATGCCTAGGCGGCCACATAGAAAATAAAAAATCAGATTTTTTTTTTATCATATTGTATATTAAAAAAATTTCAAAAGCAATATTAAACTTATTAGTTAAATTCATTTAACACATAAGTTTAGAAATTATATATTTATCAATATATATATTTTTTTTTTATGACTCTGGTTTTTGAAATTATATTTTGAGATTATATGTATATTAGAAATTATATGTTTTTTATTTAATTTTTTATTTAATTTTATATTTGAGACTATATTTAAACTCTTTTATTTCTAAATATAACATATATTCATGTTTATAGATATAAATAAATATATATCTAATATATAACTATCCGCCTAGGCCCCGCATATACTCCCGCGTATACAGTTAGGCGCTAGGCCCTCATTCGCCGCCTAGCAAGCGCCTAGCGCGTTTTAGAACACTGAGAATTTGTTTATCAATATCTCTCGTTGATGGAGAGTGATTCATCACTGAGAAATAAAAATAGTAAGTGACCCGAAGAAACACAAATACTAAGCAACTGAAACAGGAAAGACTGGACTGACTAATTTAATGGTGAAGAACACTTACCGGAGAGAAGAAGAAGAAGAAGTGAATGACGTAGTTGGGGAACCCATAAAGAAAGTCGGATGATATGAAAGGCCATAACCACATATAGTTTGAAGAAAGAACATCATAACCTAAGAAAGAATGTCAAATCCATTGTGGTACTAATCAAATCCATTCTGTACAGGTACTTGACTCCACGATTCCTCATCAAATCCCAGAAAATTGGCCTTCGAAATCAAAGAATCGAGTAAGTAAGGCTTACCCAATGAAAAGGAATCGTCGTCACTCTTCTTGGAGGTGGCTCTGACAAGGAAATAACGATATCCAGAAGAAGAAAACTTGCGACTGAGAATGAAAGCGATGATTTGTCAGGGATCGATCTCACCAAGGAGACCTGAAAGTTTTTGTTCTCTAACTTTCTCTTCTATGAGGCTTTATTTATAAGCTTCAAAGATGTAAGCTGAAACTAATGAGTTAATCAAGAAGTTGGAGCAATGGAAGCTGTAACAGTCATCGTGAGAAGATGAAGAAGTGTCTCACATGGCAGTATTTTGAGAGCTGAGGTGCCACTCCATGGAGAGAGTTATTCAGCTTTCCTATAATACACTAGATTTTATATCCACGCTACGCGTAAAATTGTTTTATCGTTGAGTTTAATATATATTTGATATTAAATTAGTTAGATGTTTACATGTACGAATGCAAAAGTGTAATGAATTTTTGAGCATATCTTTTGAGCGTTCATGTTGTTGCACTATTTTCTCTTTCTCTATCAAAATGTAGTGACTGAGCTCTTAAATGTAACATTTTAAAGTCGAAAGTGCTGCTTTTTTTCTTAAGCATGTCTTCACCGATTGATTTCCATAAATTAAGAGGACAGTCCCCTCATGTTCATTATGGATATTTTCTATATTTAATGCGTGAAATCATGGAAAACGGGTCTACTGGCACCATGATAGAGTTTTCTCGTAAGCTTACTCCAACTAATATGCATAATTATTAAGAAATCGCATTATCTGCAACTGAACACTAAACCTTCTAGTGTATAAACATTAATTAACCTTTAGTCAAACCACTCAGAATCTAAAATCTATGAAAACAATATTACATGTAATAATTATTTTTACACTTATGTTGAGTTTTTTCATCTTAAAACTGATTATTATACATTAAATTTGAAGAACTATTTTACTTTCTTTTCCTTTCCATAGGAGAGAATGAGAAGGTAGAACCGCAAGTATTGTCACACTCTAACCACCTTTTAATATACTTTGTATATCCCTCTTTCAACATCTCGAGTTCCTGATTCGTACAATATCTTTCTCGTGTTCTTTACACTCGATTTCTCTACTTTCCTCTTCTTCAAAGAAGTTTATGGTTTCTCACATGAAAATGTCACTTATAGTTAGCCGAGGTTTGATTTCTATGTTTTTGTTATTTGCTTAATTCTTTCTCGGTTGATACTTATAACTCTTGTTGCTTCACCCGCAAATAAATGATGTTTTTGCTCTTCTTTCCTTATAAGCTCTTCTAAGGGACAATTTAAAACTTCAACGCCTACACTTTGTATATGCTCAGTTATCATCAAACACACCTACTTGATCTAAATTTTATCTTATTTTCACCATCGCTTGTAACAACTGCAACACAAGAACGTCTTTGGAAAGCAATATGTGTTTTATTAAATTTGTATATACTTCTTTGTTTCATATATGAATGTTTTGTCATGTTTACTATTTTTCATTCTATTTTTTTTTACAAAAGATGCACAATTGGAAAAATAGAAAATTTATGAACTATTTTTATTTTACTTTACATCTTCTATAATGTTTATATTTTAAAGAAAATGGAAAATTCTCACTAACATTTTATTCAATTATATAATTTTTCATTTTTTGTTTTCATTTAGATCCATCGATTTAGTAATCATGTACTACCAAAATTGTATATATATGTATACTTCCTTATGTTTTGCAATGTTTATTTTTTTCTTCTATTTTTTAAAAGAAAATTGTATTTTTTTAATTGGGCTAGTAATAATTGGGCTTTCATGTTTTTTTGCTGTTTTAACAATTGTTTTATTTTAAATCTGATGTAGAATGTTTGATTTGTTTTCTTATTTCTTAAAATTTCTTATTTGCATAAAGATATAGATGATTTTTTTTCATTAAAAATTGGAAGTTTTCAACTAACAATTAAAATATCATATTTTTTAAAGCATAATGGAAATTTTCCCATTCTCAACAAAAAAAAAAATTTGCTTAATTCTAAATGCTAACGTGACATATCACTATTGGTTGATTTATTGCCGACATGGACGCCTTTAGGAGCTTATAGCTTCAACTTTTAAAAATATCACTTTTACCGACTAAGCGAAGAACATTATAAACTTGAGCTTTGTTTTCATTAAAAATAAATGTAACATAGTTTCCAACAAAAGTTAAAATATGTCCATTATTTATAGCTTGAAATTCCTTCTTTTTCCATGTCACCATCACCACAGCATCAATTAATAAAAAGAAGTACTACATGGAAAAAATATCCAAAAAATATAAGGACTAAAAATTATCGAGTAAGCATATAAGTTGTGTCTTTCCCAAAAGAAAACAATAGTGTATATATATGGAAGCTTAAATACCAATCGTTTACATATTCATTTAAAAAGTTAGATCCCATTAAAAATATCAACATTCTCATATGTTAATCATCATAAAAAAAAAATTTCTATTTTACGTATTCCACAATCGATTTATAATTGTTAACTTGATTTTTTCCATTTTTTTGTAGACGCAATATATATATATATATTTAAGTATCCGTTTAAAGAAATTGCAAATGTTAAAATATATATTTGAAAGATACACATATTAAATTGTTTCTTTCAAACATATATTAAATTGTTAAAGCTGTAGATTTAAGAAACTTATATTTTTTTAGTTATTTTATTTGCTATTATTTATAGAAATTCATGATAAATTTTACTTTTGTCCTAAAATATTTTCTAATTCCTATTATCAAAACTATTTTATACTTTATAGTATTTCATAATCTATTCAATCGCCATCTTGAAGAACAAATCCAAACACTAAATACATCACTAAAGCATCCAAACTTTGGTTGTGTTTTCTTGGTAAACATTAATTATTTTCGTTTGTAGGAAGATGAACATATGTTTATATATATAGTTAGAAAATCTACACATATTTTTTACACAAACTGATAATTAAAAATATTTACTATTTCTTCTTATAACAATTTCTGAATCACGTGAAATTAATAACATAACAAAACACACACGAAAAGTAATTATTAATTACTAATCATGTGTATATACAAATTGAAAAGGAAACTGAGAACCAATAAAATAATTAAATTTACTATTAGTTTTATAAATAAGCAAGTTTCCTAATGATAGTATATACAATTTGGAATAGGAAAATCAAAACTAAAGAATCCACTTAATAGAAATTACATGTAATAATGAATTTATGAAATAAAGAAATTATATCTTAGTTTCCTATTACCAACACTAAATCAACAAAATAGAAAAGAAAAAAGAAAAATTCGACACGGCAATAAATACATCACTAAAGCATCAAAACTTTGGTTGTGTTTTCTTGGTAAACATTAATTCTTTTCGTTTGTAGGAAGATGAACATATGTTTATATATATAGTTAGAAAATCTACACATATTTTTTACACAAACTGATAATTAAAAATATTTACTATTTCTTCTTATAACAATTTCTGAATCACGTGAAATTAATAACATAACAAAACACACACTAAAAGTAATTATTAATTACTAATCACGTGTATATACAAATTGAAAAGGAAACTGAGAACCAATAAAATAATTAAATTTACTATTAGTTTTATAAATAAGCAAGTTTCCTAATCTATAGTATATACAATTTGGAATAGGAAAATCAAAACTAAAAAATCCACTTAATAGAAATTACATGTAATTATGAATTTATGAAATAAAGAAATTATATCTTAGTTTCCTATTACCAACACTAAATCAACAAAATAGAAAATAAAAAAGAAAAATTCGACACGGCAAACTGTGAATAAGAAATAAAAAAACAACAAAACTATCGTAAGAAAACATGAACATCATTAAAAAAAAACGTAAACCAAACAAACAATATACCCAGTACCATGTTTAATATGTAAGACGAATATACCATGCAAATCCTAAAAAGTATTAATGAGCATGGACTAATAAAGAAACGAATAACAATAATAAAGAAAACACAAAAAAGAAACGCTTAATATAAAGAACATCCACTAATAAAAATACCTTGAGATGGACATATACACATGATGTTTTCATATAAAGTTTCCCAAGCTTTGATTTAAAGAATAACACTCTATATAAAATAAAGAATAACTCTCTTTATTAGGTTTAGAAAATACCTCAAAACTAAACTCTAAAACTCATGCGTTTGACACAACTCAATCAAGGTATATATAGCACAACAATGCTATTTCCAATCCTAATAGAAAATAGAAAACTACAATTTCCTAATTCTAATAGTAATGGTATATTTCTTTTTACCCTATTTTTTCCATAATCAACTTGTTATAGATGTTAGATTTGTTTTGTCATTTAAAATGGAAGTTTTCAATTAGCAATTGAAATATAATATTTTTCATTTTAAAAAAGGGAAAGTTTCTTATTATCCACAAAAAAAAAATTAACTAAATTCATACATGTTGACGTGGCACGTTACTATAGGTTGATTTATCGCCTATGTGGACGTTTTTAGGAGCTTATAGCTTCAACTTTTATATAGTATAGACTAGATTTTATACCCACGCTACGCGTGGGTCTGTTTTATTGATGAGTTTAATATATATTTGGATAAACTAATTTTAAATTAACTATCTCTTGACATAAACAAATGCAAAAATGTAATTGTAAGAAAGTAAATCAATGGTAGTGAATTTAATAATTTATATTAATACAAGTATTTAATAATTTATATTGACATTAGTTTGTCTTTCGTCTATTTCCAGTTTTACCAAGATATCAGCCTAATCTCATTTCTATTAGATAGTCATAGTTGCAACACCAATGCATATAAACAGACCAAATACCAAAACCTCGGATAATGAACATTAAAGTTAGTAAATCTCAGTTTCAGATTGGGATTGCAAAGCTTTAAACTCTTGCGCCATTGCTGCAAACTCAGTTTGCTTCGCCTCTTCTTGCTGCCTAATACTTTCAAAAACCTGCATGAATCAAACAAACAAAAAAACGCACACACACACACATCCACTCATAAAGCATAGAAAGAGAACATTTATCCAATTCTACGACTCAAATTATAACCATTTCGCAGCTCTCACATCCCTAAACGAAGATTCAGTAAACATAACTCTAATATGGTAGAGAAATACCCATGTAGCTTTATCCTCAATCAAAGCATGATTCCATTGTCCCAAAGAAGATCAAAACACACACAAAATTTGTAACTACATGACAATGAAAACAAGCAAAAACGCTTCTAGACCTTTTTCCCATATTCTATTTTTTTTATTCAGATAAAAAACTCACAATCACTAAAATACCTTAAAAAGCTACTCCAAGTAAGATGTTTACACAATCTCTGTAACCTAAAAAAATAATCTTAAAAGTAGGTACAAAATTCCACTGGAGTTCTTTCAAAGATCGGAAGTTGTAAAACCAAATATATATATGTAGACACAACATCAAATGATGAGAACAATCACCGTATTCTTTCACGTTCGTCCAAGTTCCTTCATCGCTTTAATTATGAGATCATCACTATCGGCAGAATTTGTATTCTCGGAATATCCAAAGGAGACATGTAGCTCTAAGAAGGTAGCATTAGCTTTCAGCATCACCATGGTAGATCTCTATTTAAGATTGGCGGATAAGAATCTATGCAGCCAACCATAGTCGCAAATCCATCAATCAATAGTTGGTTGTCCATTGTCTGAGATAATATTTGTGTTAGCCCAGAGATCAAAGAATAAATTCTTTAAAACTATACCTAAAAACTGAACAATCTTATAAAAATCAGAAAGTAGAAGAAATTAGGAAATAAAAATGGAAAAGATTAGATATATGCACGAATCCACAAAAAATCACATTAATTAATCGGAAGCTTTGATGTCAGTTTGTGTTCCAAACTTTCAATATATAATAGGTAAAGAGAAACCTGATTTTCACAATGAGAGCTGAGGCTTAAATGATCACAATGAAAAGAATTAAGAAAAATCAAAACCATCACGCTACATATCATAACATTCGATTTGTTATTTATCCAAAAGTAAACAATTTAAGCGTGTCGTATATGCCTTCTTGGAAAACATAGGAGAGCTTACCATGCAAAATATATTTAGGCATTGGGTGCTATAATATATACCTTGTTTTATAAGCAACTGAGAAACGCAAGATCCTAGACGGCTTTGTCAACATCTGCGTTATCGTCCTCCCCAAATTTGTTGATCCCGTGAGACTAATATGAGCACATGAACAAAGATATAAGATTCATGATTTCACATACAATTAAATGATGGATCCATGTGTGAGGCAATGGCAGATTAACCACAAAAATCCAAAACCAGCCACCACGTTGATCACACCTGACACCACCAAGGAATTCTGCTTGTTCTTCACAATAAAATCTAATTTGGTTGACATGGTCTAAAAAGTCAATACGCATCGCACTTATACGACTGTAATGACTTAAACAAAAACTATTAGAAAGGCGACGAACACATGAACAAAATCGAATTTTGTACCTGAAACCATGACGAACACATGAACAAAATCGAATTTTGTACCTGAAACCATGATTAACCTATAAATTGATCTTTATATAAGGGAGAAAACAAAACAATCACAAATAAAATGTTACAAACATTGAAACAAAATTTAATACCAAAACAAATAGACAAAAAATATAAAACCTTGATTTGTGATTCCAAGCGGGCATGATTGTTATGAATGTGTGTACACTATGAGATGAGCAGAAAACGTGTTCATACCAATCAAAACCTATGAAAAAAACACACAATCATCTTCATCCTTCACCAGACTCTTTATATACCTGTGAATATGTGGGATCAAAAGGATCAACATGTATAAAATTAAAAATAACAAAAACCTAACAAAGCAAAACAAACAAACGATCAAAAAGAGGAATATCAAAACATACAACGAAAAAAAGAAATAGGAAGAAAGGAGGAAGATACTGTTTTGTTTGCTAACGAAACAAAGAAGAATATATATATAAGAAAGGAGGAATGAATGGCTAACGATGAGATAAATTTTCGTTATCAACGCATGATGCACCTGCAAATCAAAAGAACAAAACAAATTAGCAATCGTTACTGAATACATGACGATCAAATAACTATAGAAAATCCATTAAAAAAAGGTGCATATGAACAATTTTTCGGCAAAGAGCAGAAATTATAAAATCATGAGACATGGAAAATAACGTATAATGGTTTATGTCTGAATTGCAATGTACATATATATATATAAGAAAAAATTTAGGGCTTCACATTTTCGATATTATTTTTTAGAATGTAAAATTAGTATATTTCCAAAATACGCTTAAAATAATAACGGAAGTTTACCTATAAGAGAATTTTTAGGAGTTCACTTTTTCGATAAGATTTTTTAGAGTTTGAAAATTGTTATATTTCCATTGTACGTTAAAGTAATAATGGAAATTTACCTAGTAAATAATATCTAACAGAATTTTGAAATAAGAATATTTTCTAAGTGTTTAGGTAAAGAAGAGAAGTGAAACTGATGTCTTATTCCAGAGAGAATGATGACTATATATAGGGTACAAGTATAAGGGTTACAAGGAGTATCTATGGGCTTCTTGTAACGCCCGTGAACCAAAATTTAGAAAAAGAGAATTGAATTAGACCGAATGGTTTAATTTTAATTGTTCGGTTTGGTTGGTTTGGGTTAAGTAAACCCTAGGGCTTGAGTATAAAAGAGAGCAGCCTCCGTTTTGTGTGGATAAAACGTGGAAGAGGCTGAGAAATTGAAAGAGAAGAGAGCAGGTTCGTTTGTGGTGGTTTGTAGAAAAGAATGGGATGAAGATAATTCTGACGCGTTTTAGAAGAGCAGATGATCGAATAGCCTAATCTGTTTGGATTGGAGTGAAACTTTTAGGGTTCGTGCAGAATTGGATCTGCGATCAGTCCACTTCGTGGGTGTTTTCCCGTCGAACCAGAAGGAGTTAGGAAACGATCTGCATATCGTTGGAAAGGTCTCAGTCTCACAATTCCAGAGCAGGTTTCCGATCATGATTCTGAGGCAAAGGAGGAGAGTTGCCAGAGGTTGAGGTCTGAGGCAACTATTAGGCTAAGGTGAGTGCCTGACCATGGTCCCAAGTGGATGGAATATTAGGATTCCTGGTGTTAGGTTGATTGATAGTAGGATTATTGATTGATTGAGATGTTTGTGTGGTGCAATCGTTTCTGTGTATTTGTTGACATTTTATTGCAGGTGATCGTGTTTTCGCAGGCTTAGAATCGAGCCAGAGAGGAGATGGCTCGATCCTAGCGTCACTGCGAGGTGGTGTCAATCGACATTCATGTGATTTTGTTTTGCTTGTTGTTTGCTTGTTGAGTGTTTGCCTGGTGTTTCATTTACCTTGGTAATTGGCCGAGTAGATGGGATGACCGCCTCACTGAGTATTTGTGATAATACTCACGCATCTCTTTTTGCCATGTGATGCAGGTAAAGGAAAGTGTGATCGTGGAATTATGGCTACGAAGAGGAGGATGATCTAGGGTCCCGGTTGTTTGGTTATTGTTTTCGTATTGTCGTTAGAACTGGCTAGGTTGTTGGTTATTTCTGGAATGTTGGGTTGTTGTCTAACTGGTTTTATTTGGTTTATTGTTATCCGCTGTATTTTTGTCTGTGTGATTTGCTTGGTTGTTGAGAATAGCATTTATGGGAATGCTACTCCGAGACCAAGGGTTTATTGTTAAACAAAAAAAAAAAAAACGGGTCGGGTCGTTTTAGTTTGGTATCAGAGCCCTTACGGTTTTAGGACGGGTTAGAACTGTTAGGATTGAAATTGGTAAATTTGCAATTCTATGGGTTTGGGGGTTCTAGATCATCTTCCTTCGAGCCTTCAAAGAGATTCCACGGTAAGTGTGTTTTATTGTTATTCTTTAGTGCTTAGCTTGTGTACTGTAGTAGTGCATGGTGTTAGCTAGAGGCACTATAGAATGTGGTCGTGGGGGCCGGGGTGACTGTGGAGGTCAGGTTTGTGGACGGGGACCAGTGAGTGAGTCGGCTGGGATGCGGCTCAGGGTTCCTTGTTTGAGACTGTGTTAGATCTGTAGACGTATCAGGTGGGTCTGTGTATTACTGCGAGTGCCAGTGGGTGTGCCTGTGTGAGAGCCGGTGTGAGGGCTGTGGGGCCAGGGCTGGTACTCGAGCTAGTGCTGGATTCGCTCGCTGTTCGGGTGCGCCCGCAGGAGGAGTCTAAGTGACGAGATGATCGTCTGACAGATCGTCTGACAGATCTGTGCAGTAGTTGTGGTGGCGGGCACTAGGGAGTGAGTTGGCCGGGAGTGCGGCTCAGAGTGCTGCGTATGGGGGCTGAGAGTGATCCGTAGACGCTTCAAGATGGCTGGAGCGCCATTTAGGCTGCCAGCGTGCAGCCAAGTGTGAGCGCCAGTGTGAGGGCTGGTGGGGATAGTGTGATCCCGGGTTGGCTGCCGGGGGCCGGTGTGGGTCCTCGTGAGGTTGGTAGTGCGGGTGCGCTCGCGGGTGGGCTCAGGGTCGAGTTGATCGTCTGGCGGATTGGCTTCAGCAGGGTTGGGAGCGGTTACCGAGTGCGGTGCCAGTTGGGCTCCCGTGATGCCACGAGTGGCAGAGGTACGGCGGAGGGCTGCGGTTGTTGGTAGGGTTCCGTCTTATCTGCGGATAAGGGAACAGGTACAGAGAATTGGTGTAGGATTCTTTGCGAGTGGTGTGTTGCAGCTAGGAGGGTTCAGGCAGAGTTGGCCTGGGCGGACTTTTGGGCAGAGTGTGATGCTAAGTTCTCTCCTCGAGAGGCTGCGGATCGTTTAGAGACGAGGTTATTGGAACTGGGTCTGTGAGAGAGATCAGTTCGTGGGTATGACTTGGAGCTTAACCGACTCATGGTTTGTGCTGGTTCATGCTGGTAGGAGCATGGAGGGCGAGAGGCGTGAATGTTCTAGTGGCTGGTGAGTTGGTGCCAGCGGACTTGGTGATCAGTCCAGTGGAACTGTATTATGGCATCCTGTGTTTGGATTGGCTTGATCGGTACAGAGTTCATCTGGATTGTCATCGGGGTCGTGTTGTTTTTTAGCGTGAAGGAGGAAGGTTGGTTTATCAGGGAGGAGACCGACTTCTAAGAGTCTCGTGATCTCTCGGGTGTAGGCTGAGGCTATGACTGAGGGGTTGCGAGACTTATTTGGAGACTATTGTGCTGGCGGAGTATGTTGGTAAGGTTGCAGTGAGGGATATTCGGGTTGGCCAGGACTGTGAGGACATCTTTCGGTCGTTGCAGGGATTACCGTCATCGCGGTCGGATCCTTTCATGATTGAGTTGGAACCTGGGACGACGCCGTTATCTAAGGCACCTTACCGGATGACTCCAGCAGCGTTGTAAGAGCCGATGAGGCGGCTAGAGGATTTGTTTAGTACTTCACCGTGGGGAGCACCGGTGTTGTTTATGAAAAAGAAGTGTGGTTGTTTTCGGTTGTGCATCGTTTATCGAGGGCTTAACCGAGTCACCGTGAAGAACAAGTATCCTTTTCCGAGAATCGATAAGTTGTTGGATCAATTGTGAGGGGTCTACGTGGTTCTTCAAGGTTGACTTGGCATCCGGTTAACACCAGATTTCTATTGATTAGGTGAATGTCAGGAAGACGGCTTTCTTGATGAGTATGGGACATGTAAAGTTGGTGGTGATGCCGTCCGGGTTGACAAATGCACCAGATGCATTTATGAGGTTGATGAGCGAAGCCTTTCAGGAGTATCTGGATAAGTTCGTGATTAACTTCATTAGCGGTATGTTGGTGTATTCGAAGAGTCACGGAGAAACTTGAGAACTAGGAGAAGGCAGTTTTGGGGAAGTCGCGAGAGAAGAAGTGGTGAGCAAGTGAAGTGTCTGGCAAGTTATTTCAGGAGTTTCATCAAAAGTTTTGCGAGTTTGACTCAATCTATGACCAAGCGGTTAGAGGAGGTTCCTTTTGTGTGGTCTTGGGTTTTGAGGCAGAAGTGATGGGTTGAGTTGTAGCGGTTGGGTTCAGTTTTGGTTTACCATCGTGGTGAACTTAGCTAGAGGTGGATGCTCTTAGTCGGAGGCGGTATCGCTTGGCTCAGGAGCAGGATGTGGAAGTATGGTTAAGTGAGATTGGGACGTTGAGGTTGTGCGTTATCTCATGAGAGCCGTTGGGGCTGGAGACAATTAATCAGGCAAACCTTTTGAGCAGGCTTCGAGTAGCTCAGGAGAAGGATCAGGGTTCATGGATTCTTCTAAGGTTGAAGCTTTTGGTTAGTAGGTCCCAGCATTTGAAACTATCTTAGGGCACGTGTGAGTCTGTGCGCCTAAGGTTGAGGTTTAAGGCAGGAGATTTCTGGGAGGGGCTAATGAGAGCATGTTTCTCTATTCATCCGGAAGCGACAAAGAGGCATAGTGATCGGAAACGGTACTATCTCTGAGTCGGGATGAAGAAGGATGTGGCTAATTAGGTAGTGGTTTGTGATAAGTTGCCAGTTGGTGGGGGTCTTTAGCCATTCCAGAGAGGAAGTGAGGCATGTTTCCTTAGACATTGCGACAGGGTTGCCGGTTTTTTTTTTTTTTTTTTTGGACTCATGTTGTTATTTGAGTGACTACGGATCGTCTGTCTAGGTTAACACATTTTCTGACCATTAGGCAAACCGAGGGAGCAGCGGTTCTGGTTATGAAATATGTGAGCGAGTTAGTGCGGTGGCTTGGAGTGCTAGCGAGTTTTGTGTCAGACAGAGATCCGAGGTGCACTTCTGAGTTTGTGAGGGCTTTCAGGCCAGTAGTGGTGTGGCTCCTATTGAGTTTTGTATGGGAGGCCATGTCGCACATTTTATGCTAGATCCAAGTGGGGGAGAGAAGCATATATGGTGCATATCTTGTTCAGAAGACGACGGAGAAGATCCGTGTTGCGAACTGAACTTGAAAGACGCTCTTGATCGGCCGAGGAGTTATGCCGATAAAAAGAGGAATGAGCTAAAGTTTAAGTGGTGATGTTGCAGGGTTCTAACATATCCATTGCAGAGGATAGGCTAGTCGGTGGTTTATAGGCTCGTTTCGGGTGGTGGAGCGAGTAGGACCAGTTGCTTATCGTTTGGAGCTACCTCAGATCTTGTAGAACTTTCTTGAGTGTTCCATGTGTCGAAGCTCAGGAAGTGTCTACAGGGGTCTTGGGAGGTAGTGGTGAGGACTCCAGCTGATCTTCAGTTTTTGGCAGTTGAGTTGTAACACCCCAGATTCTAGAAATGCTTGGTGCATTGTCTGAGAATATGTGGTGCATGCGGAGAGGCTTAAAAGAATTGATTTGGCTACCTATGTCACCAAAGTGCACTTATCTTTTCGGTCACTTGTCTTGAGAGAACTCCAGAGTTAAGCGTGCTTGAGCTGGAGCAATCGAGGGATGGGTGACCTACTGGGAAGTCATTTCCAGTACCGGGCGAGTGAGGCCAAAACTCAGGGAAAGATCGCGTGGTGATTGCAGGGATAGAAAACATGCATTTCTAGCCTCCCGGACTAACGCACCGACCGCCAGAGAAGTCTCGGGCCTGCGGGCCGAGAAGTTTCGGCTTGCGAGCCGAAAGTGGGCGTAGGGCCCACGGCAGGGCGGTCGGGGCGTTATAAGTGGTATCAGAGCCGAACCTTGACGAGTGTGGGTATGACACTGTCAGGGTAACGGTCTTGGTACGCAACGAGGACGTTGCGCGCTGTGAGAGGGGGTGATTGTAACACCCCAGATTCTAGAAATGCTTGGTGCATTGTCTGAGAATATGTGGTGCATGCGGAGAGGCTTAAAAGAATTGATTTGGCTACCTATGTCACCAAAGTGCACTTATCTTTTCGGTCACTTGTCTTGAGAGAACTCCAGAGTTAAGCGTGCTTGAGCTGGAGCAATCGAGGGATGGGTGACCTACTGGGAAGTCATTTCCAGTACCGGGCGAGTGAGGCCAAAACTCGGGGAAAGATCGCGTGGTGATTGCAGGGATACAAAACATGCATTTCTAGCCTCCCGGACTAACGCACCGACCGCCAGAGAAGTCTCGGGCCTGCGGGCCGAGAAGTTTCGGCTTGCGAGCCGAAAGTGGGCGTAGGGCCCACGGCAGGGCGGTCGGGGCGTTATATGAGTTGAGGCCGGTAAGGATCCTTGAGAGAAGTGTGAGGATCTTGAGCCAGAAAAGGGGGCCGTTGTCGAGAGTCTTGTGGGACTGTGACGGTGTCCAGGAAGAGACTTGAGAACCAGAGGTTAAGATGAGACAAGGTTCGATTGTGGTTTGTGAAGCAAGCGGATGAGTGAATTCGTTTTTCTTGGTGGGTTTCAGTCTCGGATTTTGTGTTGTGATCACCGTGTGTGGTGAGGCTTTTGGTTGTGGATTTTTGTATTTTCATTAAGTTGTAATGATTATGACATTTTTCCAGTGAATAAGAAATTGTTTTTCTTATGTTTTGACTTTGAGAGTCATGTGTTTGTGGTTAGAGAACCCCGGAATGGAAGTTTATTGCGGATATAACTTGCCAGTTTCGGTGGGGACTCTAACGGTTTGTGTGTGTGTGTGTGAGAGAGTCTCGGAATAGAAGTTTTATAGTGGTTAGAACTGTCTAGTTCCGGGGAGACTCTGCAGGGACATCCGAGGTGAGGGATGGTCCGGGTGATCTGTGATGATCACGATTGTGATGGTATTCCGGGAGGGGAGTATCATGTGAGACCTTAGGAGGTAGTTCCGGTCAGAGGTGCATTATAGACGTCTAGTGTTGAGTCATCCAGGGGATGTGTGGGTTCCCTGCATATCGATCGTTCGCCAGGACTGCGTGGACTGGGGACGTGAGGATATGGAGATAGCTTTTTGGAGATTGTGATCTCTGGCAGATCTTTGAGAGTTGTGTCTCTCTAGGGGATGTGTGGGTTCCCTGCATACCGAGAGCCTGAAGGACTATGTGTTCTGAAGGTGAGGGGTATGGAGATAGTTCGTATCAGACATCGTCAGGACTGCGTGGACTGAGGTGGGTTGATACGAGGCACCGAGGGCTTGAGGGGTGACGATCCCGAGAGTCAGATGGTGTGGTTATGAGCTATGAGCGATCAATGTCGTAGACGGGTCTATATGCATAGGACAGATGTGAACCTCGAGAGGGTCTGGGAGATGTGGTCTCCGGTTTTACTGGCGGGTTAGCCAGGGGTTAGCTTGGTGGGTAGTATTAGAGGATTCGAGGACGAATCCATGTTTAGTGGGGGAGAATTGTAACGCCCGTGAACCAAAATTTAGAAAAAGAGAATTGAATTGGACCGAATGGTTTAATTTTAATTGTTCGGTTTGGTTGGTTTGGGTTAAGTAAACCCTAGGGCTTGAGTATAAAAGAGAGCAGCCTCCGTTTTGTGCAGATAAAACGTGGAAGAGGCTGAGAAATTGAAAGAGAAGAGAGCAGGTTCGTTTGTGGTGGTTTGTAGAAAAGAATGGGATGAAGATAGTTCTGACGCGTTTTAGAAGAGCAGATGATCGAATAGCCTAATCTGTTTGGATTGGAGTGAAACTTTTAGGGTTCGTGCAGAATTGGATCTGCGATCAGTCCACTTCGTGGGTGTTTTCCCGTCGAACCAGAAGGAGTTAGGAAACGATCTGCATATCGTTGGAAAGGTCTCGGTCTCACAATTCCAGAGCAGGTTTCCGATCATGATTCTGAGGCAAAGGAGGAGAGTTGCCAGAGGTTGAGGTCTGAGGCAACTATTAGACTAAGGTGAGTGCGTGACCATGGTCCCAAGTGGATGGAATATTAGGATTCCTGGTGTTAGGTTGATTGATAGTAGGATTATTGATTGATTGAGATGTTTGTGTGGTGCAATCGTTTCTGTGTATTTGTTGACATTTTATTGCAGGTGATCGTGTTTCCGCAGGCTTAGAATCGAGCCAGAGAGGAGATGGCTCGATCCTAGCGTCACTGCGAGGTGGTGTCAATCGACATTCATGTGATTTTGTTTTGCTTGTTGTTTGCTTGTTGAGTGTTTGCCTGGTGTTTCATTTACCTTGGTAATTGGCCGAGTAGATGGGATGACCGCCTCACTGAGTATTTGTGATAATACTCACGCATCTCTTTTTGCCATGTGATGCAGGTAAAGGAAAGTGTGATCGTGGAATTATGGCTACGAAGAGGAGGATGATCTAGGGTCCCGGTTGTTTGGTTATTGTTTTCGTATTGTCGTTAGAACTGGCTAGGTTGTTGGTTATTTCTGGAATGTTGGGTTGTTGTCTAACTGGTTTTATTTGGTTTATTGTTATCCGCTGTATTTTTGTCTGTGTGATTTGCTTGGTTGTTGAGGATAGCATTTATGGGAATGCTACTCCGAGACCAAGGGTTTATTGTTAAACAAAAAAAAAAAAAAAACGGGTCGGGTCGTTTCACTTCTAATGGACATCCACTAAATGGGCTTATAACACTCCCTCATGGATGTCATTAGAGTAAAAATAATCCTAATACTCAAAAGAAGCTGCCTCATTAAAACCTTACCAGGGAAAACCCAGTGGGAAAGACCATGGTGAAGAGAAAAGAGTGCAGCGCGCATTTACTCCCCCTGATGATTACATGACTCGAGATCTTTGAGGCGACGTAATCCGATGCCATAAACTAACTTCTTGAAGGTAGCAGTTGGAAGCGCCTTTGTAAAAAGATCTGCTAGATTCTCGCTTGAACGGATTTGCAGGACACGTACATCGCCATTCTTCTGTAGATCATGAGTGAAGAAGAACTTTGGTAGAATGTGTTTTTTCTGTCGCCTTTGATGTATCCTTCTTTGAGTTGTGTTATGCAAGCTGTATTATCCTCATACAAAACAGTTGGAGCTTCTTTTCTTGTAGATATGCCGCTATCTTCTCGTATGTGTTGGATTACAGATCGTAACCATACACATTCACGGCTAGCTTCATGTATAGCTAAAATCTCTGAATGGTTGGAAGAAGTAGCTGTGATAGTTTGCTTCATTGAACGCCAAGAAATGGCTGTTCCACCGCATGTAAATACATATCCGGTTTGTGATCGAGCATTGTGTGGATCAGATAAAAATCCTGCATCTGCAAAACCAATTAAATCTTCTTTTGACGTGTTAGAAAAGAATAGACCCATATCTTTTGTACCCTGAAGATATTGAAATATATGCTTAATCCCATTCCAATGTCTTTGAGTTGGACATGAGCTAAATCTTGCCAACAAGTTTACTGCAAAGGATATATCGGGTCGTGTATGACTTGCAAGGTACATTAATGCTCCTATTGCACTTAAGTATGGTACTTCAGGACCAAGAATTTCTTCATTGTTTTCCCTTGGACGGAAAATATCCTTTTCAACATCAAGTGATCGTACAACCATCGGGCTACTCAAAGGATGTGCTTGATCCATATAAAACCTTTTAAGCACTTTTTCAGTGTAGGTTGCTTGATGCACTAAGATTCCACTTTTTAGATGCTCAATTTGCAATCCTAAGCAAAATTTCGTCTTTCCAAGATATTTCATCTCGAATTCCTTTTTCAAATATTCCACTGTATGTGAAATTTCTGCAGGAGTTCCGATGATGTTTAAATCATCAACATAAACAACAATGATAACATATCCTTTCTCAAATCTCTTTATAAAGATACATGGACTGACTTGGTTATTCTTATAGCCTTCTCTTAATAAGTATTCACTAAGGCGATTATACCACATACGCCCTGATTGTTTTAGTACATAAAGAGATCGATTTAACTTTATGCTGTTATGTTCTCGAGAACTAGATTTTGCTGCTTTTGGCAGTTTAAAACCTTCTGGGACTTTCATGTAGATATCATTATCTAGTGGTCCATATAAGTATGTCGTGACTACATCCATGAGGCGTAAATCAAGTCCTTCCTTTATTGCCAGACTAATAAGGAACCTGAAAGTAGTTGCATCCACCACAGGAGAATAAGTCTCCTCGTAATCAATTCCAGGTCTTTGTGAAAACCCTTGGGCAACCAGACGTGATTTATATCTCACAATTTCACCATTTTCATTTTTCTTTCGTACAAAGACCCATCTATGCCCCACTGGTTTTACACCTTTAGGTGTATGGACTACTGATCCAAATACTTCTCTCTTTTCAAGAGACTTTAATTCTACTTCTATAGCTTCTTTCCATTTTGGCCAATCATCTCTTTGTGTACACTCTTTAACAGAATTCGGTTCATGATCCTCTTTTTCATCCATAACATCAATTGCTACATTGCATGCAAAAATATCATCGACGTCGATTTGCGTTCGGTTCCATTTTATTCCAGACATGACATAATTAATTGAGATCTCTTCATTCTCAGGTACCTGAATTTCTTTATTTGTCATGTCTGAAGTCTCTTCTAGAGAACCTTCAAAAAGGTTAGATTCCTCGGATTTGCCATTATCAAATTTTGCTCCTTTCCTTTTCCGAGGATTCTTATCTTTAGAACCGATAGGTCTACCACGCTTCAGGCGTGCCATAGACTCATTAGCATATTGATGTTGTCCTTCTAGGACATTAATTCTAATTGGAGCATTAACAGCTGGTATATGTGACTTCATCACTCTCTTAGGGTCAGTAAATGCGTCTGGTAATTGATTTGCCAATTTCTGTAGATGAATTATCTTTTGTACCTCTAATTCACATTCTTTGGTACGAGGATCAAGATGAGACAATGATAATTCATTCCATCTAATATCTTTTTCCAGCTGTTTATTTTCTCCCCTTAATGTTGGAAAAACAGACTCATTAAAATGACAGTCTACAAATCGAGCCTTAAATAGATCCCCTGTGGACGGCTCAAGATACTTAATTATCGAGGCAGATTCATATCCAACATATATCCCTAACCTCCTTTGAGGACCCATCTTAGATCGTTGTGGTGGAGCAATTGGAACATATAATGCGCATCCAAAAGTTTTCAGATGGGAAATATTTGGTTCCTGACCCAAAACCATTTGGGATGGGGAGATCTGATGGTTACTTGTTGGCCTGATGCGAATCAATTCTGCTGCATGTAATATAGCATGTCCCCAAGCAGATATTGGGAGTTTGGATTTCATTAGTAATGGTCTAGCAATCATCTGTAAACGTTTGATTAATGATTCAGCTAAACCATTTTGTGTATGAACATGAGCTACAGGATGTTCAACACTTATCCCAATAGACATGCAATAATCATCAAATGCCTGAGATGTAAATTCACCAACGTTATCAAGGCGAATTGCCTTTAAAGGGAAATCTGGAAAATGTGCTCGTAATCTTATTAGTTGAGCAAGTAACCTCGCAAATGCCACGTTGCGGGTTGATAACAAGGATACATGTGACCATCTAGTAGATGCGTCAATTAGAACCATAAAATATCTAAAGGTTCCACATGGTGGGTGAATCGGCCCACAAATATCTCCTTGTACACGTTCTAGAAATCCAATAGATTCAGAAGTTACTTTGACTGGTGAAGGCCGAATGATTAATTTGCCTTGTGAGCAAGCAGCACATAAAAAGTCATTGAGAGGAACCTTCTGGTTCGTTAGTGAATGACCACATGAATTTTTGATTATCTTTCGCATCATTGTTGAACCGGGATGGCCTAACCGTTCATGCCAAAGTGTTAAGTTTTCAGTAAACTTATGGTTTACTATAGCATTTGCCTCAATTGTATTAAGCTTAGTGTAGTACATTCCACTGGAGAAAGCAGGTAGTTTCTCCAAAATACGTTTAGTGCCTTGGGTAGTACTCGTGAGTTGAAGAAATTCAACATTGCTTTCGCTCATAGTCTCAATATGATATCCGTTATGGCGGATATCTTTGAAACTCAATAAGTTTCGTTGAGACTGAGGAGAATATAAAGCATTAGATATTTCTAATTGCGTTCCCAT
Source organism: Arabis alpina (assembly GCA_900128785.1). Lineage (NCBI taxonomy): Eukaryota > Viridiplantae > Streptophyta > Magnoliopsida > Brassicales > Brassicaceae > Arabis > Arabis alpina. The sequence goes on from LT669795.1 coordinate 15,802,951, forward strand.
TGGCAATAATATATGTGCTCTTCCGGAGCCCTCAATTATCTTTGAGCTACCCAAGATAGTACTCACACTAGCTCTTTTCATAGTTAAATGAGAAAAATATCTCTTGCTTTTTAGAATGGTATGAGTAGTTGCACTGTCTGCTAAGCATAATTCTTCACCATTCATTGCCAATCGAACTTGAGGAGTATTCATGTTCTTCAAACAAATAAAGAAAATAACAATCATAAGATAACTCAAAATAAATCTCAATAACTTTATTTAAACCATGTCTAACAATAAATAATAAAAACCAAAAACCACAAATCAAAGAGAAAAAGCAAGAAACAAAGACAATGGTTTATTCTTAAGTAATCATAATGATGCTACTTGTTCTCTTCGGGGGCAATGAAATCATCAACTTGCATTGCAGTTGTAAAGTCATCAAGACCATTTGTATCATTAAAGGCAAAGTCGCCAAGACCAAAATCATCTTCATTGTCTTCGTAGACAAGATTGGCTTCCACATTCTTTCCTTTTTGTTTCAAGGATTGTTGATAAAGTTCCACCAAATGTTTTGGTGTACGACAAGTGCGAACCCAATGATTGCTTGCTCCACAGCGGTGACATGCAATTCCATTTGGCTTTTCTTGCTTGTTACCGCTTTTGTTTTCCCACTTATGGTGAGAATTTGTCTTCTTGAAAGAGACACTTTGGCTACCTCGGCCAGATTGGAATCCACGTCCACGTCCACGTCCGCGACGTCCATATCCACGTCCCCGATTATAGCCACGTCCTTGACCATTAACATGGTTCGCTTCTTTGTATGCTAACACATTCGCTTCAGGGAATGGAGCAGAACCAGTTGGACGTGACTCATGATTTTTCATCAAAAGCTCATTGTTTTGCTCAGCTACAAGGAGAGCGGATATAAGTGCAGAATATTTCTTATATCCCTTTTCACGATATTGTATCTGCAGGACAAGGTTACTCGCATGAAAAGTAGAGTATGTTTTTTCTAACATCTCAGCATCAGAGATACTCTCTCCACATAACTTCAACTTGGAAGTGATTCTGAACATCGCTGAGTTATACTCAGATACGGACTTATAGTCCTGTAATCTCAAATGAGTCCAGTCATAACGAGCTTTAGGTAAAATCACTGTTTTCTGATGATCATACCTTTCTTTCAAATCGCTCCAAAGGACTTGTGGATTTTTCACAGTCAGGTATTCAAGCTTAAGCCCCTCGTGGAGGTGATGGCGAATAATATCATTGCCTTTGCTTTATGTAGATCATTGGCATCATTCTCTTCTTTGATCGTTTTGCCAAGATCCGTTGCATTGAGATGAAACTCAGCATCTAATGCCCAAGACAAGTAATTGTTCCCACTTATGTCGAGAGCCTCAAACTCTAACTTTGTAAAATTCAACATAGTTTACTGAAAGAAGAACAATACATGATTAAATTTTATAAAAAAGGCTCAATGGTACAAATTAAAATAACAAAATTCATTAAGGGTATATTAATAAATTGAATTAAATAGTAGGCCGAAAGAGACTCTAGAGCTGTCACGTACGATTTTCTAGTGTTTTCACGGTTTAACATTTTGTTATTCATGGTTAATATCTAGCATACCACATATTCATATCTGACATAATTATTAACCTAGTAAATTTTAAAAATACTTTGAAATACTATTTAAACATGTGTTTGAAATCTGGATATTTTTTACCCGAACTGTTAGGATTTCATCAAAACTTATTGGTCGTTTTAATTAGGTTGATTAGTATTCTTAAATATTATAACTCTCATGTTAGTGGATGGATATTGCCCATTCTTCCTATCGTTTCCTCTTTATTTCATTCAGTCCATATTTTATTGTCATTAATTCAGATAAATCTTGTTAGAAATTTCAAATAAGCTAGTATGTGGGCCTCTTCGAATTCTTTGTTCTTTTTCCATCCACACTATAAAACATTTTTATGTTAGTCCCTAGATATAACTCGACTAAGATCATCTATAGTTTAATATATTACGTTTTGTTGTCCATACATACCAATAAAACATAATAATCAAAGAGTATAATGGCAATTGAATAGTTAAATTTTAATGTTTCAAAAAATATTTGAAAACGTATTTACTATTGTTTGGTCTCACTATAAATACTTGTGAAATGCCTTTTTCTAGAAATCGATAAATTTCAACAATAGTGACAGTTTCAGACTTTCTATGCTTGAGGTGAAGTTGTTGACTACTACAGAATTATTCTTTTCTTCACCTAGCCTTGGAAAAAAATATTATATATATAGGAAAGGAATTGAGTACTTGGTTTAACATCGTTGTTGAAGAGATTATGAGTGGAATACGTGGAGCCGTTGTTAGTAAACTCAAAACCAAGATAGATAATGCTCAAGTGAGCTTGATAGAAGATATAAAAGACATTGAATTGAAATAGCTTATTAAAGTTTTATTAAAGAACACTAAACTAAAGAAATAAGAGAACTTTAGATTGTCTTCAAGAACAAAATGGTTTTGGATTTGATCTCATAAATTGTAGAGGAGGAGAGTTGTTTTAGCAACTCTCAAGGTTACATCTCTAGTTCACATAACATTCATATTTATACTCATCTAGTTGTAATGAAACCTTTCTTAAGCTAAAACAGAATGTAATCTCTTGAAGAAGATTCAGAAATTACCGTGGATAAGAGATGGCTTCGTGATTGCTTAGACAATGAGCTCTAGCATCTAAAATTGATAGCTTTGGTTATGTTTCAGAGGCCTATGCAGCGTGCATTTGAAGAAGAAAAAGAATACGAATCAGATAGATCAAGAGGTTTTGCACATTCCTTGGCTTCACGGGACGGACACTGCTTGAGATAGCTTGAGAAAGCTAAAGCTTGAATATTTTTCACTTAGGAAGCTTAAAGATGCCAACTTGAAGAGGAAAGTTAGAAACTTGGAGTGAAATCTGAGAGACATCAGACTAGAGAGGATCTTCTTTTCTTCAATAAGAAATACACTTTGAGGTTATGTTTCTTCAATTTTCAGAAGCAACAGGAGTGAGCGGAAGCTATAAGATGGTGATATCAACATCCCAAAGAACCGAATGGCTCAATGATACCATGTTAGTAAACTCAAAACCAAGATAGATAATGCTCAAGTGAGCTTGATAGAAGATATAAAAGACATTGAATTGAAATAGCTTATTAAAGCTTTATTAAAGAACACTAAACTAAAGAAATAAGAGAACTTTAGATTGTCTTCAAGAACAAAATGGTTTTGGATTTGATCTCATAAATTGTAGAGGATGAGAGTTGTTTTAGCAACTCTCAAGGTTACATCTCTAGTTCACATAACATTCATATTTATACTCATCTAGTTGTAATGAAACCCTAAACACATGGGCTTATAAACTTATAATGGATCACTAATGTTGGGCTTCTTTGGATCCTCTAATAGCCGTGGAGGAAAGACATAAAATATCTGCATTACATAATCAAAATATGATAGAAAGCTTAAGTAAATCATATTATTGGCGGTAGACGTGTCAATATAATGAATGTAGACAGTTTACGTTATAGAGAAGCGATAGTAAGTATAAGTTTGAGATCACACACCATCCCTAAATGTTCTTGGGTTCATAGTAGTACTTTTTTTAACACAAGTATAAGTACGTTATAGAGAAGCGATAGTAAGTATAAGTTTGAGATCACACACCATCCCTAAATGTTCTTGGGTTCATAGTAGTGGCAAGAAACATAACAGGCTTGACAACACTTTTCATCAACTTTTTTTAAAAAAAATTGACGGTAACATTATCCCGAAGAAATACACTTATAATAATATATAGATATAAAATCCTAATATATATATATAATGTTTTCAATTTTTTCTTAATACATATATTTCTTCTTCTTTTTATTCTTTTGAGTGTTATTAGTATCAGATTTCAATATTTATAATATCAATTTTATTTTCAATTTTTTTATAATATATCCATTTCCTTTTTAATATTTCCTTCTTGTATTCTTTTGAAAAAAAAATTATATAATAACTTATTTCCTAATTAACAACACTATTTTCCATAAAGAAACTTTTTTAATTAAAATAGGAAGAATTAAAGAAATAAGCTAAATTTATAGGAAAACTAATAGAATAGTCTTTCTTAGTGGGTGTGATTATTGTACCGGAGCAACATCCCATTGCCCATTGCTAGCTTCAAAGAATGAACCTCCACGGTTGTCTCCTTTGTTTCTTGTCTCCATTCAGACCTTCTTCTTGTTCAAAATCGAATGAAACCCCTCAATCTAAATAACATCCTACGTAAGAACATACTCATCTTTCTCGATCCTATTTCAAAGTGTCTTTGACTTCTCTCGTCAAATATTTATTTGTAAAGAACCGTCTAAGTAAAACCGAAATGCCATTGGGATTCTAATTCTTTTCAATGCTTCAAGTCGAAACCCTCCATTGTTGTCTCCACTAACACGACATCTTTAACCAAAGAAGGCAGATCCATAAACTCACTATTGTTCCTTCCATTCTTTCCCGATTTCTTACCCATCAATATGTCCAAAAGAAGGATCCCAAAAGCGTAAATAAGTCAATAAACTATTGAATATCTTTGTAAACTTTAGCCTATTTTCTTAATTTTAAAAGTTATAGCCTATTTTTTAATTTTTAATTTTTTGGACTATTTTTATAATTTTCCGATTAAAATATTTAATGTAGTATAAGCCAATGAAGCAAAAGGCAAACCTGAGGGTTGAGAATTGAGAGTGACGTTATTGCACTTTTGTAGATTTCTAGCAAAATTAATAACTTAGATTGTCACTAAGGCTTATGGTTATTATTGCATGTGTTCTTCCCTGGATATGTTCTCTGCACAACTCGTAAGCGTGAGATTTATCTCTTTACCTCTCTTGTGTCACTATTAAAAAGACTGAAATTTGTTATTAGAGATTTAATATAATAAAAAAGTATTCAAAACATGAGATTACCACATATTTTCCTAAATTGTATAGACCTTATCATGTAGTTAATATGCGAATGATTATGATCATCAGATAAATAAAGAAGAGATGATGAAAGTAAAAAATTATGTTTTCAATTAGCTTTTACCTTTAAATACCTATATACTTTCCGAAATACATTAGTTTTTTAAAATGTAAAAGTTTATATGAAAATAGAAAGAAAGAAGACTCTAAAAAGAGGAAGTTAAAAAAAATAGAAAAAAAATAAATAAAAACATGAAATAAATAAATACTTTATAAATTTTATAGTAACTTTCCAATTATATATTAAGAAAAAGTAATAATTGTTATTAAGAACAACTACATGTTATGAGCAAAACACGAATATGGTCGATATATAGGTTGTTCTACAGCTAGGTTTCTGCTGATATGAAAATCTACAAAAAAAAATTAAAATGATTTAATAGCAAAACAGGACAAATAAAATTTGATAAAAATCAAAAGAGTACAAGACTAATAATAACATGAGAACGAAAAAAAAAAAAATATATATATATATGATACATGTATAATCAAGACAAACATAAAACAATAAGAAAAAGCAAGCCCACAAATTGACGTTTCTTTTCGGGAAAAAAAATAGATCAATCATATAAATTTAAACAATCGAGAATCATCAAAACAAAATTATTAAATACAATTGAAAACGAAATTTATATCTTGATCAATGAATATTATATCTGCAAAAGGAAGAATAGATTAAGACATGAAAAATCAGCTACGAATTAGAAATATTAAAACAAAAAAGAAATTAGATAACATATTGAATTAGCAAACCTAAAACAACAAAAGAGAAACATGTAGATATAGCCAAAACACGAACCCTAAAATCAAAAAAATCAAAAACCAATTGAGAAAACGATGAATGGAGAGATGAATGCATATATATATATATATATCTATACTATATAAAAAAAAAAAATATATCTACCATAATATATTAGATGAAATCTTTGAGATATGGTTAATTTCCTATTATCAATCTAAACAAAATTAACTTAATTTATAAATATTCTTAAAATTTCCTATTTGCATAAATATAGATGATTTTTGTCACTGAAATTGGAAGTTTTCAATTAACAATTTAAATATAATATTTTTAAAATTTTAAAAAATAGAAAGTTTCCTATTATCCAAAAAAACATAATTAACATACATCACAACGTTGACATGACACGTTACTATAGGTTGATTTATCGCCTATGTGGATGCCTTTAGAAGCTTATAGCTTCAACTTTTATATAGTATAGACTAGATTTTATACCCACGCTACGCGTGGGTTTGTTTTATCGATAAGTTTAATATATTTGAACTTGATAATTTTAAATTAGGTAGACATTGACATATATGAATGCAAAAGTGTAATGGTACGAAAGTGAAACAATCTTATAAAATTAAATATATTATTTACCATAAATACTAATATATATCAAATCGATATTTTTACGTGTGTGTTCATGTTTAGATATGGTTATGGTATATCTTTTTAGCGTTAATGTTATTTCACTACCTTCTCTTTTTCAGTCAAAGTGTAAAGTTTGAGCTCATATTCTTTTAGATATCGCATTAGAAAGTCGAAAGTTATGCTTTTTTGTCAACCATGTCTTCACCGATTTATTTAAATAAATTAAGAAAACTTTCCACTTCACAACATATCAGTTATGTGACAAATAGTTGTCATATAGTGGATAAGGTTTAGCCCTTCAAATAGCTTCATCAATTGCTTCATGCTATTCAGTGTTAGATCTAATAGATCTATAACATAGCATGCTGATTTGAAATCGGAATATTTTTTACTATTAACTGTTAGGATTTCGTCAAAAAATTGAGTCATGTTACTTGTTAATTAAAATTCTTAAATAGTATTACTCTTCTGCTAATTGATGTATTATCGTCCATTATCTCTCTGCTAATAGTATAACTCTCCTACGTTAAAATCTAGACAAAATACAATAAATATTCCTAGAGTAATTCTTGTTTGAAATTCTAAATAATATAGTTGGCGGACCTCTTCAAATTCTTTTTTTTCCCATTTTGGCTATAAATATTCGCCTCTTATTATCTTTAAAAAAAATTGACATCATGTATACCTTTATATGTTATGTTGTGATGTTCAGGCAAACACTATAAACAATAATCAATAATATCTAAGCCCATGTATAACTTGCAAATTTATTTTTCTTTTTAGTTTCTAAAATGTTTGTCTCCTAACACTATAAACAATAATCAATATTATTTTTATAACTTTATATTTAGTATTTATTATAAAGTATAAAAATGGTTACAAAGGCGATCTTAACACAGAAAATGCAATTCGGCTATAGCATCCACGATAAATGGTAGGTCATATTCCATGTTCATGATGGACATTTTCTATATGTAATGCGTGAAATCACGGTGAATGGATCTACTTGAATTTTCTCGTAAGCTTACCTCAATTAATCTTCATACAAAAAAACAAATATGTCGGTAAATTGTATATTTTTGTAATCTAAAACATAAATATGATCATAGTATGCAGTTTTAACATTAGTTTTTGCTTCATATTTGACTAAGAAATTACTGAAAATGTCAATTTATCACGTGATTTTTAGTTAAAAATATAATTTCATACTTTTCCATGAATGATTGACTATTTCATTCAATAAAATGGTATACAAACAAATCTAATAATATTGCTAATGATAATATTGCTAACGGTCGAATATTTTATGTATTTCAACGCTAAAAGTGTTCCATTCTCTTGTTCTTACATATTATTTTAGACAACAAAATAAAAAATTTATGTATCGGAATATTAACAAATTTAGGGAGATCTTATTATATAAAGTTGGATGTGCACTAATCTTAACTCATTAGATTGTGACATGTGTCAACTAAATAATTAGATATTGACATGTGTCAATAATTAAAAATATTATTTATGTATTAATTTAAAAAGTATAATTTCTATTTTTCAAAATGGATCTATTAAATCTAAGACAAACATAAATTTAGAAAATAGAAAATAAAAAATCTATGTAAGATTCAAAAAAAAATGAAAAAATGAAAAAATGAGAATATTTATATATTGGTTTAAAAAGTATAATTTCCATTTTTAATGGAAACTATTAAATAAAAAATGTTAGATAGATAGAAACTTAGAAACAAAAAATTTAAAAATAGAAAATAAAAAATCTATGTAAGAGTTAAAAAGTATAAAATTGAAAGAATACGATTGATGTTTATTAGCAAATAGGTCCAATTTTAAATTATATAAGATTTCATATATCGTTTTGGAATCTATCATCATTTAGAGAAATTATTTTTGGATTTACAGATGATTTGAACCAATTTATAATTTTTACTCATGATTAACATAATTGTTAGTTCTTACTAAACAGGGTTTTAATTTAGAATACAATAAATCCGATACAAACAATGAATTTCAGTATCTAATACTCGCATATTATGCATGTCCTAATCTCGTTACTAATACATATTATTTATTTTAGTTTCTCTTACGACAACAAAATTCCACATTTATTATTTGATACCTTTGTTCATCCACTTACTGTTATTTTTTGACATATTAACAATTTTTGCAAAGAAATTTAAATTAAAAAATCTATAATTATAGATGGTTTTTAATTATTAAGACGACTACTACCTTAAAATTTATAAAATTTCATAATCTATAGTATATAAAAATTAACTAAAAGTTGAAACTAAATATTGATAATAATTAGAAACTTTTTAAGTTAATTTTTTTTTTTATAATGGTAAGTTTCCCATTATCAACCGAAAACAAAATTAACATAATTTTAAATGTTGACATGGCACATTACTATATGTTGATTTATCGCCTATATGAACGCTCATAGGAGCTTCTAGCTTCAACTTTTATATAGCATAGGTAACCTTAAGAGAAAGAAATAATAACCTTAAGTACTGGACTCCGAATCCAGAACCCAATGGAAAGGAGAAACTAATGGACAACGAAGAGAATATTTTTTAAAAATTAAACCATCAATCCATCAAAGGAACTTGAGAAGAAATCTAAATTAGAAAATAATAAAATCTCATAGGAGTGCGAGAACAAACAAAAAGAATGAAACTTTATTTATATTGATTTAAGTCTATCTGCATATTAATTTGAGTTATGATAACGTATTCCATAATATACAACATGGCCTAGTTTAAAAATTCAAAAAATTAAACTGACCGGTCTATCTTGTGACATACAATATCAGCTACAAGATAAGAACGAATACAAAAAAATCGCATATTATGTACTAATGTCATGATTAAATAGAAAGTATTAATAGAAAGTACTAATTAATCGCTTTATAATAGAAAGTGTTACAATGTAAATTATGTACTAATGTCATGATTAAATTGTAGAATCAAAAGGAAAAAAAATCATTAGCAATAGTTAATAAGATCAAATCACAATTCAAAGGATCTAAATATAAAGAGCTATTTAAGTAAAACGAACATAAGATCTTAAAATTTACCACCGTAAACCTGCAAATAAGAAAACTGAACAAACAATTATCAAAAAAACATAACAAGCAACCTATTATATAGAAGAGATTAGTATCTATTTGTATATAAAGAAATGATTTATCAGATACCACGACCACGAGATCACGTCGAAGGACACCTTATTTACACATTAAGAAGATACAAATTAATAATTTAAACGAAACCAAACCCAACAAAGAACACTGCAACATGCATAGATTATCAAGTTAGCAAATACAAATAGAATAGAAAAACGCAAGATTATCACCCAAGAAAATGCATAAAAAAATCAGGTGAGCAAATACAGATTAAATCAAAAAACGTAAGGAACATTACCCGATACGCAAGAGATGGAGAGGGTAACCTGAAACGTGCATATAATAGAAAACACAGACTATCACCTAATAGGCGAGAAACTGGAATATGATCATGTAGATCATAAAACATACCTTATCACCCAATACGCGAGAAATTCAAAGAAAAGATGTCTGAGAGCCTAACTAATACTGAAATTTATTAAAAAAACGTATACAAAAAAGAAAATACCAGTCGACACGACGAATCCGCGAATAAGAAAATGTCAGAAAATAACATGGTTAATTTATCGCAAGAACATGCATAAAAATTAGATTAGTTAATACGATCATAATTGAAAACGAAAGGAATACCCAGTATGCGATAGATTCAAAGCGGGTAACCTGTAGGCCACAACAACAAACATAAAAAAAGAGTGAGATGGCTGATAACAAAAACAATGAAGATTAAAAAATAAGTTGTGAGAGCACAACCAATATTAAAAATACTAAAAATGTAAAAAGCAAAAAAAAAAAAAAAACATGAACAACAATGGCCATATAATATCTATCTATATATATATAGACCTAGGGTTTTCACGATACCATCATCTAATTAATAGTAGATTTTAGAAGATTTTAGAAGAACATAACGGAGTGGGTGGAAAATATAGCATATCTTTCATTCGGTAGTTTTACATTGTAGGTATAGTATATATAAAAAACATATACGTATAAGAAGAGATAAACATGGCATATTTACATAATATGATATATTAGAATCTATGACCGAATAACCAAAGAATAAAAGAAGAGCAAGTTAAACTTTGATGTGTTCCAAAGTTATACGTTTGAGCTCTTATTTATATCATAGATGACAACTTCTGAATAAGGTAAATTTCCTAATCTCTTTTAGTGTTTTTTTTTTAAATAGAAACTTTCCATTTTTGTTTTTGATTAGGAGATACGAATTGTATAATTATTAATTTGATGTATTATTATTTAAATTTTTCTATTTGCATAAGAATATAATTTGGAAATTTTCAACTTACAACTAAAATATAACATTTTAATTTTTTTGATAATGGTAAGTTTCCTATTATCAACAAAAAAAGTTAACTTAATTCTAAACGTTGACATTTTCCTAATCTCTTTTAGTTTTTTTTAAAATAGAAATTTTCTATTTTTGTTTTTGATTAGGAGATACGAATTGTATAATTATAAATTTGATTTATTATTACTTAAAATTTCCTATTTGTATAAGGATATAATTTGGAAGTTTTCAACTTACAATTAAAATATAATATTTTAATTTTTTGATAATGGTAAGTTTCCTATTATCAACCAAAACAAAAATTAACATAATTTTAAACGTTGACATGGCACGTTACTATAGGTTGATTTATCGCCTATGTGGACGCGTTTAGGAGCTTATAGCTTCAACTTTTATATAGTATAGACTAGATTTTATACCCACGCTACGCGTGGGTTTGTTTTATCGATTGTTGTATTGTATATTTAGGTTTGCTAATATTTTTAATTAATTAGTTAGACGTAGGCATATACGAATGCAATTTTTTTTTATAAATTAAGAGGATTGTCCACTTCACAATAAATCAACAATGTGACAAATAGTTGTTGTATGTGATACGGTGTGTAGCCCATTGAATAGCTTTAAAACTAACGGACATAAAACCTAAATTTCTAATTTACTCTCCAACAAACAAAAACTTTACAACTGTTTTTACATCTTTAATTGTAATATTGTGATAATATTATTTTATATAGGATCATGAACTCATGTTTTTTTGTTCGATAAATATCAAGGGTTTTTTTTAACTCTCTTGGCCTGTAAAAATATTATTTTGCTACCTCTAAGCTTTAACTATCCACATCCATCATTAGAAATCATCCTTACAAAATTAGCATGTTTGTTAAAATCAAAACACATTTTTCCCATTTTTAAGATTATAAATATTTAACTTTTAGATATATATTCTTCTAAAAGAAAATTATATGATTATTTGGCAACGAAATCACATCAAAAATATTGCAATCTAATAACTAAAAAATCTCATAAAGCACATAGATGCTTTTTTGCACATCCTTCAGTTTATTTGTTTCCACTCTTTTGGTCTTTTTACCTCCTTTCGCTTATGTATTTCTCATATCTCTTTGGCGGTGAGTCTTAAATTATATTCAAATAATTATCATGTTCAATGCCAAACTCTCAAAGTTTCAATATTATTTTAATATCCATAACAAAGTACATATATTTTTAGTAATAATCTTTTTTAAGAGAATCCATTGATCCCTATAAGATTTATAAATATGGATATTAGAACATACTTTGACTCTTTTTCATACACATATATTTCCTAGCCATTTTAAAATATTATACAGTCAATTTTATTTATGATATGAATAGTCAAATCAATAAAAATAAATAAATACATATACTTGACATAACAATTACTTGATAGTTAATATGATTATCTTTTTATTAGCTTAAGTAATTATAATTTATATTTTCTAGAATATTTTAATTACTATTAACATTACTTAGTTTGTTTTTCTTATTTTTATTTTTCAATGTTATAAATACTGTTTTTATAGTCAAACATTGTATGGAAGAAACCTCAAAAGGTGAAGGAACCAAAGTTATCATCAAACAAACCACATGAAGATTATCTTTAACGACTGCTTCATTAAATCTATCGTGAACCACTCTATTCAGTTATATTTTTTTAATAGTTAACAATTTTATTCATTTGTAATAAAATTTTGCTAATAGGATCATTGGAGCCTAGATGTTTACGAAATTGAATTTGGAACGTGAGTTCGTAAAAATGTACCAATGCTTTACATAGATTCTCTTTTTGGATAGTGTAATGCTTTTTTGGCAAATTGTATTTGAAAAACATATTAGATTAGATTAAATATGCATAGCATTATTTATTTTTAACAATTTGTCATTTTTTAAAGAGTTTTATATTATTATTTGAAAACGTAATTTACTTACCGTATTTCAAAGAAACACCATAGTCACCTGTACCACATAAAATCGTAGATGTCATTAGTTTTTACATAACATTTGATTGTAAAATTCAAACTTATAATAGACGGTATTGGTGTAAGCACCAACATGAATTGATTTTTTTATCCTTCCACGTTATCGATAAAAAATAAACATTTAAATGTGAATATATGCTAGTAATTTTCTAAACAATTAAGTAAAATTCAAAGTTTCTAATTGTATCTAAATTTTAATCATCCATGTATTATTTTAACTTTTTATAAAAAAAGTTATTTTTTCATAAGTGGAAAAGAAGAAAATAGGAAAAAACCTTGAATTTAGAGTTTAGGGTTTATTATTTAGAGTTTAGGGTTTATTATTTTGGGGTTTAGGGTTTATTATTTGAGGTTTAGGGTTTAGTATTTGGGGTTTAAAGTTTGTTATTGAGGTTTAATGTTTAGTATTTGAGGTTTAAGATTTGGTATTTGTGGTTTAGAGATTTCTTAAAAAGAAAAAAAAATGTCAAGTAGTTTTGCCGTGGAAATGGAGAAGAAAGAGAGAGAATTTAATGGTCTTACACCATTCATTAAGTTTTTGTTTATTTAAATGATTTATTTTAATTAGAATTTTATCTAAATTGTGATTGGTTGAGAAGAAGGGGGTGAATGAGATTGGTTTACCCTTAGGGGTGAACCCAAGAATTGTTCATTTTTTTTAGAGAGAATGAGAGGATGGAGGTGATACTCTAAGCAATAAAAGTTCTATCCAATTGTCGACAAAGCAAAGAAAGAAAAAAAGAATAGCCAAAAAAATAAGAATAGAAGCATAAAACCTTGAAAAGAACACATAAAGTCACTAATATATTTTAACATATATATATATATATATATTTATTTATACAATAGATAGTTATCTATTTTATATTTTGTTAGGATCATTTGGATAAATTTATTTAGTAATTTCATTATTAACAAAATTAAATATGCTTATTAATTTCCAATACATAAACATTTTGTCATGTTACCTTTTCATTATATTTGTTTTTACAAAAAAAAACTACATTAGCTAAAATAGAAAATTATTAACTATTTTATTTCACTTTATTTTTTCTAAAGTATATGAATTTCTAAAAATAAAAAAATAGTAAGAAGATAGAACAAAACAAATTTTAAAAAAATAGAAGTTTCGTATTAACAATTAAAATATAATAATTTAACGATTTAAAACGATTGATTTGAGTAAAGTTATCAATTTTAAGGGCAATAAATTTTAAATGGGAGCCTAAACTCTCACAAATAAATGTAAAATATTGAATGGTTTAACTTTAAAATGATCGATTTAACTAAACTTGTAGATTTTGAGGGGGGGTACTAAACAATAAATGGGAGCCTAAATCCTGAGAAATGTATGTAAAATATTGAATGATTTAAAACGACATTTGACTAAAATTGTCAATTTTAAGTGGTACTAACTCCTAAATAGGAGTCTAAACCCTCACAAACAATTATATCAGAGACAAAATAATATAAACACAAAATAATTAGGTCAGAGAAAAAACATATGCCTAAAACAAAACAATTAGGTTAGAGAGGAAGTATATAATATACAAAACTTACAATAAACAAAAATATAAAACGGCATAGCCAATAGTTAGTCAAAATCTCGTGAACATAATAGATCAATTAACCGAATGAATTTAAGAAAATTGATGACTATTAACAAAATTATACAAAGGAAGATAACTAACCTCCAAAACACGAAACAATTAGATCATAATCAAAACACTAATGTTTAAAACACAATCCTCTAATTATCACTATATTTGTCGTTGGGATTTTATCCTCTGATTATCACAATCCAAATTTTACTTCCAATGACAATCTAATCTATTGGTTAACTTACTTTGCTCCAACAACTACACTCCATAATGCACACTTGCGTTTTGGTCAATTCCTCATTGCTTTGTTTTTTTTCTCTACATATTTTCTCAAGTTGATAAGAACTGCCTATAAATCATTCATTCATTATTTGCTGTTGATTTCTTATCTTGTCCAGTTATCAATAGGAATGATAGATCTTTTGTTACTGCATTTTAGGAGACATTTAAAACCAAGGCGACCTCTAACTCGAAGCTAACACAGATATTTTCTGCGACTCATGGTGAAATGGAAACGAATTATGTTCTCTATGTTACATATTGATCAAACCCTAGACTAATGTAAACCCCATATATAACTGAAAACTAAAACAAAAACTAACGTCGTTTATGAATTACAAATAGACACAAAACATAACAGCTAGGTTCTACATTTACTCAATCAACCTAATAATCAATACTTTTTATTATAGTTTTCTACTTGAAGAACGGTAATGAATTCTCGTTTAAATCTAGAATTTTTTATATTTAACTAATTTTATAGTTCTCCAAATATGTTTTACATATTTACTCAATCAACCTAATAATCTATACTGATTTTTTTTTTGGGTCTATACTAATTATAAGTTCGGATTTGTGGATATTTTATCGAAACCGGTAATAATTGATTAGTCATATATGATTGCCTTATAAGTTGTCATATAAGGCAATGATAGAAAAATAATATTATGATTTTATAAACAAATATTTTCACATACCACGTTAAAGAAAAAATCAGAATAGTGTTTGGTCATTGGTATCTTATAGATGACTTATTCATTATTAAGACTACAATTGCCTTAAATTTACGAAAATTTTCCTTAAACTCCGATTCTTGATGCTGCAAATAGCAATTTGTCTATTGTTTCTTTAGTTTCCTCCGCAAGAGATTAACATTCCTAGTAAGAAAAAAGACTGAAACATTAGGATTTTTGTTTGTGTGACTGTTTTAGGTTTTTATGTTACTATTTTGCAAGAACAACTTCCTTTGTCATAAAGTAGATAATTCTCCAAGATAGATGTACTCAACCTGATAACATATTAACCTTCTCTTGTCTTCATAGAATAGCTAAGCCTTAGAGTAAAAATTGTAACCGGAAAAAACAAACATGATAAAAAGTGAAATCAGTTAACATATAAAGCAAAGTGATTGACATTTAGAACAATGAAAGAAAAAGTATAGTGATTGAGATTTGGATCAATGAAAGCAAAATAATTAATGGTGACTGAAAATTTGTCTCAAATACCTTAGGAAGTGCTTTGGAAAAGGACTATTGGGAAAAAAAACTGAACAATATCAAACCGAGATTGTTTAACCATAGTCTCTCCTAGATTAATTTATACCTACTAAAAATATTCATAATCTCTCGAAGGGATATTTTTTTTTTCTGATATCAAAGTATTTTGGTTAAATATATATTGTGTGTAACTACTATTTACTATTTTTTTCTTACAACATTTTCCTAATTTATAGAATGTGTACAAATTAGAAAGGAAAAGGAAAACTTCAAAATTTCACAAAAAGTAAAATTATGAATTTATGAAATAGGAAATTATGTTTAAGTTTCTCATTATCAACAAAAACAAAATTAACATTATTTATAAACCTTGACATGGCACGTTACTATAGGTTGATTTATCGCCTATGTGGACGCCTTTAGGAGTTTATAGCTTCAACTTTTATATAGTATAGACTAGATTTTATACCCACGCTACGCGTGGGTTTGTTTTATTGATAAGTTTAATATAGTCGGGTATATATGCTTATAGGCATATCTATTGAGAGCTCATGTTATTACACTACCTTCTCTTTATCAATCAAAATATAGTGCTTTAGCTCATATTGTTTTAGATGTAGTATTTGAAAGTCGAAAGTTCTTCTTTTTTTTAACCATGTATTCACCGATTGATTTCCATAAATTAAATTGACAAATCTACTTCACAATACATCAGTAACGTGACAAACAATTGTCCTAGAAAATGTATATATGATCTTCTAAAATGTATATATTTTAAAGAATATTGAAAATTCGCACTTAAATTTTATTCTTGATTCACTCAATTATATAATTTTTTATTCTTTGTTTTTATTTAGTAAGCATATATTACCAAAATTGTATATATTACCTTATTTCATATATGTATGTTTTGCCATGTTTACTTTTTTCTTCTGTTTGATTTAGCAAAAAGTATATATTATTGTACTTTAGAGAAAGTTTAATGTAATGTATGTAAGTAATTTTCTAAACAATTAAGTAAATTCAATGTTTCTCATTAACTTTAATTTTTAATCATCTTTATATTCTATATAACTTTTTATAAAAATGTATATAATTTCTTAAATGGGAAAGAAGAAAGTAGAAATATGAATTTTTAGAAAATAGAAGTCCAAAAACGAAAATAAATTTTTATCAATTTTATATTTATTTTCCACTTGTTTATTAAGAGAACCTAATTTATTGTGATTAAAGAAATTTTCCAAATTCGAATATTTGATGTGACATAACACTATATATTGATTTAAATCCAATTTGGATTACGAAGAAAAAGAAAATTTACTTAGTTATAAATAATTAAGTAAATTAATTGAAAGTTTTCTATCAATCATAAAAAGGAAAATTAACTTATTAGAAAATGCTTACATGAACAATTTCTATTGGATATTAGTTTATTTAAATCTTATGTGGATGCCTTTAGGAGCTTATAGTTTCAACTTTTATAACTTAAACATTAACTATTTTCTTTTATAGGAAGATGAACATAGTCTTCTAATTGAGACCTAGTAATCAGATTGTTATATATATTAAGAAAATATATACATATGTGAAAATGTATACATATTTCCTGCACAAATTGGTAATTAAAAAATATTTACTATTTATTCTTACAGCAACTTCCTAATCATATGAAATTAATTACATAACAAAACACACATATAATGTAATTATGAATGACTAATCACGTGTATACACAAATTAAAAAATAAAAAGAGAACCAAAAAAATATCATAAAAATGAAAATTACTTAAAGTTACAAATTTATATGAAATATGAAAGTTGTGTATTAGTTTTCAGTTAACAATAAAAAGAAAATTAACTTACTAAATAGATTATGAAATAAGAAAATTAACTTAATACGGAATTCTTACGCGGACAATTTCTATTGGATGTTTAATGTTTTAAATCCTATGCCTTAGCTTCAACTTCACCGACAACAAATCTCGTTATGTTGATAAGACGAAAAAAAAAATTAAACATGGGTGTGAAATCTTATTTGTAGGTGAATCTCTATATTGCCATTCATCATACCTATGGCTACACCAAGTTCTCTATCAGTTGGATCTGGGTAAGTGAAGTTTTTATTGTTGATGAGGAGTAATTTTCCAATAGTATCTAGATGAAACATGTTTGGTGTTAGAAGATGGTCATGTTATAACTAAAATAGAAACATGGAGGAAAGAAGATGACCATATAGAGTTTCTAATTTTCCAAACTCGACGAAAGAACGAATTCTAAGCTTTTGCATGGAACGATCAACCACAATAACCTCATCAAATTTGTTTCTTGTGTGAATTTAAGTATAAATTTGTGAGGAGATACTATGTAGTTGGTCTTGTTGTCAACGACCAAATTTTTTTGGTCTTATAGATTACATCAAACTTTAGATAGGAGCCAACTCGGTTTGGGTCAATGAATCCTTGGATTACAGTTCAAGGCATTAATTCCATAGATTCATGTAAGAAAGTATTTAGAGTAAGTTAAAGACTTGATTGACACATCATAAGTATATTGGTAAATAAATGTTTACAGTACCTTCTCGTCAATAATTAACAACTTGATACCCATAAGTAAGCCTCTTTTTCTGATTTCGTGCTTGCTAGAAGTGGAGGATCTCACAATGACTTTTTTGTTACTGAATCCTTTTTGAAGGTTTTCCAGAACCAATTGAGTAAGTGGCTGGGCGGAGGAGGTTTAATTTTTCTTCGTTTAATCTCTTATTTATACGATATATGATAACTTTACTATTGAGTAAATTTCCTAATGTATTTTAGATATTTTCCCTTTTGTTTTGGAAAATTGCTTGTTTGAGGTTTATTGGAAATTGGAAACTCATAGGTTAAGAGATACATTGGGCCATGATCGAAAATTTCCTTTTTCATTGATTTTTCGTTTTATGGAACATAATCGGGCGATATATTTTTTTTTTGCAAAGTAACTGGCACACATGACTTTTCAAAAGAAATAATTAACTGAGTTGGAATATTTTACTTAGTTTTTTTATTTAATTTACTTTTTCTAAAATATATGGATATAAATAATTGGTAAAATTAGTTTAGAAAAAAGATTTTGGTAAAATTAGTTACGAAAAAGGATTTTTTTTTTTAAAGGAATTTTTCTGTTAATAATAAACAGAACATTAATTTAGAATTAAATATTGACGTGTCACGTTACTATTGGTTGATTTATCGCCTATGTGGACGCCTTTAGGAGCTTATAACATCAACTTTTATATAGTATAGACTAGATTTTATACCCACACTACGCGTGGGTTTGTTTTATCGATTGTTGTAATGTATATTTAGGGTTGCTAATATTTTTAATTAGTTAGTTAGACTTAGGCATATACGGATGCATTTTTTTTATTAATTAAGAGGATTATCCACTTCATTATATATCAACAACGTGACAAATAGTTGTTGTATGTCATAAGGTGTAGCCCATTGAATAGATTTAAAACTAATGGACATAAAACATAAATTTCTAATTTACTCTCCAACAAACAAAAAATTTACAACTGTTTTTACATCTTTGATTGTAATACTGTGATAATATTATTTTCTATAGGATCATGAACTCATGTTTTTTTGTTCGATAAATATCAAGGGATTTATTTTTAACTCTCTTGGCCTGTAAAAATATTATTTTGCTACCTCTAAGCTTTAACCATCCACATCCATCATTAGAAATCATCCTTACAAAATTAACATGTTTGTTAAAATAAAAACACATTTTTCCCACTTTTAAGGTAATAAATATTTAATTTTTGGATATATAATCTTCTAAAAGAAAATATGATTATTTGGCAACGAAATGAGATAAAAATATTTGTAATCTAATAACTAAAAAATCTCATAAAGCACATAAATGGTTTTTTGCACATCCTTTCGTTTATTTGTTTCCACACTTTTGGTTTTTTTACCACCTTTCACTTTTGTATTTCTCATATCTCTTTGATGGTGAGTCTTAACTTATATTCAAATAATTATCATGTTCAATGCCGAACTCTCAAATTTTCAATATTATTTTAATAACCATAACAAAGTACATATATTTTTAGTACTAATAGTTTTTAAGAGAATCCATTGATCCCTATAAGATTTATAAATATGGATATCATAACATAATTTGACTCTTTTTTCATACACATATATTCCCTAACCATTTTTAAAATATTATTTAGTCATTTTTATTTATGATATGAATAGTCAAATCAATTAAAATAAATAAATAGATATATTTGACATAACAATTACTTGATAGTTAATATGATTATCTTTTTATTAGCTTAAATAATTATACTTTATATTTTCTAGAATATTTTAATTACTATTAACATTACTTAATTTGTTTTTCTTATTTTTATTTTGCGATGTTATAAATACTGTTTTATAGCCAAACATTGTATGAAAGAAACCTCAAAAGGTGAAGGAACCAAAGTTATCATCAAACAGACCACATGAAGATTAATCTTTGGCGACTGCTTCATTAAATATATCGTTGTCCACTTTATTAAGTTATATTTTTTCATTAGTTAACAAATTTACTCATTTGTAGTAAAATTTTGCGAATATGATGATTGAGGCCTAGATCTTTACGAAATTGAATTTGGAACATGAGTTCGTAAAAATGTACCAATGCTTTACATATATTCTCTTTTTGGATAGTGTAATGCTTTTTTGGCAAAATTTATTTGAAAAACATATTAGATTAAAATAAACATGCATAGCATTATCTATTTTTAACAATTTACCATTTTTTAAAGAATTTAATATTATTATTTGAAAACGTAATTTACTTACCGTATTTCAAAGAAATACCATAGTCACCTATACCACATAAAATCGTAGATGTCATTATTTTTACATAATATTTTATTGTAAAATTCAAACTTATAATAGACGGTTTTGGTCTAAGCACCAACATGAATTGATTTTTTTTATCCTTCCACGTAATCGAGAAAAAAATAAAAAAATTAAATGTGAATATATGCTAGTAATTTTCTAAACAATTAAGTAAAAATTAATGTTTCCAATTGTCTCTAAAATTTAATCATCCATGTATTATTTTAACTTTTTATAAAAAAAATATTTTTGAAAATCGACTTTTGTGTTTGTATTATATTTGGCTAATATTTTTTTCTATTTTATATTTTTGTTAGGATCATTTGGATACATCTATTTAGTAATTCCAATATTACCAAAACTAAATATGCTTCTTTATTTCTTATAAATATATGTTTTGTCATGTTTACTTTTTCGATTTATTTGTTTTTACAAAAACAATCTACAACTAAAAAATTAGAAAATTCATTAACTATTTTATTTCACTTTTCTAAATTATATAAATTTTTTAAAATGTAAAATTGGTAAGAAAATAGAACAAAACCAAAAAATATTATTGGAAGTTTCCTATTAACACAAAAACTAAAAGAAATTGAAAATTATATATTTGAAGTGATGGCCTTATGAAATAAGAAAACTAATTATTAGTTTTCTATTAATAATAAAAAGAAAATTAACTTCACACGGAATGCCAACGTGGACATTTTCTATTGGATGTTTAATGATTTAAATCCTATGTAGACGCTTTAAATGTTTATAGCTTGAAGCATTTAATATCTAGCTATACCATTCCTCTTCTCTTGTGGCATTTTGTCAAATCATTGTGCTTTCTTTAAAACAATTATTTTATTTCAATGTTTATATTTATATCCGATGATTATTAGTTTAACTTTTAGAATTCTGTTTCTTTCTATATATTTATCATGCATATAAATAAAGTATTATATAGTTGTAAATATGATACCACGAAACCAAGAGGACTTGGATTTTGGTTATGGTCCATACGTTATGTAAATGTTTTGAGAAAGAAGGAAAATTGTTTTAACATGTTTAATACAAATAATTTTGTTTGGTATATATATCTTTGTCATATTTAAAAAAAAAACTATACTATGGTTCTAATTCACACTCATATAACAATGAATAATTTGTTTTAGACCATTGCTTATTCAATAGTCTTAGCCCTTTTGTTTTATATAATAATTTGTTTTATATAATTATATTGTCATTCTTTGCCCTTTTGTTTTTCTTCCTCTTATTTCTCTTTCTTTTTCTTTCCTTCTTGTTATGAATTTTTAACCTTGTTAAGTTGTTAGGTACAACATTTAAACCAATTCATCAAAACTTAAACAAAATACTCACTGTGGAACTGGGTAGCGACTGTAGAAAAACCTTTCCGATCATGAGTCCATGTAATTTCACTAAACTTAACATGATTCCACCAAATCGATTCATGTCATCACTGTTTGAAATTCTTGTGGGTAATACTAAAAATATCAACTTTAAGAAACCCTTATACCCAAGATAAAGTATCAATCTCCACTTTCATATCTTTCTTCATCATATTAATCGTAAGCGAGTTACTACCAATCGAGCTAAGCCCAAAAGCTAAATACTTAACATCCTCACTGATAGCTAAACTGTTTAAAGAAATTGTTACATCATTACTAAGAGTATTGGGATTAAGCAAGATCTCTGCTTCATAATCCAAATCATCCTAAAAAAACCCCAAATAAATAGATATTATAATCAGCGAAGAGTTAAGAAGATGATTGATTCTTTGATTCAAATGTTTACCTGAATATCTAGGCTTGAAGACCTGTGTTATGGAACTAAATATAGTTTTTCCCTCGCTTGAATAATGAGGATGATCAAGCTTTGTGATTTTCTCATGAAGCTTTTCCTTTGTTTGGCAAGCTTTATCCGTATGACTGTGTCTAAGGTGGGATCTTCACTTTATACATGGATGACTTTAAATTAGATCGCATATAATTTTGTATAAAATTAACATATGCACTGACACTAAAGAAAAATACAATTTTATTTATGATATTATAATAAGAAAAATAGGTAACTTGTACACCAAGAAAATAGAAAATAGAGAAAAAAGAATCACAAAGTTTTGATACCATCTTAAGACGACATAGTCCTGCAAATAATCTAAAACCATATGTATACAAAACACTTACTCTATGGATTGCAAGCTAGTAAAACAAAGATGGTCTTTCAACAAATATCAAACTTCGCTTCTTGAAGCTAAAGAGAGACGAACAATACAAAAGGTATAGATCTGACCTTGATATTTATCGAGTATGATTATACTCTCATAATTTGGGTTGTGCTGGATAGCTTGAAGAGAAGAAAAAAAACAAAAAAAAATCATTAGCAATCGTTACTAATATTATATATGATGATTACATTAAGAATTATGATACATATACAAAGAACTTATCATAACAATTGAAACCGAAGCAACTAAATCTGTAATTGAGAATAAAAAGTCTACGTGGTGAGGTAAAAACAAAGAGCTTGAATAATAGAAATCTTACTCGTGTAAATCAACATGATGTACATGTATAGCAAGAAAATAAAAGAATCATAAAAAAAATTGGCAAAGAGCTTGAATATATTAGAATATAAAGCATAGCAAAAAACGAATACAAAAATATACAAAAGTAAGACAAACAAACAATATACTCAATACAATGTTTAATATATAGATGAATATACCATGCAAATCCTAAAAAGTATTAATGAGCATTGACTAATAAAGAAACGAATAACAATAATAAGAAAACACAAAAAAGAAACGCTTAATATAAAGAACATCTACTAATAAAAATACCTTGAATGGACAATATACACATGATGTTTTTCATATAAAGTTTTTCAAGCCTTGATCTAAAGAATAACTCTCTATATAAAATAAAGAATGACTCTTTTTATTAGGTTTAAAAAATAACTCTAAACTAAACTCTAAAACTCATGTCTTTGATGACAACTCAATCAAGGTATATATAGCACAACATTGCTATTTCCATTCCTAATAGAAAATAGAAATCTACTATTTCCTAATTCTAATAGTAATGGTAAATTTCCTTTTAGCATATCTTTTCCATAATCAACTTGTTATAGATGTTAGATGTTTTTTGTCATTTAAAATGGAAGTTTTCAATTTACAATTTAAATATAACATTTTTAATTAAAAAAGGGAAAGTTTCTTATTATCAACTAAAAACAAAATTAACTTAATTCATACATATTGACGTGGCACGACACTATAGGTTGATTTATAGCCTATGTGGACGCCTTTAGGAGCTTATAGCTTCAACTTTTATATAGTATAGATTTCAGACGGAAAAAAAGAATTTGATATGTGTAGAAAAGTTTCATCTATTTTCTAAAATATACCATCATTATATTTTAGGATGAATTGCAAATATGACACTTTTGAATTACCACTTTTCACCCATGCCACCCTGAAAACATGTTTCACAAAAATACCACTAGGACAAAATTACCCTTGCAAAAACACGAAAGTTACCAAAAAAAATCATTTTTCTGATTTTTTTTCTCTCTCTTCCTATTTCTTCTCTTTCTCTCTTTTTCTATTTCTCTAGAACAACAACAATGGAGATCTTGATATTTTTTTCCCTCTCTCTTCTCTTTCTTTCTCTTCAACAATGAAGATCTCTCTCTCTCTTTTTCTATTAATTTGAAGAAGGCAAAACAAATATTAAATCTCTCTCTCTCATATAGATCTAGATCCGATTTTATGAGTTTTGTTGTAAATCTAGGTTTATTTGATTTGTGTCTTCTTCTCTATGAGGTTGAAGAAGGCAAAACAATCTAGATCTATATTCGATTTTGTCAAATTTTGTTGTAAATATGGATTTATTTGATTTGTAGCTCTTTCTCTATGAGGTTGAAGAAGACAAAACAAATATGAATATATATCTCTCATATAGATCGAGATCTAAATTCGGATTTTGTCACTTTTTGTTGTAAATTTGGTTTTATTTGATTAGTGTTGCAAATCTGGGTTTTTGATTCGTTTTTTGTAGAAATTAGGGTTCTAGATCTGATTTTTTGATTATTTCTGGGTTTTCACGGATTTTTTTTGTCACTGGTCCTTATAATTTTTTATAAGGTTTATAAGCATTTTGTATAGTTTATAAACGTTTTGTACAGTTTATAAGGTTTATAAACCTTAAACCTATTTCTATGGTTTATAAGCAATTTGTGTGGTTTATAAGCATTTTATGAGGTTTCTAAACGTCTTGTACAGTTTATAAGCGTTTTACAAGAGATTTGTAATACATTTTTAAAAGTTTTATAATGTAAAAAAAAACCCTAAACCCTAACCCTACCGCAAAACCTATATCCTAAGTGTAAAATAGTTAACCCAAACCCAAAATTTTTTTAAAAAATTGGTGTTTTGTGTCTAGGTTTGCATATGAAATTTAACAAAACTTTATAAACATGTTGTATGATTTATAAACATGCTTGTAAGGTTTATAAACGTTTTGTACAGTTTATGATCGTTTTAAAGAGAATTGTAAGACAGTTTTAAAAAATTTATAATGTAAATAAAACCATAAACCCTAACCCTACCCTTAAAAACTATACCCTAAATGTAAATTAGTTAACCCAAACCCAAATATTTAAAAACGTTTTTGTGTTTGCGTTTGAGTTTACATATGTATTTTTAACTAAAATATTCTTTTTTTTTAATCCATCAAATAAAAGAAAGTCTACAAGATCTTCGTATTCATGTTTTTTTCACCATCAATTTATTCCAGAATTTTCATATAGAAGAATACGAAATTTGATGAAATTTGGTTTATTGGAAGAGAGAGATAAAAAATAAATCTAATATAAAGAAAAAGAGGAGAGAGAGAAAAAAGAAAAATCTGACATAGAGAGAAAAAGACAGAAAAAATATTTTTTAAAAACTATCTCAAAGAAAGAAAGGAAATAGAGACGAATAAAAACAAATCGTGGAGAGAGAAAGAGAAAAATCTAGTTTAATAATCATTAAGAGTAATCTGGGTATTTTAAAAAGATGTGGCATTTTTGTGAAAGTGATTTTACATGTGGCATTTTTGCAAAGTGGCATGTTGAAAGTGACAATTCTCAAAATTTCTCTATATTTTAACATCTATCAATTTTATTTTGTTTATGTTTACGAATCTGATTTTTCATTTCACGAGCTCTAAATTATTAAATTATGGGGAAATTCAGAGAAATAAACTTCAAATTTTTTGTATTTTGAAAAATAGCCTCATATTTAAAATTAAAAGTTCTGGAATAACTTTTAGTGTAAATTTACAAAAACATCTTTAATAAACTCTAACTTATTTCAGAACTAGATTAGGCCTCACATAATATATTATGTGAAGTATTAAATATTAAAATTGATAATTTGTATAATAATAACCGTTATAGACTATTAGTCATATTCTAAATTG
The DNA here is from genome assembly GCA_900128785.1 of Arabis alpina. NCBI lineage: Eukaryota > Viridiplantae > Streptophyta > Magnoliopsida > Brassicales > Brassicaceae > Arabis > Arabis alpina. Next base: position 15,829,285 of record LT669795.1, read on the forward strand.
AAACCCATTTATTTATCTAAGAACTACAATTTGTTAATCGCAAATAAAAAAATAGATTTTGATCCAAATCACTCATAATTATTTTTTGTTTAAATCATTCTAAATGTGAAAAAAATTCAAAAATAATTTTATTCTTAAAATAAAATTTATTATTTATTTAATCATCTTAAATAAAGAATTCAAACACGAAAATTTAGACATGTAAACATTTAACTAGAATCTTAATTATTGCTATATAAATTTCATAAAATACAATTACATGCTATAACAAAATAATTTGAAAACAAGTAACATCAATTAACATTACTACATTAACTATTTTATGATAGTTTATATGAATACTAGGTAAAGGACCAGCATAAATGTGGGTTTATGATAAAAAAAAATCAAATTCAAAAAGGTAAAAAACGAAATTAAATCACCCATGAAAATAAAAAAAATTAAATCATATTTTTAGTAACAAACTAAAATTGTAAATATTAATAAGATTCTTTCACATAATAGATTTCCAAATTGTGTAGTGAATGATGCATTGAATAGTTTTGTTTTGGTGTTAAAATAAAATAAAATTGTAGTTAGATATTAATCAAATAATTAGTACTACATTAAAATTAAAACTTAAGACTGAGAAACTACAAAAGATCTTATTATATAAAGCGGAAATATTGTAATCCTTAATCAATCGGATATATAAACTTAAATGTGTCTCGGTATATAAATATTAATTTATTACGGTAGCAAATCGATTGGAATGACTATTTTCATGAGGTCTATTTTAGGTCAATGTATGTTGAAACCTCTGGACTCGCATGCATACCTCGACTATCTCAAGTTGATCATATTTGTTTCATCTAATAACAAATAAGCTTTGATCAATCGTGTAGTCTTCCCTTGTTCCGATTTTTTTTATTCATAGATCAAATGCACCCAATCACTAAATTAGTCAAAAACTATTGCCATATATTTTAAGATCACAACTATTCGAATCACCTTATGAAAGGTTTTGGGTTTGATGGCTTACGTTAAAAAATACAAAATCAAACAGGTTCAAAATTCTATACTAATGAGGCACAAAACAATAAGAAAATAATTCACAGCAATTAAGATCTCAAAGATACATCCTTCTTTCACATGCTGGCACATTACCTTTCAGGCGTGACATCATCAAAAAATGTAAATTAGTTAAAAATTGTAACATTCTTAAATTCTTATCGTAGCTAGGTGGGTATAAGGTTATATATACACTACTATTAGCAATCACGTTAGATAAAAACACGTAAACAAAATCAGAACATAAAGAAAATATAAAAACACATCGATGAAGAAATCATACCTTATTATGGTTACCATCGATCTAAACTACAAAATTTAAAAAACATAAAAATCAAAATCAAACCAATTATCATCCAAGAAAAGGACGACCAAAGTAATTTAGAAAAACTCATGCTCATGAGCACGATGATCAATGCCACATGATCAAACAACATTAATCGTGGTGAATCTGCAAGAAAAAATAATATAGAAAGGAGAAACATATGGAGCACATAGCAAATTAAGTATGAGAGGAAAAAAATTAAAAAGAACAATCAATTCTAGTATACAAAGGTAAGAAACGTGTATATAAGTAAGGATGAGATCAGATCTTTGAATTTTATGTGATGATGAAAATAAAGTTTTTTGTGAATAACGATTTTTATACAATTGCCTATCTCAGTCAGGTTCGATACAATTGCTTATCTCACTAAGTTTCAATATTTGAAAATCCCTTACAACCCCAACTGTCTAAAGGAGCCGAGCTCAATTAGGAAAAGCAGCTCATCTACTAACAGACCATTTTCAATCAGATGAAAAAGGTTATAAATGTCTATAGATCAAAAATAATTGTCTGTTACATCATCATTAGATATATTGATTAATCATATTATGATGATATCCAACTATATGTATTCCATGCGATTAGGGTGAAAAATTTCCACATACGCCTTCATGATGCAGCTCTCCATGTACGAAATCTTCTAAGATGGACAAGCTCTGCCCGATGAACGGCTTTACATGTACGATATCTCCCATGATGGACACTCCCCGACGAACGGCTTTACATGTACGACATCTTCAACGATGGACATGGTCTCCTTGGACGATGGAACGATGGAACCTCCAAAAAGCGTTATCCTTAATCTGCAAGAATTTGTATTGTCTGGGAACCCCAGACCGGTTGTAGAAACCATAAAACCCTTAACCACTGGGGCAAGGGGCTTCCACAAAAAAATGTTATAAATGTTTATAGATAAAAAAATACGAGATGAAAACTTAATATAGAAATGAGATCTCCATTGTCAATGTACATTTATAAAAGTTAGGGAAAAAAATGTTAACATGTTCCCTTCTTCTTATAAGATCTTCAATAAGTTATCAAGCTTTAAATATCTTCAATATCTTGGTCCATAATTTAATGCAACATATTTAATAAACTTTTACGTGGATTAAAAAGGTAAAAATTAGTAAAACAAGGGTATATTCAATCTAATATTTGGGAGGATTTTGTTTTAGTTAAGTTTTTAGATGATTTTGAGTGATTTAGGGAAGTATAATTATGATTTTAATTAAAATACTATAAAATTCATATAAAACCATGAGATTTGTTTTATTATATTTCTAACGGAATAATTCCACCAAAACATATTATAATCACAACAAGTCTACCATAATCCATATTTAAAATATATCTAATAACACTAAATTTTAAAGTAAGTTTTAAAATCACAAATTCAATAATATTGAATTCTAAAAGAATTTTGTGTATTCATGTTGCAATTAATAACAAAAGATTTGTTATTTTAATACAAATCATTCCAAATTCTATATTGCATATATCTTCTTAAAAGATGTAGTTTAATAATATTCAAAAAGTAAGGGATACGGACGATTTTACCCCTGGCACGTGAGAAGACTGTATTATAAATCCGCGTCGAGAGATTTCTCTTTGCCTTATGATTTTTAGCGTCAAGTTTGCTCTTCTGGTGAGAAAGAATAACTTCCGTTTCGATCCGCGTCAAACGATTTTATCCATGCCTGTGAGTTTTGATTTTGATTTTGATTTATTCGATGATGTTTTTGCGGTTAATTTGTGATTGAGGAAGATGTGAACAAATATGTTGATTGGGATTGTTATACTTGTTGTAACTAGGATCAAGTCGAATGTATTTTGAGAGGAGGTCGAATTATCTCGTTTATATAATGGAAAATCAGATTACAGAGATGTATCAACTGGTTCGAATTACAGAACAGCTCGAACCGATATTGAGATATATGGGTCGAGCTCGAGCTTAAACAGAAAACAATTAATTATCTAAGATGTAATTCTTTTGTCCAATGGTCAAAGACGGCCTCTCTTGTGACTCTTCACCTCCTTTTATACTCTTCTAACTAGGGGTTTGAGAACTAATCATGGTTAGTTCTTATCCAAACTTTCCCTTCTTTTTGGACTTTTTGATGGGCTTTTTTTCATGGTCTTGGGCCTTAGCTTCTCTTTAGGATATTTGGGCTTGAGCCCAAATATACACCAAACAGTAAGCACCCCTAAGTCGACGAAGAGGACCGGGTCGAATTCGTCGTTGTTTCATCGGGTCGAGTCGATCGTGAGATTTCTCTTACAGAGGCTAAGGTCCAATCCGGTTCGCATCGATCACGATTGTTGGCGTCGAGCTCTCGTGCCAGGTAGGGCTAGGCGACTCGAGGTCTTGTGCTTCTTCCGCTAGACTCGTTGCGCGGGTTTGATTTTTCGGAGCCCAGAACTTTAGTCCGTGGGCTTTCTGATGGGCTTTTGGGCTTTGTGTCGAGGCCGGCTGCCTCTGATTAGTGGAGAGAAGCGGCGCTTAGCGGTGTCGGCTCGTCTTCTGACATCGGTGTATAAATATCGAACACCCTTTTCTTTCTCAACCACTTTTGCCTTTTGAGATCGAGCAAACAGAAGAAAAAGATACTTTTCTCTCTCAAACTTCTCTCTCGTTCGTGCTCGAACCGCTTGACCACCACTTCTTCGAATCGTTCTTCGACTACATCTATCATGTCTTCAGAATCAAGCGTCTCTGTGAAGCTAGACAGAAAAAAGGTCCGCCTCGACCCTGACGTTACCCTCGCCCATGCGTCTGACCATCGGCTCGATGCATCCATTCCAGTCGGCGTTCCTCTGGCTGGACCTTCGGCTCGACGATCATCGGACGCGTCTTCTCCCGAGGTCGAACTTCCTTACCATCGAGTCGAGACTGTTCCACCTCAGGAGACCGGACCGTCCGACTCGAGACCGGACCGTCCGACTCTCGACCGGTGCTTGAGGACTCGACCGAGGATGGGTCCTCATACGCTCGTCCTGAACCCAATTCGAGGGGATCTGACCCCTCTGATCGAGTCAAGATCGATGAGAATACCTATGGTGGTGACAAAAGAAGTCTCGTCAACTTTCGAAACGCGGCGCCGAAATCTCCGGGTCCCGGCCTTGGTCACGGGATCAAGTTGGATGATTGCAACGACATCGCGTCGACCATGAGCTCGAGCATGGTTTACTCTCTCAGCCCGGCCGGTGGATGGGAGGGCATCTCGATTCGCTACCCCCAGTCTAACGATCTACCCTGGAGCCCTCCATCAGGGTACATGTGTGTGTACGAGTGCTTCATCAAGAATGGGGGGCTCTACTTTCCGATACCGAGGTTGTTGCTTCAGTACTGTTATCGACGTCGGATAGCCATCTCGCAATTGATGCACGGCTCGATCCGTGCGATGATGGTTATGGTGGTGCTGGCCGCTGAATATGGGGGAGTAGTGAATCTCGACGAGTTCGAGGAGATCTCCTCGTTCAGCCCTATTGGCAATACCGGCCGCTTCTACGTTCCCCACGGGGTGGTTACCAGCTCGTGTCGGGGCACAGTAGTCAGGTTAATCAGCATCGATGGTCGAGATACTTCTTTGTGAAGATTAGTTGGAGAACGATGGGAGAGTTCAGCAAGCCGGTTCGAGTCGGATGGAACTTTCAACCCAGTAAGACCAAAAATCGATCACTTTGAATTTTTGAACTGATTTTAATCTTTTCTTCTTCGTGCAGTCAACCCTGTAAAGAGGAAGACTCCGAAGGACTCGGTTATCACACTTCTACGGAAGAACAAAAGCCATATCCGTCACTGTCCCGATTTTCTCTCGTTTCGAATCGCCCGGAGTTATCCACGATTTTCATCAGGTAAACGGCTCGATCGTTCTTTCCCATTTTCCTTCAGGAAGCCTAGGTTGTTTTTAACCCCCTCGTTTCGCTTGTAGGCGACTTCTACATTCCGCTAGAGGATAATTCTCTCGTACCTCCTTCGAGTTTGAACTAGAAGAAAACCACGAGCCGGAAGAAGAAAAGCTCGACTCCACCAAAGAAGAAAACCTAACCTGCTCAAACTCGACCCCGAAAAGCTCCCATGGTCAGGTTAAATGTCGACGTGGTCTACCCGGATGAGGAGCTCGAGCTCCCCAGAGCAGATCCTCCAGCTGAAAGAGAGGGTATTCGACCCAAAAAAGCCCCAATCACTCATAGTCGAGGCAAGGGTATGATGGCAGGGGGCTTGCTTGCCGATAGCCGTTGAACTAAGGCGACTCGCCTCGAAAGGGAGAAGCAGAAGGAGGCATCGCGGCGGACGCATGAGGAGGAGGAGAAGAAAAAAGAGGAGGTTGAGGCGAGGAAGAGGAAGCGAGCCGAGGAGGAGAGGAAGCGAGCCGAGGAGGAGAGGGAGAAGACCAATTCTCCTCTCGAGAAGAAGAGATCCGCCTAGGAGGCCCTGGGATCTGGGGACCGAGCCGAAAAGGTGGCTCGATTCAATACGACCAGCCTTTCGGTCGAGCTCGACCACCTATATACTGGTGCGATGGTTTGAGCTGGGGATAATGAGGGATTGGGCTCGTCCCCCACGACTTCATCTTCGATTTCAGAGGTGGAAAAAAGCACATCTCCCAAACTCCCTTGGCCTGCCTCCAATTCGTTCGTTGCGTGTGAAGCGGTCCTGACTTCTTGTCCCCGCCTCGGGACGATTCTTACCCCCAGCGATCCGGACGTACGGTTCGCTATGTCAGCTATCTCTGTAAGTTGTTCACCTTCGATTCTAGTTTTGCCGAGTCGAATATGATCGATCCCTACTGATTTTGCTTGTTCCTTGTGCAGCTGGCTACAACTCCTTCTCCGATGCGTGGTACGCCTCGGACAAGAAGAATTGTAAGCTCAACACTCATAACGGTGAGCTCGTTGCTGAATCGAACCGGTCCCTGTAGGCTCGACGAACGGCTGAGCTGGAGGTTGCGAAGTTCAAGGATCTGCTCGACCACTCCCAGCGGATGAACGGCGACCTGATTGCTGAACAAGATATGCTGAATTCGAAGGTTGCTGCCCTGACCTCAGCGTTGGCCGAGGCGGAGGAGAGAGGTGTCACGGGTCGAGGGTGAGGTCGCTGAGCTGAAGAGTTCCTCAAAGGACGCAGTGGCTCGAGCCGTCAGGGAGGCAAAGGAGACCCGATATAATCTCCGAAGGTGCCTCGAGATTATGGAGGAGAGGAGCAGGGCTCAGACCGAGGTCGACTGCCTCGCTTCGCTGGCCAGCCAAGTGGTCGGAGCAATCAGGAGGATGGACAAGGCGGCTAAGGAAGGATCCTCGATTGACGCTGCGAAGAAAGAGAAACTCGAGGCTCGCCTCGTGGCGTACACTGCTGAAGCGGATCAGATTGTCCTTCCGCCTCTTCCCGTTGACTCCTCTGATGATGAAGGGGTCGAGCCGAGTCGGAATGTATCCCTGGACATTTCTTCGATGAATAGTTCCGAAGACGAGGCTGAGAGGACCGAGGTGGATGATCGAATGACCGAGGCCAGGAAGACTTTTGCTTTGACTCGTGCTGAAATTGGGGAGGCAACGAACGTGAAACCTAAGATGGGACGGATCAGCTCGAGCTTCAAGGAAGGGATGTTGAAGATAACGCCGAGCCCGCTGGAGCTGAAGAGCCTGTTGTGACTGATACCGTCAATGCTACAACCGGAGAGCCAATCGCTCCCCTTTTCTCTCGCCCCGACTCGACTCTTGAAGAACAAGAACAAGAGGTTGCCCCTAGATCGCTTTTGATCGACAGGGTTTTTCTGAGTAATTTGCTAAGTATTTTTTTTGTTTCGAACCTTTTTACCGAGCAATGAAGGCTCGGGTTTATTTATATAATTTCTAATTTGCTTCGAACGCCGCTTTAGCCATTGAGACTCAGGTTTATTTGTGAAATTTATCTCTTTTTTTCAAGTGTTGAATTCCGCTCGATCCGTTCTAACTTCTTTTACATTTGCTTGAGGGGTTGACTCAAACTTCATTTTGCTCTGGGCATTGCTTTTCTTCTAGGTCGAACCGATGTTGAAATGCCAAACCAACAAAATTGAGCCAAGTGTTTGGTGGGATACCGAGCCACTAGAGGCTCAAGTTTTTGATGCATGTTTGAACACGTTGTCGAGTAACTGAAATTCAGGCTCGATGGGGGGGGTTGAGCCCTTTGTACTCGATGGGGGGGTTAAGCCCTTTGTGCTCGATGGGGGGGTTAAACTCTGCGATGCGAGTCTGGACTCGGCTTATGTAAGTGTGATCCGTCGTGCGAGTCGATTTTCAGTGGACTCGGGGTGTTGAGCCCGTTGCGGACGAAAGTGGTTGGGAATTGTAGTGGTACCGCTTAAGGGACATTGAGTTCCATGATCGTAGGATCGTGATGCCCTCGAGGGTGAATAGTTCGTATACACCGGGTCGAACTATCTTCGAGATTAGGTACTTGGACCTTCCTAATTCGCGCCGAGTTTGCCGGCCTGATGTTCCTTCGTGTTTTCGTATACACCGGGCGACTCGTTACTGGTAGTATTGGATACAAAGGAAAGCCTGGTCGCGTTCTTCCTCGACGAAATCGAGCTTGTCGAGGAGCGCAAGCTCGTAGAGTTCGGGTTTAGGGCGACGATCTTGTGTGGCAGCCCGTGTCGACAGATGAGAAATTTCCAGATAAAATTTTGGACGTCATTGGCTCGAATCATAGGATAACCCTTGGCCTCGACCCATTTCGTGAAGTAGTCTGTGATGACTATGACGTATCTTTTCTGGTCGCCGATGATGTCCATTTCCCACCTCATGAAGGGGTAGGCGGCGGCAGTGGTCAACGGTTCGGTTGGCGATTTGATCATCGGGCCGTGCCTCTAGCATTTTTCGCAGCATCGTGCATGATTCGCGCAGTCTACAAGCATCGTTGGCTAGTAGAGCCCGAGCTTCTTTATCTTGAGAGCGAGGGTTCGACCTCCTGAGTGGCTTCCTCCGGATCCTTCGTGTGTCTCAGCCAGGGCTAAGTAGATTTCATCCCCTGCGGTGCACTGAAGTAGGACTCCTGCTGCATTCCATCGGAACAGTTTACCTTCGAGCATCATGTAGCATGCGCTTCAAGTCTTGAGGCGTCGAGCTGCCCACTTGTCCTCTGGTAGAGTTCCCTTGGTGATGTACTGAACAATCTCTTCGCGCTAGTCCGTGCTCGACGTCGATGCTCCTAGTATCGCGATTGGTTCGGGTATTGGCTCAAGGTCGGCCTCGAGTTCGATGATGCTCATTATGCTACTCATCATCTCGAGCATCGTAGTCGTGGTTCAATTGATTCGTCAGGAGCTCGGAGTCGCTGAAGGTCCGTATGCTTCGTCCACCCATCTCCTTTGCAAGTCGCAGTCCGGCGATTAGGGCTTCCCACTCGGCCTCGTTGTTCGATGCGCGGAATCTAAGTCTAAAAGACTGCTCGAGCACGTCCCCGGATGGCGATATAAGTAGGATTCTGATCCTCAAACCATGTCGGGAGGCCGACCCCTTTACGTATAAACTCCAAAAAAGCGGGTCGTTCTGCCGACTCGACTCTAGGTGGTAGTTTTGTTCCGAAATCGGCTAAGACCTGCGATTTGGCTGTGGTTCTGTTGCGGAATTCAATGTCCTGATTGGCTCGGGCTATACAGTATGGCTCGCAACGGTTGCATCGACATAACTGCTATCGTATGCGATTGGAAATAAAGTCGGAGTTTTTGGGCCGACATTACGACGACAAGTGCGAGCATCTCGAGGACAGGATACCGGGATTCGGCACCGTCGAGGGCCTTACTTACGTAGAAGATTGGCTTCTGATCGCCTCGGTCATCCCTGACGAGAACATCACTGACCGCAGCATCGGTGATCGATACGTAGAGATACAGGATTTTTCCGAGTTCGGGTTTCGATAGGATGGGTGGGGTTGTCAGATATTGCTTGAGTTGTTGGAAGGTCGATTCGCACTTATCGTCTAAGGCGAAGGTTTTGTTACCTCGGAGGAGCTGATAGAACGGTAGACTTCGATCGGTGGACCTTGAGATGAAGTGATTTAAGGCGGCGATTCGACCTGTCAGAAGTTGAACCTCTCTTTTGTTTTCCGGAGAAGGCAAGTCGGCTATCGCTGCGATCTACTTTGGGTTCGCCTCGATCCCGCACTGGGTAATGATGTATCCGAGGAATTTGCCGGAGGTCACCCCGAACGTACACTTCGCGGGATTGAGTTTCATCCCATACTGATTCAGTACTTCGAAGCACGACCTGAGATGACCGACGTGGTCGCTTGCCTTTTCTGATTTTACTAGCATATCGTCTATGTAGACCTCCATGGTATCACTGAGCTGGTCGGCGAACATCCTGTTCACGAGCCTCTGGTAGGTCGCTCCGACGTTCTTCAGACTAAATGGCATGACTTGATAGCAGTATGTCCCGCGCTCGGTGATAAACGCGGTCTTCTCTCGATCGTCCGGGTGCATCTCGATTTGACTGTAGCTCGAGAACGCGTCCATGAAAGATAAGAGCTCGTTTCCCGCCGTCGCTTTGACGACTCGATCGATGTGTGGGAGGGTGAAGTCTACGTAGACCCTTCAGCTTCCGTTTTTTTTCTTAACAACGACCGGGTTCGCTAGCCACTCCAGGTAGTTTACCTCGGTAATCTAGCCTGCATCGAGCAGCTTTGTTACTTCGTCGTTGACCGCGTTGGCTCTCTTCGAGCCTAGCTTCCGTCGTTTTTGTCTTATCGATTTGAAGGTTGGGTCAACGTTCAGCTTGTGGGTCGTGACGGATGGGCTTATCCCCTTCATATCCTTGACCGTCCACGCGAAGATCCCGGCTTTTTCAGTTAAGAATTATAACCACTCGGATCAGATCGGTTCGAGTAGCTCGGTTCCAATGTTGACGCGTCTTTCGCGGCGAGTTAGATCGATCGCGATCGATTATGATACTTCCTTCCTAGGCTCTGAAGCATGTGATTGCTCCATTGTCGAGATGTGTAGGCTTACCCTCATTAGTTGTTGCTCGGTCACGAAGCATGTTCGAGCCATCTTATGATCATCTCGAATGGTGAATACTCCGGTCGGAGTAGGGAATTTCAAACACAGTTGATAAGCTGATGGCACGGCTCGAAGCGATATCAGCCAGGGAGTGCCCATGATCACGTTATATATTGCGGGTCGATCCACGACGAGAAATTTTACCGCCTTTGTTATCCCGTCGGCATATACGTCCAGCTTGATCGAACCGATGGTCATGGTGGTAATGCCGTCGAATCCAGTCAGAGGCTTCACGCTTGGCTTGATCATGTTCTCGGGGATGTCCATGCTTAGGAGTGTTTGTTTGAAGATCAGATCGACCGAGCTCCCAGCATCGATGAGGACTCGAGATACGTCACAGTCTCCAATTTTGAGCTCAATCACAAGCGGGTCGTTGTGCGGCATGGCAAGCCCTTTTGTGTCGGACTCAGTGAAAATAATCGGCATGTCCATTTCGGCTCGCACTATGCATTGATGCGCCTGAATGTCCATCTTCTCGTACTGTTTGAGGGATCGAACCGATCCATGAACGAGATGGGCCCTTCCCATGATCATTACGACCTTTCTCTTCGAGGCCAAAGGTGCGTCAAGGACGCCTGTTAATTGTTGAGTCTTTTGGGGGCAGCCGGAGGGTTCGTGTTTCCCACGGGCTTCTACTCCAGGTTAGGCCTCGGTTCTTCGACCTTATCCGTTTGAACGGGGGGCCGTTCGATCTAAATTTTGCCTTTGTTGTAGTTGCCCAACAAGATGTTCATCAGGCTTCGACACACCGAAGTTGCGTGGCTGTACTTTCGAACGTGCAGTACGACTGGCCATCTTTAGTGTCCTGGCCGCGAATCCACTTGTTGGATTGTCCCTGGCTCGACTGGCTGGCCGACCAGACCTAGTTTACTTGGTACTTGGCCTTGTAATCTTGGTCGTAATGCTGTCGAGGCTCCTGATATTCATTCTCGGTTCGCTCCTTCGGCTTTGGCTTGGGCGCAGGCGGTTTGAGCGTCGAGTACTTCTTCGACTTCATCGCCTTGTCCTCTTCGACGCGAATGAAACCGCTCGTGCAATGTAGCGCGTCATCGAGTGGATGCGCTTTGTGTTGTACGAGGTCTCTTCTGAACTCCGACTCGTGCCACAGGCCCTACTTGAGCGCGCTGATCGCTGAGGAGTCAGGGACGCTTACCTTCGAGAGGACCGCCTTGAAGTGATCCATGTAATTTTTTAGTGTCTCCTTCGCCCCTTGCGGCTCGAGGTCATAGAGATCGGAGTCCGTTGCACTGTCGTTCAAGTAGAGTGAGTAGTGTTTTACGAACGCGAATGACAGTTGAAAGAAGTCATCAATCGAATTTGGTTCGAGTCGTGAGAACCATTCCAAAGTCGGGCCTTCCAAGTATTCGACGAAGATTTGACAGTTCGCCGCGTCTTTCTGGTCGACGGGGAAATGCTGTCGACTCATAGCGTGCAAGAATGCCGTAAGATGCCGCTTAGGGTTGGTCTTCCCTTCATAAGTCGAGATGCGAAGCTTCCCAGAGAATCGGATCGGGATAGACATGATCTGTTGAGTGAAAGGGGTGCGCTGCGCATCCTCGATCACGCGGTCGAGCTCCGGGGCCGAGCTCAGTGTCGAGCTCTGGGGCCGAGCTCATTTCCCTGAGTTTCTCCCTCAGGTCTCGAATATCTTTGTCCTGGTCTTCCCTCGAACCAGAGAGCCTCGATAGAACCGAAGGTTGTGCTGGGTGAGAGGCCTCCGGACTACCGGCAATTGGATTCGCGGGCGTGTGTGGATTGTTCGCACCTCCTAGCCTATCGAAGATGGACGGTATCGCGCTGGTGATTCTGTGGCAAATTGCTCCAGTGGGTTCCGCGCGAGATGGACAGACCGACGTCAAGAGGTCGAGGCGTTAATTTATTCTCCTATTCGACTCTTCTTGTTGGTTGAAGCGACCCAAGATGGTACCTATTACATCTGTTAGGTTGAGCTCGCTCTCGGTGATTTGGGCCGGCGTCTGCTCGGCCTGATTTGTTCTTGTCGGAGCTTGTCTCAGAGAGCGCGAACTTGTCTCCAGGTCTTGGCCCGCACTATGAGCGTTGAACACTGTTTGGGGTGTAGTTTCTTGAATTTCCGCTCGAGCTATGGCGTGGCCGTGCTCGTTCTCCGGATGATCCAATTCCATTTTGCGTGAGAGATATTCTGAGTCCCCTACATGGCGCGCCAAATGTTGTAACTAGGATCGAGTCGAATCTATTTTGAGAGGAGGTCGAATTATCTCGTTTATATAATGGAAAATCGGATTACAGAGACGTATCAACTGGTTCGAATTACAGAACAGCTCGAACCGATATTGAGATATCTGGGTCGAGCTCGAGCTTAAACAGAAAATAATTAATTATCTAAGATGTAATTCTTTTGTCCAATGGTCCAAGCTGGCCTCTCTTGTGACTCTTCACCTCCTTTTAAACTCTTCTAACAAGGGGTTTGGAAACTAATCATGGTTAGTTCTTATCCAAACTTTCCCTTCTTTTTGAACCTTGTGATGGGATTTTTTCCATGGTCTTGGGCCTTAACTTTTCTTTAGGATATTTAGGCTTGATCCCAAATATACACCCAACAATATTGTACGAATTGGTGCATAATGGCATTTGATTATGGACGTAGAATCTTTTACACTCTGTTTTTTTTCTTCTTCTCTTGTTCAAGTCTTCTTGTTCAAGTTTCATATAAACAAAACCTAAGAGAAACCAAAACTTCTAACATGGCATTAGAGACCGGTTGATTCTAGGGCCAAGAAACAAACTTCTGCAAAAAGGATTCAAGCAGAAAAGATGGAAGGAACGTCGCAACAGTTGATTCCCATATTCGATGGGGACAAATACAATTTTTGGCGTATCAAGATAACTACAATTTTCAAGACCAGAAAGTTGTGGACTGTGGTGGAAGATGGAGTTCCGATCCGACCAACACAAAGAGGAGAGACTCCCGAAGTGTTGTTGTTAAAAACTCAATGGGAAGACGCGTCAACGAAAGATATGATGGCGCTACAAATCTTACAAACTGCCGTGACAGATCAGATTTTCTCACGCATAGCATCGGCGATTACGTCAAAAGAAGCATAGGATGCTTTGAAAACTGAATTTCAAGGGACTCCACAAGTACGGTTGATCAACTTGCAATCGTTAAGAAGGGAGTACGAAAACTTGAAGATGGATAAAGGTGATAACATAAATGTTTTCACAGAGAAGTTAATTGATTTGGAAAATCAATTAAGGGTTCATGGAGAAGAGAAGACGGACTATCAAATTGTCTAGAAGATTCTCATATCTCTTCCTGCAAGATTCGATAGCATAGTGGCTGTGATGGAGCAAACGAAGGATCTAACTTCGTTGCCGATAACTGAGTTGATAGGAAATTTGAAGGCACATGAGAAGCGTGTGTCGTCTCGAAGTGAAAGCATGAAAGAAGGGGCGTTTCATGTTCTATCACGAGAAGGAAAAGCAGTTGTCGGAAAAAGCAAATGGCCTGACAACAAAAGCAAAAAATTGGTGTGGGTTTTGTAAGAAACAAAACCACACGGAATCGGATTGCTGGAGGAATCCAAAGAAGGATCACAGCAGAAAAGGAGACATCGCTATCATGACGAACAAAGGAAAAAAAGTCATCAACAATGTACTTCTAGTGCCTGGATTGGAGAAGAATCTACTTAGTGTTCCACAAATCATATCTTGTGGATATCAAGTTTTGTTTGAGAATAAGCAATGCATAATCTGATATTCTAAAGGGAAAGAAGATTATGGAAATACAAATGGTGCATAGAAGTTTTCCAATCAAAGGGAACTCTTCTCAAGAAGGTACAAAAGTCATATGTGAAATAGATATGATTTTACAAGATGATTTGGTGGGAATGTCAAGAAACGCGACAATTGAAGAAGAAGCTTGCTTTAACGTGTCGGAGGAACCACAAACCTATGATGAAGCGGTTGAGATCAAGGCATGGAGAGATGCAATGCATGAAGAAATCAAGATGATAGAGAAGAACGGTACTTGGCTACTTGTAGACAAACCAGGGAACAAGAATATCATTGTCGTGAAGTGGATATATCGCATCAAGACGGTGCGAATGGAAATCCAACCAAGTACAAAGCAAGATTGGTGTATGAAGAATTCTCTCAAGCTTTGAAGAACCAAGGAATAAGCTTAGAGTGAAACCTAAACTCAATTAAGGAGGAGTGTTGGTTTATAATTGAGTTAGGTCTTATTAGTTATTAATTAAGTTAATATATGTTATAATTAAAAGGTGTTTGTAAGTGTCGTAACTTTTCAACTACGTTGTGTGTTCAGTTTGAGAGACACAGAGAGGAAGAGATGTGTCTCTTCACTAATGTCTCTTGAATAAGTATTTAAGTTTGTATTGTCAAACGAATAACTCAAGTTTTCAATTAGTAAAGAAGTTGCAGTTTACATTTTGTTCATTTCTCTTTGTTTTTTCTTACACTTTGTTTTCGCTTACACTCTGTTTTTTTTCTTCTTCTCTTGTTCATGTCTTCTTGTTCAAGTTTCATATAAACAAAACCTAAGAGAAACCAAAACTTCTAACAGTAAAACGTTTGAAATTTGTATTGATGATACAATGCCATCCTCGTGTTTCTCATCTTTGTGATCATTGTATGTTTGATGATAGAATCTTTAAGAAGTTGTTTGATTTGCTTTACGAGTTTTATAGTCGTAGTTTTAGGCCGATAAGTAATCGAGATGTGATAGTATTAAGTCTCACGAGATTGCAGATGACAAGTGTGAAAGTGAGCAATGTTTCTCTTGGAGCAACCGAGCGAGACCTCAAGGAGATCTTTTCTTCTTCTGGCGATATTCTCTACCTCGAGACCCAGAGGTTTGTTTTTTCCATTCGAATTTTTCACCTCTTAAGCTCTTCCGGTTCTTGACTCGTTTTTTTTACAGCGAGACAGAACGGTCTAAACTAGCATATGTCATGTTCAAGGATTTACAAGAAGCTGAAACTGCGCTTCTCCTCTCGGTATTTCTTATTCTATATATGTTCCTCTATGTTATTAACTTCCCTTGAGTGATAAGTGTTAATGTAGTATTCTGTCAGGGAGCAATGGTTGTTGATTCTTCGGTCATTGTCACTATGGCCCCGGATTACCAACTATCTCCTGAAGCTTTAGCTTCCTTAGCTTCACCGGAGCATTTAACATCCACTGATAAGCTCCTAGAGCGTTTTGAGTCATGGATGTCAAAACATTCCAAGGCTTACCAAAGCATGGAGGAGAAGATGCGCAGGTTCGAGGTATTCAAAGAGAATCTGATGTATATAGAGCTGACGAACAAAAAGAATCTGAGTTACAAGCTTGGTTTGAACCAGTTTTCAGCCCACTTATTATAGTATATAGTGTATAGAGAAATGTAAACCGGTATCTCATATAAACCGGTACATTGGTTAGTTTCTTTTTGCTTAACCAATGCTATATATATGTGTAAATAACCATATTATCCAATTAGTGAGAATCAGAACATATTTGGTAAAATGGTATCAGAGCCAACGATCTTTCTTGTTCAACAACCCTCTAACCGTTTTTCTCCGATTCACCGGATTTCACTTTTCCGATCATCGTTTTTCTTCATTTCTAGTTCGACGAAGCTTCTCTTTCGTTCAAGCTATGCAAATCTGATCTTCTCTTCAGACTAAGGTCAAATTTGAGCTCAATGGCTGGAAAACGAAACTGCAAGTCGAAGTATGTTAACAACAATCGAGCTACAACATCGCATGAACTTGGATCTCCTCAATATCCGGCGAATCAAACTCGTCGTTCTGGTTCAGTTCCGGCTCGTGTTGACTCAGAGTTCGTAGAGCGAAATCACTCTCGTCGCTCGACTTTTTCTTCTGCCTCCAATCGTTTTGAGGTATCTCTATCACCGGATAATATTCATAGTCCGTATCACCTTCATAGTTCTGATAATCCTGGATTTGTCCTTTTTGCTGAATTGCATGATGGAACAAATTTTGGAGTTTGGTTAATAGCTATGACTACGAGTTTAGAAGCGAAAAATAAGATAGGTTTCCTTGATGGATCCATTGCTAAGCCTGATGATGATGATCCATATTGCAAGATATGGATTCGATGTAACAGTATGATCAAACCTTGGTTATTGAATATTGTGAACAAAAAGATCTATACTAATATTCTCTACTTCAAGAATGCATCTGATATTTGGAAGGAATTGTACACTAGATTTCACAAGTCTAATCTACCAAGATTGTACAAGCTTAGGCACCAGGCTCATTCTTTCCGTCAAGGAAGTCTAGATTTATCTTCTTATCACACTCAGACTCAATCTCTATGGGAAGAGCTTGCAAGTATTCAGACTACACCAAGGACTATAGAAGGTCTTATTGCTGAAAGAGAAACCAATCGTGTTATTGATTTCCTTATGGGACTCAATGACAATTATGAGAGTATCAGAAGCAGAATTTTAATGAAGAAGACATTGCCATCTCTCTTTGAAGTATATAATCTTTTGGATCAAGAGGATAATCAAAAATCTGCAAGACTCTCTCTCTCTGGTGATGTTGAGCCTTCTGCTTTTGTAGTCTCTTCTATTCCTCCTCAGTCATCTCAAGGCTCTTTTCAGAATTCTCAATTTGGTACTACTTATCCCTCTAATGGTGGATATCAGTGAAAGGACAGACCTCAATGTTCTTTTTGTGGAAGAGTTGGCCATGTGGTAGATCGATGCTACAAGAAGCATGGATTTCCAACTGGATTCAAGCCAAAATAGAGATTTGATAAACCCTCTACTATAGCCAACATTGCAGTTGGTATTGACCCTCCTTCTAACTCAATCTCCTCTGATAATCTCTCACCATCACAGCTTCAACAACTTGTGTCTTTCCTGAGCTCCAGACTCCAGCCTCCTACTGTCACACCAAGTCCAGAAGTTCACTCTGTCTCAGTAATTCCTGACTTTTCTTCATCAACCATATGCCCCATTTCCGGTAATTCTTACCCTTCCATCCTTTGTTCTTTTTCCGGAAATGATAGGCCATATATTTGTTCTGTGAGTACAAACATTCAAGCTATTAATGCTTGGGTTATAGATTCAGGAGCCGCTAACAATATATGTCATGATCAGTCCCTATTCTGCACTTTCAAACCTCTCTCCAACACCACTATCAATCTCCCCAATAATATTCTTGTGAGCATTGTTGGAATAGGAACTGTTATCTTAGGTAGCAATTTAACCTTAGTTGATGTTCTATATATCCCTCAGTTTAAGTTCAACCTTTTAAGTGTCAGTTCTATCACTAAATCCTTAGGTCGTAGAGTATGGTTTGATGAATTTTCTTGTGGTATTCAGGATCTTACACAGGACCTAATGATTGGAATGGGTAGACAGTTGGCCAACCTTTCTGGATGTTGCGTCTCTTTATCACTCAGGACCACCTCAACCCATCATAGCAGCCACTACCTCTAGTCCCGCATTATGGTATAACAGGTTAGATCACCCTTCTATGTCTAAGATTCACCCTTTACATGATGTTCTTTCTTTTCAAAAATCAAAGAATAATACTGAATTTCATTGTAAAGTTTGTCATTTAGCCAAACAAAGACATATTCCTTTTGTTTCTCACAATAATATTAGTGAATCTCCCTTTGATTTGGTACATAGAGACAGTTGGGGTCCTTTTAAAGTTCCTACACATGATGGTTTTAGCTATTTTTTAACCATAATAGATGACTGCACTAGGACCACTTGGGTATACCTCCTCAAACATAGGTCAGATGTCCTCCAAGTTTTTCCAAACTTTGTTCAAATGATGGAAACTCAGTTTGATAGGAAAATTAAGAAGGTTAGATCTGACAATGCTCCAGAATTGAACTTCACCTCCTTTTACAAATCCAAAGGCACTATGCCATTTAAAACATGTCAATTTTGTTGTTGAACGCAAACATCAACATATCCTTAATGTTGCTCGTTCTCTCCTCTTTCAATCCCACATTCCTTTGGCCTATTGGGGTGACTGCATTCTAACCGCAGTACACCTCATTTACCGTACTCCTGCTCCTGCTCCTGTTTTGGAAAATAAAAGTCATCTAGAAGTACTAACAAAGAAGGTTCCCAACTATAGTCAACTCAAAACCTTTGGATGTCTTTGTTATGTATTTACTTCTCCTACTCACAGACTCAAATTTGATCCCAGAACTCGAGCATGTGTATTCATTGGCTATCCAGCTGGATACAAAGGCTATAGACTCCTTGATCTTGACACCAATGTCATTTATGTCTCAAGACATGTGATCTTCTATGAAGAGCTCTTTCTTTTTGTTGGCTATGAACTATCTCAAGACTCCACATCTTTCTTTCCTGACTTAGCTTTAGACTTACTCACTCCTATGATTCCAACTATTCCTGGTGGAGATGAACCTTCTTCTTCTTCACCATCTGTAGAACCTCTGCCTTCTGCAGATTCTACACTTGATGATATTGAACCTTCTGTTCAAACATCTCATAGGAGAATCAAAAAGCCTGCTTATCTCAGGATTACTACTGTCATTCAGCAGGATCCTCAACCCTTCATGAAATTTCTCAATATCTCTCTTATGATAAACTTTCCCCTATTCATTGCTCTTTTCTAGTCTCCATTGATAAACACAAAGAACCCTCTACCAATACTGAGGCAAAGAAATTTCTGGAATGGTGTGGCGCTATGGAGGAAGAGACTGATGCTCTTGAAGGTACACAGACTTGGGAAATTATCTCATTACCTCTTGATAAGGTTCCTATTGGTTGCAAGTGGGTAGACAAGCTCAAATTCCACTCTGATGGTTATCTTGAACGTCACAAAGCTCGCTTGGTTGCCAAGGGTTATACTCAACAAGAAGGTATTGATTATAATGAGACTTTTTCTCCTGTTGTCAAGCTTACCACGGTTAAGTTAATTCTTGCTATTGCTGCTATCAAGAACCTTTCTCTTCATCAACTTGACATTTCAAATGCCTTCTTAAATGAAGACATTGATGAAGAAATCTATATGAAACTCCATCCAGGATATGCTGCCAAGCATGGGGACTCTTTACCACCTAATGTAGTTTGCAAACTCAAGAAGTCACTTTACGGTCTCAAACAAGCTTCTAGACAGTGGTTCCTGAAGTTTTCCACGACTCTTTTATCTATGGGATTCACTCAAACACACTCTGATCACACCTGCTTCATCATGACTACTTCTACTATGTTTCTCTGTGTCTTGGTGTATGTTGATGACATCATTATCGCATGCAACAATGACACAGAAATCAATCTTTTCAAGGAGCAATTGAAAGCTCATTTTAAGTTTCGTGATTTGGGTATTCTCAAGTATTTTCTTGGTCTGGAAGTTGCTCGATCTTCTTTGGGTATTCATGTTTGTTAGAGGAAGTATGCTCTGGATCTTTTAGATGAAATTGGTCTTCTTGGATGCAGACCGTCCAGTGTTCCTATGGATCCTCATATCAAATACTCTCAAGATTCTGGTGGTGACTTGGTTGATGGGGAGCATTATAGGAAACTTATTGGCAAGCTCATGTATTTACAGATAACAAGACCTGACATTTTCTTTGCTGTTAATAAGCTTAGCCAATTTTCTCAGGCTCCACGAGCTGCTCACCAACAAGCTCTCAATCGGATTCTTCAGTACATCAAAGGAACAGTGGGTCAAGGCCTCTTCTATTCCGCTAAATCTGAACTCCAATTCAAAGTTTATGCTGATGCAGACTAAGTAGGCTGCTTGGATACTCGGAAATCTACATCAGGTCACTGCTTCTTTCTTGGGGATTCACTCATCTCTTGGAAATCCAAGAAACAATATGTGGTCTCCAAGTCTACTACTAAGGCCGAATACAGAAGTCTTTCTTATGCTACTGATGAGCTGATTTGGTTGACAAATGTTTTAGCTGAACTGCGGATTCCTCTGGCTAAGACCTCTCTTCTCTTCTGTGACAATACCTCAGCTATCAACCTCACCAAGAATGCAGTTTTTCACGAGCCCACCAAGCACATTGAAAAGGACTGTCATAGCATTCATGAAGTAGATTGAGATGGCGGCTACCGCTCAGGTTGACGGCGAGTTCTCACCGGAAAACTTGGTGGATTCTCGACAACGGTAGCGTAGAATACAAGCAAGTACAGCCGAGTCCTCGAGCTAAACGACTCTCGTCAATGGTGAGCTCACGACGACGAACTCGCCAAGCAGACCTTATCTCGATTACAAGATGCGGCTTCTATGTGACTCTAACGGCGGCTGTTACTGGAAAACGGTGAGCTAGAACAGAGATGAAGACGAGCCAGAACGGAGACAACGACCATCTCGGCGGTTTCACCTCTGTTGAGATCTCTTCAAATCAATATCGAAGCTCCACTGCTTCACCTTCCGGCGATGATTCCTCAGACAGTCGGCGTGGACAGAGCAGAGACGGGTGGTCGTCGGTAGTACGTGACGAACCCTTCGTGACAAGACAAGATCGACGAGTACTCAGCTGTACGTATTCGTCGGCGCAGATCCAGAAGCTGGCCGGAAAAATGGTGACGACGGTGAGATTTCCGGCGAAGCAGCAAAGGTCTCAGTCCAGCTGAGAGAGAACGAAGAGCTCGCCGTAGAACTCTGGTTTCGTCGATAAAAATGGTGGGGTTAAGTGGCGGCGCTCGTAAAGGAAAGAAGAAGAAAAGAAAAAAAACCTAGATCTAAAAGAGAAAGTAGAAAGAATAGAGAGGATACCTTTTTTTGGTGGAGTCAAGTTATGGAGAAAAAGAAAGGGGAAAGAGTATTTATAGTGTTACTGTCAAAACCCTGGAATGACACGTTTCAGTAGTCGGCGGGAACAATTCCAATTTCTTAAAGGAATCAAAATTCCAATTTCCAGCGGGAATTAACAGTTCCAATTCCTAGAAAGAAATTTAAATTTTCAATTTTCAGCGGGAATTAAATTTTCAGCTTCCAGAAAGAACCAGAATCTTCACTAAGTCCGAGGAAAAAAACGACTTAAAATGGAAACATGACGCCCAGCTCAGCATTAACGTGAACATGTGAGAGTTGGGGAAGATGAACAAGTTTTACGAGCTTTAACGAGAACAAGCTCTACAAACTTCGCAGGACCAGTTCCTACAAACTTTATAACACAAGTTCAGAAACACAAGTCTATCGAAAATCCTTACTGGGCTATGTGTTAAACATGAACACGAAAGCTCAGTAACGTCGACAGGTCCTCAGAACAAGGTTTCACAATCTCGTCTTGTCAGACGCAGGCCAAATTGACTGGGACCAGGACTAGCTCTCCGGCTTTCTGGGACGAGCTCTCCAAGGTGAGTGGGACCATGGCTGCATCTTTCCAGGACGACGTCTGTAGTGGTCCACTACACTCAAGGAGGCCACTATGATCATTTCACCTCAAGACATAAGAGTGGGCCGAGCTTAGAAGGCCCACGCTGGAGAGATGCCGAATTGGGAGCCCAGGAGTAACAAGTCGCGCCGACCACTACTGTAAATTGGGCCTAGATGACGAGCTCTGGAATCTAGGCCCATGACGATGACGACACCAAGACCTAGGACGGCCGCCGACTACGCTAAGAAGGAATCCCGAAGATTTAGGAATCTTGCCTTATCTCTTTAGGCGTAGACCTAGGCCGACTTAGACTTGTATAAATAGACCATGTACACCTCTGAAAAGAGGATCCGCATTTTTACACAGAAACCACTTGTAACATTCGCAAACAGATTAACATACTCTCTTGAAATTTTCGCTAGGTGTTTCTCATCTCAGAGCTTTCAGACCTAAAACTCGTTGACTATTTCAACTGTACAGGTTTCCACCACCACAACGGATGACTCAATCCATATGCTCATGACCGATTAGCCCATTACACAATCAACCCCTATCACACGGAACCATGCATGACAAATTGTTCAACGTGTAAAAGTTGCATACAATAGGATAGGAATCGAAACCCATATCTAGTGCATCTCTATATATAATTACTCATCTCTTGGACCACATCTACATACCGTTTACTATTTAGTAATCATAAATCAAATTGAACTTATATAAAAATTGGCCCTCTGTTCACTGTTAAAACATTTTCTAATATCTCTTGGACCACATCTACATAATGTTTACTATTTAGTGATCATAAATCTAAATAGAACTTATATATGGATTGGCCATCTGTTCATTGTTAAAACATTTCTAATATCTTATTATATAAAGCTTGATGCGTTAAACATAAAATTAATAAGATTGCGATACGTGTCAATCGGTTGATCGAGATTTTGACACATGTTTTTATTTTAATTAAATTAAAACAAAAAATTTAAAATTTCTATAATCCTATTTAAAATAGGTTTACTTTTACTATTTAACATGTGGATAAATCATCCCATGTAAAACCTAAATCTATTTAAATTAATATGATTTTACATGTAAATTAGTATATCCATTGAGAAAAATTACTTGATCTTTTTTGCTTTATATGCTTCTATTTAGAATAAAAAAAGGCAATTCCCAAATATACCACTAAAATAAGATTTCCTTCCCCATATACCACCCATTTTGAAATGTTTCATTTATACCACATTTTTGGAAGCAAAATGACTAAATTAACCTTCCTATTTATTGAGATATTAAAAGGATAATAAATAGAAGAAAAGAAAAAAGAAAACAAAAAAGAGAGACGAGATCTCTCGGCACGGACTCACCGAGAAGTTTCGTCGTTGCCAGAGAAGCTTCGTCGTCGCCGGAGAAGCTTCGTTGCCGCCGGAATTTGATGGAGATTCGTTTCCGGTAAGCTCCTCCATCTCCTCTTGTTTCTTAGATCTGATTCGTTTCTCTCGATTGTGCGATTGTTGTTACTTTTTATGGTTTATCAGTTGAATCTATTAAGCTTGCTTTGGTCTGTTAGGAGAAATGTGATTCATGATTTTCTTACAATTGTTGTTTCGAATTTTGGATTTTGGATGATTAGTCTGTAGTTTTGATGTTAGAGTTGAAGAGTATTGTATATGATAATGTCAAAGACCTCAAATGTGACATTACTTACTGTTTTGAATTCTCTTTATGAACACTAATGTTTAGAGTTGCTTGATTTTGAATCTTGTGTTTATGTGTGATGTTTTAGTGATCGTATGACCTTCCTAGATTCAAAATTGGGGAAATGTTTATTTATATGTGATGTTTCTGTGTGATACTTTAGTGATAGTATGACCTTCTTAGATTCTAATTTCGGATTAAGATGATTGATTTATCTTGTGGATGTTACAGTTGAAGAGTAATGTATATGTTAATGTGAAAGACCTCAAATCGGTTATAATATTGTATCTGAGAAGCTTATTAAGATGTTACATTATATCAAAGAAGCTTATCAAATGATTATGTTATATCATATTTACTGTTTTGTGAAAAAGATGCACTAGCGATTTAGAGTAAGTCTTGTTTGGACTATGCAGTTGGATTTTGAGGTTTTGGTATAAGAACTACTAACAACGTAATGGATTAAAATATGAAAGTTTTCATTTGTGGTTGGATGTAATTGGCGCGCCAAATAGCTTCATTTGTCAAAGGTTCGTGCAAACCTAGATGCCAACCGTTACTCAAGTTGTGAATCTGGAGGCATCAGAGAGGGTAAGACCATTCTATTATATCCTCTGTAATTTCTTAATAATTTTCATGTGCTTTTGATAATTTAGGAAGGTCTTCCTAAACATGGAGGAATCATTCCTAAATTATATATTTAGGAAGCATTTACGAATTTTTAGGAATGATTCTTAGGTATTCAGGAAGAATTTCCTAAATCATCAAGAACACAAAGAGTCTCTATTTCTATATGAATTTGATTTTGTTCATTTTTCAGGTGAAGGTAATATGCATCCTACTGCCACTCCATGAAGATGAGGAAGATTTAGTATCATGAGAAGATATGGCAACTCGATGAGATGGTTAACTTGATAAAACAAGCTTATCAAATCACTAAGTCTGATTGAGACCATTCATATATCAATTGACATAAGAGATTAATGGAAGCAATTGTGCTGCAATCCTATCTATGTTTTGTTTATAAAGGTTTGTATACATTTAGGAAGCCCTTCCAAAATAATCAGTTGGAATTTTCCATTAGAAAACTAGTGACCAATTTCGCTCCTAGAATAATTAAATGTCATTTCTCTCCTTTTTTACGAATGTACGCTTGTTTTGTCTTTCTTTGAGGTCATAAAGCATCCAAATTCATCATAATCAAAAGTAGCAATGCTTAAGTCATAAAAAATGATGGTGCTCTTTGATTCGGAGACCTTTCATTTATATTTAGGACGTAAGAATACATATTTAGGAAGTCCTTCCTAATTCGGAAGGTTATCCTAAATATGCAGGTAGCTTTCCTAAAATACTCACATTTTGTCGAATTAGGCTATGAAATTAGACAAAGATACAAGTTCACTCCATAATCATTTCCATTTTTGAATAATGGTCTTGTCACTAAAGATTCAAGTTTATCATAATCCAAAGTGCCAATGTTTATATCATCACAAATATTCTTGCTGTTAAGTATAGAAACCTTTTTAAACACGTGTGAAGGATTGCTACATATTTAGGACGGAAAACTACATATTTAGGAAGACCTTCGTAATTCGGAATGTTATCCTAAAATTGTAGGAAGCTTTCCTAAATACTTATAGATCATCAAATTAATTCAGTTAGCTAGAACCAGATTCTCATCAACCTAGAATAACCAGATTCTCATCAACTCAGAATAACCAGATTCTCATCCTAAATACAATCATAATTAATAGAAAGTGTGCTTTAAAAAATGTTAACCAGTTGCAAACAATACTAAATTCAACTATAAAAAATAATCATTATGCATGTATTTTTTTTATTGTGTGCTTCTCCAGCATCCTCTACTACACAAATTCGTCATATATATAGTTGATGCACATACTTTTACTATGTTCTTTTCTGTCAAGTATGCAGCACTTGTGCTTTTGAGATTTTGAACCAGGTACTCCAAGCACTCCAACTGATTTCATCTTTTTATGAACGGTCTCCAAACTCTCCAACATATCACATATGTTCTTGGGACCTCTCAACAAAACATGTAATCATCAAAGAAAGCTACGGCAATCACTAGTATAACACAATGTCTTTTAACACTGAGAAAAACCCTTGTAAACTAAGTGGTCCTAAAGATTGCCCAATTTTCATCGAGAAACGATATTAACCATAGTAGCAACTAAGCAACATACATCGAGAAGACCAAGTCAACGAATTGCACAAGTTTCTACATTTGGATTCAACCACTGAACTAAGATAGGGAACGAAGTGATGTCTTTTCGATATCGATTACCAAATGGGGCATTGCCGCGTTCTGACAAGGCGGAGCACGAAGAGAGAGCTGATCAAAAGTGAGGCATTCTCCACCAGCTTTCTCAATTCTAGCTCTAGCTCTTTCAATAAACCTCAATGCAGTAACTTTAAGAGCATGAACATCTATAACTCTTACATCATCACTCACTATACACCAATCTTCCCATCCTAAATACATCAAACACACACACAACATTGTTAATTAACAAGCCGCACAGTAACAACATCATAACATTAACAACAAATTAGGTACCTTTCCTTCCATGTATCAAATCACACGAGAGTGACAATGGTGCTTTGTTCACTTTGCTCATAAAGAAATTACTTAAGATCTTAGACATGGGTGATGAATCAACATTAAAGAGAAACAATCGATCTATTTTTTTTCTCCCAAAATTTTCCAGAAAAGAGAAAAGAATGACATACGAAATTGATTTTCTCCTGACATTGCTCTAAATCTGACTGTACTCCGTCGTCATAGATAACAAATCACCACCGTCGCCGGAGACAGATCGATGTCGTCGTCAAATTCGATCCGAGATGGGATGGTGAGATTGTGAAATTGCCCAGCTTTGTTGATCGGAGATGGTGATGGTGAGTGAAATTTCTCTGCTATGTTGATCAGAAATGGTGATAGTGAGATCATGAAATTGCTTAGTGAACGGAGATAGTGACGGTGAGATCGTGAAATTGAAGAAAGAAAACTATAAGCTTGCTTTTTTCTCTTTTTATAATTATTATATTATGTTTTTCTTTTTGTTTTTAATTAATTAAGGGTAATAATGTTTTTTTCTCTCCTAATTAGTGGTATTGATGGAACTTTTTAAAATGGGTGGTAGATTGGGAATAAAAACTTGTTGTGGTGGTATATGAGGGAATTTCTCATAAAAAATCCAATTGATAAATACAAATATATAATCTTTTTATCATCACAAGAAAAACATCAATTATTCAACATTAGAAAAGCTAAAAATATATTTATTATCGTATTGTAGTACGTCTTCTAAGAAAGTGAGAGACTACAAATTTTAAGAAAAATAATGAGGTTATAGGAAATGACTTGATATTAGTTGATGAAACGATAACATATTTTTATTTTCTATCAATAAGAGGCTTAATGTATTACTAATCATTTAAATAATAGCTAACTACAGTTTGATTCTATTTTAACGCATGAAATACTATTCAAAGTTTTGTGCATCATTAGATTATTGCAAAATTTTGGAATCAATTGTATGAAAAAAATCTTATTGGAATTAGTAATTTTAGTTTGCAACTAAAAATATGAGATTCAATTGGTTAAGGGTTTGGAAAAATAAATATATGAGTGAGTAGTTAAATAATAAAAATAAACATAGTTCAATAAGGAATAGGATAATAATTATTTGGAAATATGTGAAAAAATTAATTCAAAAGAAAATAATATAACAAAAATAGTCAAAACAATTTAATAATAGTGAGGCTTTTCTATCAGTGATTTTTTACGCTTCGTGTTTTGTGTTTTTTCACAGGTTATACAATTAAAAAATGAGAAAGGAATTCAACAAGATTTTGAAAAAATAGAGTAGCGAAATAATTAAAATTAAATTACTTCAAACATGAATAGAAAGAAACTAATTATTTTGAAATGACGCGATCATATTTAATTGAAAATCAAATTAGGTAAAAAGAATCAACATGTAAGTATTAAATTTATTTAATATCAAGGTTTTCGATTTTGTTTACTTTCATGAATGACTTTTTCGTATTTGATTTTTCATGGGTTACAAATTTTTTTTATATAAACCCGCATATATGTGCGTCATTCACCTAGTACCTACATAAAGCTTTTGAGAAAATTTCATAAAAATACCTCAACTAAACTCCGACAAGCTTAATATGGTGGTAACAAAGGCACTGGTTTTGATGATAAAAAAAAAAACTATAAACTCCTATATATGCGGATTTTAAATCGTACATACTAGGGGGTTATTGGTTTATGGATTTTAATGGATTTGGAAATCCAAACAAAATCTAGTGTTATTGGTTCTATGATTTTAAAATCCATATTAAAATCCGGTGTTATTGGTTCTATGATTTATAAATCCTAATTAAAATCACGTGTTATTCAATCTTACGGATTTACTTATGGATTTGATTTCACTTAGGATTTTAATGGATTTGAAAGGATTTCATGTCAAAAATACAAAGGATCAAATCCGAGAGGAAACCTTCGGATTTACAAAGATTTCTAAATCTTATAAGATTTACAAATCAAATAACACAGATTTATAAATCCACAAATCAACTAAAATAATCAAACCAATAAATAAAACACCATCAAACAAAATAATAGAAAAATTGTGTCACGTATGTACTTTTCGTCTCTTCTTCATCATCTTATGTATGTTTTTCTTGCTTCTTTCTTTTTATAGGCTTGTTCATTTTTCTTGCTATTCACGTGATCAATTTCTCTATGATTCTTCACAATAATGATTTTAGTGAATATTATTGCGAAATCATATACTAATCATCGTAAATAATATATATAAAGATACAAAGGTGTATGTGTTAGTGTTCGTTTTTGATGGGTTAAGTTTTATTTGTTAAAAGTATACTCAAACATGGATTCAACAAATACAGGAGAACAAGAAATCTTTGAAGAACGAGAAAGACATATATCACATGAAAATAATGAAGTAGATGTTGATATTACTTTATTGGTTAGTCAATGAAATCCATTTAGTTGATTTGTAAATCCATTTTACTGGATTTTGAAATCCACGTTATCTATTATTATGGATTTTAAAATCCATGGATTCATCTCAGATTTCTAAAATCCATTAAAATACACAAACCAATAACCCCCTCTAAATCTCAAACTGAGATTACTAAGTGGACTTGGCTTGGCTTGGCTTGGCTTTCATAAACCCTATTTCTATTCGTATTTCTTCAACAATTAACTTATACATAGAAAACATAGACTAAGAACATATTAGGGTTTATAGAAAGTAAAATTATGGAGCGATGTACCAGCTGTGGAAGAGAGAAGAAGATAAGAAAGATCCAGAGATCAACACAATCTTCACATGATGACAATGATAGGTCTGATCATCAGTCATCATCATACAATATTCCTCACGATTTAATAGTCGAGATTCTCTCAAGACTACGTGCGAAACCACTGGTGAGATTTCGGTCCGTCTCTAAGCTCTGGTCTTCCATCACCACCGATCCAGTTTTCATCAACTCGTTCGAGACAAAGTCCTCACCATGTACTCTCCTTATCTTCCGAAAACACCGAAAACTATTCGTTTTCTCTTCTCAGCCACAAAAGAATCGATATCCTCCTCAGAAGGAGTATTGTCGATTTACAATCCCCAAATATTGTTATCTTAAGCGTTACGATTCCGTCCACGGCTTGATTTGCTTAGAAACTTCTACACAGCTTATGCTTTGGAACCCTACGACGAGATGCCTCTTCACTTTACCTAAACCTGAATTTAACGAACACAAACTAGGATATGTTTTGGGATATGATCCGATTGATGTTAAATACAGAGCACTATGCATTCTTTCAGGAAACAAGATTGGGATTCTTACACTGGGAGCTCAAGAATCATGGAGAATATTATCCATAGGTAGCCCTAAGCATGCCCCTACTACATATAATTGTCGATGCATTAACGGAGTCATTTACTACGTAGCTTTTATTTGCTCAACTCTAAATCATGGCATAATGAGTTTTGATCTCAGATCCGAAAAGCTTAGTTTGATTAATTGTCACATGCATGATCTCTATTGCTTTTTGGCCTCTTATGAGGGAAGGTTAGCTTTGGTAAAATCTATTGACTCTGGTGTCGAGTTATGGGTTTTGATGGATGCAGAAAATCACAAACGGATATGTAAACATTTTACTTTACATCACTACAGGAAATGTGAGTATTAATAGCATACGGAAACCGCTATCTAATGCTACTACAGCGGAGTAGAAAGCGCTATATCTGCGCCCGTTATAATAGGTCATGCACTTTCAATAGCAGTTTTTGTCATTGCTATCGTAGTTTCATTTAATATAGCGCTTTTCATTATGCAATCATATATTCTATAATAGCAATGAAAAATTGTTATTAATTTATTTATATTAATTAACATATAATTTCTAATAAATAAATATAACTACATTATTACTATCATTTCTCTGTTTGTATTAAACATATTTACATTATTATTTTTTTCTTTTTTTTTGTTAGCAAATATAAAATACATAATTGAAACTTCTAAACGTTAAAAAAATTAAAAGTTACAAATTCATTATTGAAAACCATGACATAGTTTTAATATAATTACAATACAAAAATCTGATAAAAAAAACTCTCCAACAAGAAGTCTTACATTTTCATCACAACAATATACAATCAAATAACCAAAGCAACACGAACAATCTACCGACTTTGAATCAAGGGTCATAAAACTTGCACCAAGACAGAGCATCAAGCCAAGAATGAATCAAGGTCTAGAAATCAAGTTTGATTCTTAACACCATTAGTATTATCTAAGGCGTCTAATAATACTACGGATTGTAAATCAGTAGCTTCATAACTGCATTAGCTCCCTTCACTAGATCCCTCCAACGTGATTCATCAATTCTTCTGCTTCTCTTTACCCATTTTTGCAACTTCAAGCATTGGTAGTAAATCTTTCTCTTCTCTTCAAAATGTGCTTTACACAGCATTGTTTATAACAACAATGGTTGCGGATTCAGCACAGAAATATGAACATTGGTTCAAGAAAAGACAAGTAGCTCTTGGATTTCAGTCAAGAGACCAAGGAATCAGCACAGAAAGTCCGATTCTAGCAATAGTCCTACACTTTTCAAGAACCAAATCTCAAAGTTGTATTTCAATTGAGAGATTCCGTGAAATAAGCACAAACAGTTGCATTTTTAAGAACCCAATCTCGGATTTGAACAGTTTCTAAAATAAAATCAAGTAAGAAATAGAGAACTAACTGGATTCGGGGAAAGAAATGATCATCTCAGTCGTATTCATCGATTCTTCAATCAACTTCCTAGAAATAACACATAAATGAATTAGAAAACAAATTGACGGACTCGACTAAAAAACCCAGAGCTACCAGAGATGTAAAATGGAAAGCAATACCTTCGTTTCTCGATGAGATTATTGGTGGTCGAAGTGAAATTGGAGAGCGTGATTGAGAAGACGAACATTATGACCTCGCTTGAGAGGACGGACGTTCTCTTTAGTAAGCTCCCACTCGAATCTGGTCGCTTGCTTAGAAGAAGGATACATTTTCTGCGAGATGTATAACCTCAACAAATCGCTAGGATATTGAAGATCTGATTCTAGAGAAATTTAGGAGATGAGGAAGGAGAGAGGCTAGTCGGTTGGAGATTGTGTGAGAAAGATGAAAAAGTAGGGTTAATTAGATTAGATGAGAGAAGACGAGGAAGCCAAGTTAGATGAGGAAGGTTTACGACCGTTGATTTTAACCAGATCAACGGTGGGTAATAACATAACTGTGATCCATGTCTCTATGGTTTAGCCAATAAGAATCCAGTCTTTTTTTAAACACTTTTGGTGTTATTTTCCTTTTAATTTGTAGATTAATTTTGCAATATGTGGTAAATTAGTAGGAGACAAACTATATATCCTAAAAAATATTTACATTTTTTGGATAATATATATATCTCACGTATAATCAACTTCATTTGCAAAATAGTTATATTTTGGTTTATTAGTTTTGATTTAATTTGTATGTGTTTAGTATAAAATGTAAGGGGTAGAGTTTATAATTTAGGGTTTGGGATTTAAGTTTAAAGATTCATGATTTGAAGTTTAGAATTTAAAAAATTATTAAAATTTGTTTCGAATTTGTTTATCAGACTTAGACTTGGGTTTTGGATTTATAGAATGATTATTATATAATATGTTTAGGTTTTAGAGTTGAGAATTACAAAATGATATTTTTTTTTTTTTTGGAAGTGTTGGATCTTTATGGTATATTATATGATGTTTATATTTAATAATTACAATAAAAAGTTTAGTGTTTATGATTAAGGATTTGTGTTTAGTGTTTGTCTTTGGAGTTCGTAAATTTTTTTTTTTTGCCGTGGAGTTTATAATTTATAATTTAAGATTTAAGAAATGATTATATTTTTGAAACAAATTATACCATAAATCAAATACTCATTAACCCATAAAATTTTATTATATTTCAATTGTTAACAACAATCAATATTTCTAACCTCATACCCTAAACCCCAAAGTCTATGTCCTAAACTCTAAATAACAAATATTAATACATAAAATTTTGTTATATTTCCATTGTTAATAATACTCAAATGAAATATCTAACCTTATACCCTAAACTCTAATACAAAAAAATCATTAATCCATAAAATTATGTTATATTTCCATTGTTAATAATACTCAAATGATATTTTCAACGTTATACCCTAAACCCCAAGCTCTATGCCCTAAACTCTAAATCAAAGACTTATTAACCTTTCCATCTTATTTTGTAATAGTGTTTTCTATCTATTTTATGTCTTGGCATGAAACATAGGAGAAAAGACAATTTCGTGTTGTAAGTTAAAACCCATATACACATTAAATTCATTTCTTCATAACTTAAGTTGTTACAGACAAAACCGAAGATTAATCTATGTTTACAAGTCTTCAAGATTTGACACATTTTTTATGCGTATGAAGGTTCAATGTAAGATCAAACTGTCACACACCGAGACACACGCACACAAAATAAAGCCTTTTTGGTGTTCTTTGATCCTGTTTTTCATGTCAAAATTACTCCGGATTCTTCTTGTTGTTCTTTGCGATTCTCAAGTGCCGCAACGGCAAAAGCAAGAGAGGAGGCACAAGCAAACATCATGATCATTCCAAATCGCAAAGCTAGGTAGAGAGAATCTGCAATGCAAAATGAGATTAAAGCTAAGACATTTGCAAGCTACATCTAACCAGAAACTACACAAAATCATTGACTTCATAAGTTTAGTACCATATAAAACTCCATCTTCAAGTTCTACTCCAATGCTTGATGAATATGTAGGCTTGAAATATTCCATCTCGACTCTCGAGGCTATTTGTATCTTCTTGTTACTTGTGAGATGATTTAAACCGAAAACACAAAACCTTTCAACAATCATACGACAGATGAGGTGTGGTTTTTTGTCAACAACAAACAATTGGAGATTTAGACAAGCCTAATTTGATTCTAATATCCTTAGCTAACAATGCTTAATCATATTAATCCCTTTGACCCTATGTACACCACGAAATCCCTAACCTTTACGGGGATCAACTCCATGAGGATAAAGCTCTGGTCACTCTGAAATGTTGTCTTCAAAATCTTCTTCCACACCTTTATCGATCGGACTAGTCCAAAACCAGCCTTTCTCAACACTTACTGCTACAGTCAAAGAACACATAAGAAACAACCCAATAAATCAAACATGCGTAAACTACAGATGCGTGAGAGAAATCGAGAGTGAGAGCTAGATTAGTCGAAACTCTTACTGTGACAGATCGAGGTGGCATTTGGGAGAGATTGAGACTTAAATACTCAGAGATCGAAACAGAGAGTGATAAGAGGTCCGAGAAGATTCGAGAGAGAAAGGAGAGAGGGAGAAGAGAGAAATGCAGA
This sequence comes from Arabis alpina, assembly GCA_900128785.1. Classification (NCBI taxonomy): domain Eukaryota; kingdom Viridiplantae; phylum Streptophyta; class Magnoliopsida; order Brassicales; family Brassicaceae; genus Arabis; species Arabis alpina. The sequence goes on from LT669795.1 coordinate 15,862,729, forward strand.
GCAAAGGAGATTTTATTACCCTAATTGTTTTTTGTTCAGATCTAGTTTATTTTTTAGTTTTTACTAAATATTAACTTGATATTATTTTTAACTTGGGCGGGCAACGAAAATTTATTCCCGGTTAAACTTTATCATAACGTTTAACAAATCTCATGTGCTATCAAAGAGTAATAGAGAACCAAAAATTAGGCGCCAACAAAATTATTTTACCCGCCTATCATAACTTAGCGTTTCTCAATTTACAAACGCTATGAAAAAATTACGCATACATCAACTATAGCAGATAGACATAAAACGCTATCTTGAAGTGTTATTAATACCCATTTTTCCTGTAGTGCATCCTCCTCCTTACGAAAAACGGGACTTAAAGGGTGTTACTGATGGTGGTGAATATATTTATATTTATACATCAAAATGTACTTATACATATGGTTTTGGTTATGGACCGTTCTCAGTTGCGTATTTTGATCCGAAGAAAAACAGTTTAAGAGACGTTAAGTTTGGAGGAATCACAGGTGACGATATTAAGCGACTTGATGAAGATGGATTCGATCTTCATAAAGATTTATTTGTAATACCAAATCACATTGAGAGTCTCATGTCTTCGTTGTAAGATTTTACTTTTTATCATTTTTAATTTGTTTTCCTTAATGACATTTTAATTACGAAATTTCCTTAACATTTTTTTTTTGGTTTTTTATAATGATTAATTGATTGCAACCATGGGGGGTTGTGTTGATGATTTGATCATTTTCAATTGGTGAAAGTTGAGCTTTTGAGCTCAAAGAAGAGATAAATAGAAAGTACGTTGACATTATTTCACTTAACTTCATAGATTACAATACTACTTTTATTTATATTGAAGAGATGAAAACCGCCTACACCTAGTTCCCTTGGACACATATCATTCATCTACGCATAGATAGAGATCATAATAGAGCCAAATAGTATTGTGTTGAATAGTACATTGTGAGCTGCCTTCACACTCTTATCTCTAGAGAAACAGGAAGTCTTCATGACCGTTGAGGAGAAGAATCAGTCTTGGGTTTAATGGGCTTACTTTCGTCTGGGCTTGAGCTGTGATTTGTTTTGTCATTTAGTGTGAAAGTCTCTGTTGGAGTTAGAGACTTTCCCATACTCAGCTTCTTCTCCTTTTCCTCGGTCTCTGTTGAAGGCTGAACACCAAGTTTGAAACGCAGTGACGTAAATGGTCCAGTTGGTAAAGACTTCGTGAATATATCAAATAATTGATTAGCCGCAGAGATGTGTTTAACTACCAAGGAACCCAACAGCCACTCTTTCACGGACAAAGTGATAGTCCGCTTCGAAGTGCTTTGATCTAGGATGCATTACCGGATTTGCTGTAAGTTGAACCGAAGATAAGTTATCACCAAAGAGAACTGCAGGGTTTGGTTGTGGCACACCTAAGTCTCGAAGAATAAAACTTATCCATATTAGTTCACAATTAGTATCGGTGAGAGATCTATACTCTACTTCTGTGGAGCTCCGAGACAGGGATTGTTGTTTCTTAGCAGACCAAGAGATGATGTTGTTCCCTAAGAAAGTGCAAAAGCCTCCTCTTGATCGACGAGTAGTTGGACAACCTGCCCAATCACTTCACTTTAGGCAGAGAGAGTAAAGTCTGTGTTTTTGGAGAAGGAAATCTCGTAGTCTGAAGTGCCTCGAACATACTGCAACACTCTCCGAAGCATGTTGTAATCAGAAAGAGTTGGAGCATGCGTTTGCTGGCATACATAATTAACCGCAAACTGTAAATTTGGACGAGTCATGGTCATATATTGAAGTTTGCCGGCTAGGCTTCAAAAATATTTGGGATCTTCAATCAAAAGCTCTTGTCCATAAATCTTACCCAACTGAAGCGGTAAAGGTGTAGCAATGGGTACACAATCAGTCATACCTGTAAGTAAATCCTCTGCATATTTTTGTTGAGACAGAAATAATTCTTCCTTGTAAAAGGAGGCTTGAATACCAAGAAAGTAATGAAGTTGACCCATATATTTCATTCGAAATTGTGTCTCTAAAGAAGTCAAGAGATGAGTAAGCAGAGCAGAATTACTTCCAGTGAGAACCATATCATCAACGTAGAGTACAAGAATCATTATATATGTCTTATTGACTATACGAAAAGAGATGGATCATGTTTGCTACATGTAAATCCATATTTTAATAAGTAGTTGCTAAACTTATCAAACCAAGCTCTAGGCGCTTGTTTAAGGCCATAAATAGCTTTATGTAGTTTGCAAACATGAGTGGGATTGTCTTTATCAACAAATCTAGTTAGTTGTTTCATGTAAATTGTCTCATGTAGATCACCATGGAGAAAGGCGTTCTTGACATCGACCTGTTTAATATCTTAGTTCATAATTGTTGCCATATGTAAGACCAACCTTATTGTAGCTATTCTAACCACCGGACTATACGTCTCCAATTAATCTATACCTTCCTCCTGATTGTATTCCTTCGCCACCAGCCTTGCTCTCAATCGATTCAAAGACCCATCTGCATTGAGTTTGGGTGTGAAGATCCATCGATTGTTAAGAACATGCATATCCGGTATAAGAGGAACCAAGGACCAAGTATTGGTCTCATGACAAGTATCAATTTCTTCCTCCATAGCTGCAGTCCAACGAGGGTCTTTGAGAGCTGCTGCAATTGTTTTTGGTAAGATAAACTACTTTTCGAGTGAGTAGAATGTACCTTGGATTCGGTTTTCTTATACCATCTTTTGATCTTCTAATCATTGGATGTGGAGGCTGAGGCGCTCAAGTGGATGGTCTATTAGAATGATCCAACACAATGGTGCTTATAGGACAAACATCAAGGTTTACAGTACACTCAGCTGCAGAGGATATGCTTTCAGACAATCCAGTCACCGTAGGCTCTGTATTTGCAGAAGAACCTGTGGTATGGGACTCTGAGTTAGGCGCTGACTCTGCTTTAGATTGAATCACCTCAAACGGATTAGAAGACAACGGAATAGCACAATAATATGGATCATTTGAAGGAGGAGGGACATCCAGAGGAGAGAAAGGTGAAGAGGAGGTCCTAAACCCTTTCTGCTAAGCAGCTAACAAGGGAGTCTTGGCAGGAGGATGAAGATGTTGATATAATGTGCCAAAAGGAAAAAACATTCTCATCAAATAGGACATGTCGAGAGATGTAGACACGATATGTGGGCGGATATAAGCAGCGATAGCCCTTGTAGCGATCATTGTATCCAAGAAACACACATTTCAAGCTTCTAGGATCAAACTTTTTGTGAGAGTAATCTCGAAGAGTTGGGAAACACGCACAACCAAACGTTCTGAGACAAGTGTAATATGGAGGCTTTCCATTCAACTATTGGTAAAGACTCACCCCTGACTTTAAGACTGTTGTTGGCAAGAGATTGATAAGGAAGTTGGTTGTACTCAATGCTTCAACCCAATACTTTTGTAGAATTTTGCTTTCAAACATCATTGATAAACCAAGTTCCACAACATGCCTATGTTTTCTTTCAGCCAAACCATTTTATTGAGGTGTGTAAGGACAAGAGAGAAATTATTGAATACCACACTACTCTAGATGTTGAAGAAACTGTCGACTGATGAACTCACCCCCACCATCACACTGAAAAATACCAATCTTGCTGCCAAATTGATTCTCTACAAGTTTTTGAAACTTTATGAATATTGAGGAGAAATCAGACTTGTATTTCAGAGGATATAACTAACTGAAATAAGACCAGTTATCAATAAAGATTACATAATACTTAAATCTTTGGGCTGACTCAACAGGAGCAGGACCCCGTAAATCGCAATGTATGCGTTCAAGTAATCTAGAGGAACCAAAATAAGATGCTTGAAATGGTAATCTACTGCTTTTCCCAATGCTACAAGCTTCACACATAATCTTGGTACTCTTGCTTAAGGTAATTAATTTATTAGAAGAGAGCTGTTGTAAAACTTGAGAGTTTGGATGACCCAATCTCCTGTGCCAGACATCTTCACTCGTGGTTTGTTGTCTCGAGGAGTAACAGACTTGAATAGTTGGATCTTCCAAGGCATAAAAGCCCTTCATTGTTTCTTCCCAAGGTGAGGACTTGCATTGTGGTTTTATCCTTCACAATCACCCCATCACAATCAAATTTAAAGGAAGAAGGATAGTCGGATGTCACCTTAGAGACAGATAATAAAGACTTGGCTATATCAGGACACACTAAGACATCATTCAGTGGGAGATTACCTGAAGTAGTCGGAAGTTGAGCGGAACCAATGTGTGTGATTGGTAAGAAGTTACCATCACCCACCATTACCGAGTCTAAGCCATGATACACCTGAGATTGCTGCAGATTTTGAGGCGAATCTGTGACATGAGCAGTCGCTCCTGTATCTGGGAACCAGTCATGACCAGAGTTATCACTTACATCAGTGATACGCATAGTTGCCAGCGCTGCAGGTACATTATCAAACTGAATCCCTTTATCAAAACGAAACCAGCAATCAAGTGCAGCATGAATCATTCTACCACAAACTTGACACCTTGGTCTAGAATTTCCACCACGAGAAGACCCCCATAAGATGAACCTACATAGTAAGAGGACCCTGAAGCCACTGAATTTTGTTGATGGAAACCACGTCCTTGAGTGAATTAAGAGTCTCTCCCTCTGTTTCATATGTAATTGTTGGAACCCCTGCCTCGGTTGTTGTAGTACCGAGTGGGTTGAGACGACTGAGCAGTAAAAGCCAAGTGTGGTGTAATCTCTGAGCTTGTTTGATAGGTTTAGCAACTACTTATTGGAATATGGATTTACATGTAGCAAACATGATCCATCTCTTTTCGTATATGTCAACAAGACAGATATAATGATTCTTCTACTCTACGTTGATGATATGGTTCTCACTAGAAGTAATTCAGCTCTGCTTACTCATCTCTTGACTTCTTTAGAGGCACAATTTCGAATGAAAGATATGGGTCAACTTCATTACTTTCTTGGTATTCAAGCCTCCTTTCACAAGGAAGGATTACTCCTGTCTCAACAAAAATATGCGAAGGATTTACTAGCGGTTACAGGTATGATTGATTGTGTACCCGTTGCAACACCTTTACCGCTTCAGTTGAGTAAGATTTCTGGACAAGAGGTTTTGTTTGAAGATCCCAAATATTTTCGAAGCCTAGCCGGCAAACTTCAATATCTGACCATGTCTCGTCCAGATTTATAGTTTGCGGTTAATTATGTATGCCAGCAAATGCATGCTCCAACTCTTTCTGATTACAACTCAGAGACTGTTGCGGTATGTTCGAGGCACTTCAGACTATGGGATTTCTTTCTCCAAAAACACAGACTTTACTCTCTCTGCCTATAGTGATAGTGATTGGGCAGGTTGTCCAACTACTCGCCGATCAACAGGAGGCTTTTGCACTTTCTTAGGGAACAACATCATCTCTTGGTTTGCTAAGAAACAACAATCCGTGTCTCGGAGCTCCACAGAAGCAGAGTATAGATCTCTCACCGATACTACTTGTGAACTAATATGGATAAGTTTTATTCTTCGAGACTTAGGTGTGCCACAACAAGATAGGACTCAAATTGAAGTTTCTAGATTATATAGTTTCTTACACTCAATTTGACGGTCACACAATTAGAGATACTAAGAGCAGGATAAGCATAAAGCTCCATGATTTTCCTTACCTAGAGAACCATATGGCTCTGATACCATGAAAGTTGAGCTTTTGAGCTCAAAGAAGAGAAGCAATAGAAAGTACTTTTGATTTATATTGAAGAGCTGAAAACCCTAGACCTAGTTCCCTTGGACACATGTCATTCATCTACACAGAGATAGAGATCGGAATAGAGCCAAATAGTACTGTGTTGAACGGTACAGTGTGAGCTGTCTTCACACTCTTATCTTTAGAGAAACACGAAGTCTTCATGACCGTTGGAGGAGAAGAATCAGTCTTGGGCTTAAAAGGCTTACTTTCGTCTGGGCTTGAGCTGTAATTTGTTTTGCCATTTAGTGTGAAAGTCTCTGCTGGAGTTAGAGACTTTCCCACACTCAGCTTTTTCTCCTTTTCCTCAGATACATTGATAATTGGGGGGTTTTGTTCTATGATCCTCTTTTAATTTTATAAATGAAACTTAAGATTTTTAGGTGTTCACAATTGAAAATGGTGTTGATGATCCTAGTGAACTTATTTATATATCGAGGAGTTTTTGTGAAACATTTTATGTTGTCTAATTTGATCTATAGAATACTTATACATTAAAAGTGTCATGTCATTGTAAGAGCTTTCATCTTTATTTATGCAAAAAAAATTAGATTTTCCTTGTAACTACTAAAGACAAAGACTGTAACATGTGTTAAAGATTGCACTGAAGCATGCAATCCCGAAGCATTCTTTTAACTTCTGGACTGCAAATTTAATCCGTCTTCTAGTCAAGCAAAGACTTCTATCTTGGGGCCTCACGGTTGATCCTAATTGTTCTCTCTGTGGATCTGAATTAGAGTCAAGGGATCATGTTTTTCTACACTGTGAGTTCTCTTTGGCTATATGGGCTAAGATCATGCACCGGCTTCATGCAGGCTCTTTGTCTTTTCCGGACTGGGATTCACTCATGCATTGGCTATCCTCCAATACCCATCTAGCTCCTTCCAAACTCAAGAATATGTGGTTCACTCACTTCTTTTTAACCTTTGGAAAGAGAGAAATGCAAGAATGCATAGTGACATCTCCCTAATGGCGGAGACCATCTACTATATGATTGATCGCAACATCAAAGATACTCTACTCGCTCGGAGAAGGCCCGGAGGTTGTAAGTTACCATCCTTTTGGTTTTCAACTTGCTAAGCTACAACTTCCACAAATCTAGTTCCAATGGTTTTTATTTTATTTTTGGCCAAAATAGCTACTTGTTAAAGCTCTTGTAATCAAACTCATTGTTCCAAGTTGGTAAAAATATATTCACATATTATCAACAACAACAAAAATTACACCTTTAGATTCCTTTGTTCTGTTTCTAGCATTTATCATATAATCCTCTTTTCATTAATTTCAGAAATAAAACGTAAAAATTTGTCGCAGAAACTTCTTGTTTTTTTTTTGTTCAACACATCGTTTTTCATTAAAACTTAAGTTCGATCTTACATTCGTCCAAGCTACGATACATGAAAACATTACAGTTTAAAGCAGAAGAAACAAGATAATTATGCGACAGCGAATCAAAACCAATTTCTTGATGCGTTTGTAAAATGCTCAAGGCGAAGCCGGAAAGCATAAAGTTAGTCACATTGGGTCATGACGTTGAAAAGCTACCACCCCGATGAGCTCCATGAGCTCGACTGCATCTTCAGGCTCGGTATAGACCACTGCATAAGAGTACACTACGGTTAAGTAAATGCTCGGGTTTGTTTTCGAGAAAGATCTTACTCTCATAAGAGGTAAGTGGGTTCTCTCCCATATGAAGAAAAGTATATGATTTAAGAATTTAGAAAACTTTAATCTTCTCGTAAAATAGAAGAGATATCAGAATCAATAAGAACTATAGAATTTGAGAATCCTTAAAACTTTAATATTCTCACAATGGAGAAAGTATCAGACACGTTAAACTTCATGAAAGTGGATATTAGGCTTCGTCGGATGCCCCTCATTGAGACTTCTTGTTTTAAAGTTGAAAAAGTAGAGAAAACCTTTAGTATTCAAAGTCTTCATATCTTGGTAAATAGCGTTACACTGCTCAATGCTCTTCAACAATTTGTTTTCTTTAGAATGATACCTAATTTTATGATTATCTTACAAATTCTTCTATTAAACTTTATCCGTTCCCATGGATGGGATTTGTCATGATTTATAATTGATCATTCCTTAGTTTGAATATATCCCAACATGTGTTATAACAATGTGGAATGTGCAGGATACTGAATGTATTAATGGTAGTGACTCATCAATCTCTCCAAGTTAGAAACATTGGCATTTAGTTTTTAATGGATGATATGGAGACCATTAATAAGCAAACTATAGATTCTACAATACGTGGATAAGAAAAGAAGCCTAAGCTATTACTAGGTTGCATAGGTTAAACACATGCCTTTGTCTTTTTCAACAACTTTGTTTCCTTCAATAACTTCACTACAAACATTATGAAAAATCAGCTTTAATGTAACACAACGACAAGATCCGTCTCTTGAAAAACGTTCGACATTCTCGGAAAGTAAAAAAAGAGAGTACAAAATGGCAAAAAAATAAAGCATAACGGATACGTTTCTAAATATTAGAATAAATAGCTTTTTCTTTTTTCAATTATAAAAAAAAGTTTGAACAAAACACATAATCTTGTAAGACAAAAACATGGAATATTAGTTCCGTTCCATGTATCATTGGGTTATGTGATTTAAAAAAAAATTAATGTATAAACAAGCAGTGGATTTCCTTATAATTGTTTATAATATTTAAAATTAGACGTTGATAATATTGTATTTAAAACGTAAATATATGATTTCCTGAAAAGAAATTAAAACCGTAAATGCGTTTTGGACACAATATTAATTGGGACAAGAAAATAAATAAAATGGATAAGATTGTTTACAAGTCAACATACACCAATTTGGAAATATCAAAGAACTTAAGATATTATGCGAACATGACGATGCAACCATAATCTCTTCAAATCTAAAGATCATTATTTGTGTATATGTCACATTCTCCACTTATTTTTCTTTGGAATATTTAGCCATAGATGGCATATAATAATATATGTAATGTGTGTTGAGTGTTCTTATTCGACTTGCTAGATTTACATTCTGACAATACATAACACAATATCTGATTTTTCAAAACTGTTTATCATGTTATAATTAGAATGATTTCCACTAAAAATGTCTACACACATATGAACAGTTAAAACACCAGTAAAATTGAGTTTAAATTCTAAAATCTTAACGCACAAAGCATATAGTTGTTCTAGAGATTAAACAGTAGATGATGAAAGTTAGTAGGTGTATAGATTTAATTAGCTGTTTGAAGGGGATAGAACTTTTGAGCTATCTTAAAGTATGTTTGTCTTAATTTATCAAAATTATAACTTTAATGTTTCTCAAATTTCTCTATTTAAAAAAACAAATATATCCGTTAATCCACAATTATTGTCGATTGGGTGATTTTAAATAACCTTAATCAGCTCCACCTCCACCTCCACTGAATCTTACCCGAGCATCGATCACGTGTCACACACCCTATTCTCTATTGTCTCTGTTAATTTATAAATAAACAACACAGACTAAAAAATTCACAAGAAGAAGCCATGAATGCTTTAGCAGCAACTAACAGAAACTTCAAGCTCGCTTCCAGGCTTCTTGGTTTGGATTCTAAGCTCGAGAAAAGTCTTCTAATCCCCTTCAGAGAAATCAAGGTTCCAATTTCACTCTTTTCTTTTGTCGGTGTTAAGTTTCTTGTCGAATTATTAGCTCTGATCCGGTGTCTTCGCCGGCGCCGGAGATGATTCTTCACGGCCGGTTTTAAAGAAAAATGAATTTCCGAAATTTACTTTTGCTGTCTCGGGGGATTTGAAGATCCGACCCGCTATTTACGGGTCTTAGTTATACACCGATCCGGTTACTGAGTCAAATAACCGGAACGAACCAATGAACCAACCGGTTATTGAAATTTGTGCAGGTGGAGTGTACCATACCGAAAGACGATGGGACGTTAGCAACATTTGTTGGTTTCAGAGTCCAACATGACAATGCAAGAGGTCCTATGAAAGGTGGAATCAGATATCATCCCGAGGTATCTAAACTTGACTTTTGAATTTTGTTTTTCCAAACCGGTATACAATTTCGGTTTGATATGATGCAAACCGGTTCTTGCAGGTTGAACCGGACGAAGTGAACGCATTGGCTCAGCTCATGACATGGAAAACAGCAGTTGCTAAGATTCCATACGGAGGAGCCAAAGGAGGGATTGGTTGTGACCCGAGCAAGCTTAGCATCTCCGAGCTCGAGCGTTTGACTCGAGTTTTCACTCAGAAGATTCACGATTGCATTGGTATTCAAACCGATGTTCCAGCTCCAGATATGGGCACTGGTCCTCAGGTTTTTTTTATTAACTCTCTTAACCATAACGTTTTTTTGGGTTTTGAGTCTTTGTTAAAATATTTCATTTGGTGAATTTGTAGACAATGGCTTGGATTCTTGATGAGTACTCTAAGTTCCATGGGTATTCTCCTGCAGTTGTCACTGGAAAGCCCATTGTAAGTTAACACTTATCACAGGTTTCGTTTTGCTGATCACTGATGTTTACCTGAGTGGAGGTAAATGATGATGTTTATGAGCCAGGATCTTGGTGGATCGCTAGGGAGAGATGCAGCTACTGGAAGAGGAGTAATGTTTGGAACCGAGGCTTTGCTTAACGAGCACGGCAAGAGCATATCGGGGCAGCGTTTTGTCATCCAGGTAATTCTTTTATTGCGGTTTCTTGCGAGCCAAAGAAAGTGTACTTAATCTGGTTTACATATTGGTTGTTAAGGGATTTGGGAATGTGGGTTCTTGGGCGGCGAAGCTGATAAGTGAAAAGGGTGGGAAGATTGTTGCAGTGAGTGATATTACAGGAGCAATCAAGAACAAGGACGGTATCGATATCCCGGCCTTGCTCAAGCATACAAAAGAACACAGAGGTGTTAAAGGGTTTCATGGTGCTGATCCGATCGATCCAAATTCGATACTTGTCGAGGATTGCGATATCCTCGTCCCTGCAGCACTTGGCGGTGTCATCAACAGGTTCAACTTTTTGCTACACAAACTTGCATTTTTCCAAAAAGTTCTTTTAACATTATTAATTGGGGTCTGGTTGAAGGGAGAATGCGAATGAGATTAAAGCGAAATTCATCATTGAAGCTGCTAATCATCCAACTGATCCTGACGCCGATGAGGTTTGATTCTTCTCACTATTGCTTTACCTTACAGAAATTCTCATTCCAAATCTATAATGGAGACTCTTGTTTTACAGATCTTGAGTAAGAAAGGTGTGGTTATTCTCCCAGACATATATGCAAACTCTGGAGGAGTCACTGTCAGTTACTTCGAATGGGTTCAGGTATGAGTCTCTAAACCATTAACCTTAGACAAACCAAGTGCCCGAACCAAACCGATATTGATCAGATTAGTTGTTTTTTGGTAATGTGCAGAACATACAAGGGTTTATGTGGGAAGAAGAGAAGGTGAACAATGAGCTAAAGACTTACATGACTCGCGGATTCAAGGACTTGAAAGAGATGTGTAAAACTCACTCCTGCGATCCTCGGATGGGAGCTTTCACACTTGGTGTTAATCGTGTGGCTCAGGCTACCATTCTCAGAGGCTGGGGAGCTTGAGATTATCTAGTCCCTGAATAAACGAACCTTTTACTCCTCTTTTTTTTCTCTTCTCTACTTTTGGCTTAGAGATCCTCCTGAGTTAAAATCTGTGTATTATAAACAGATGATGCTTCCGTATGTAATAAAACCATGGACTCCGATAACTAATCAACTTTTCACTTACTTGTTAAACCAAAGTATCTAAAACTAGAGTCTGGTAAGGATTACCGTCAACAAGGTTATTAAAAGCATTTTCATGATCCAAGATAAAAATAGGGTTACAAAAGCTAAGGCTATCAAATAGTAATCTAAAGCTAAGGCAATCAAATAGGACTCTATCCTCTCCCTCGGCCTCTGTAGCTTCCACGACTACCACCTCTTGATGGATATCCTCTGCCACAACCCCTTAAAGCACCTCTACCTCTGGAAGATCCTCTACCGTCCACTGCGAATACTGCCACTCATTCCTCCACGGCCTCCTGATTGCGCTTGTCCCCTGCCATAAGAAGAGAAAAAGACTGTTGTTACAGACCTTGTCTTTAACACTTGGAAAAAAAGAGAGCAAGATTGTTGCTATCTTTTAGGTAATGGGTTAAGAAGTGTGGCTTACTTTGGTTGAGGAAGGAATCTTGCTAGAGATAAAAGCCTATCAGGGTCGATGAAGAACTTATCGGCTTGAGTAAACGAGGTAGTGATAAGAGTCTTAATAGGATCCCAATTCTATATCAGTACAAGCGGAAGAAAGCCCACAAAGGAAAGGCCTTGAAGCCCACAGACACAGTTGAAGCTTCTGGAATCAAAGACACGTCAAAGGATCTTCTCCTCGGATCAGGTTCAGGTGCTGTTAGCCGTTAGTGGGAAGAGCAATCAAAGGAAGACACGTCATGCTGCAAAGACTGACCATGTGGGTGGTGGAAAAGAGGAAGTAGTATTTACGTTTGTTGTTTTGCTCTTTTTGGACTCATCTTTCATTTTGGATCAACTTGTAATTGGAGAGTCAAGGACTCCTTTGTTTTCCTTGAATGAACCTTGTAAGTTTTCGGATCCTTGAAGGAATTGTGTTTTCTTATTGATTTTGAGAAGGTTTACAAGTTCAATCTTATCAACTTGGTATCAGCAGCCTCTTTACGACTCACAATCATGCTTCCTACTACAAACACCACCACCGGAGACCTTGAATCACACACGTCGACGAAATCTGAGCTGGAAATTACAGTCGAAGATCTCCAGAAGCAGATGAAAGACGTGAAGCAACAACTTTCGGCGTTGGACCGGATTGAACGGATGTTGGAGAGCTCCGGTCTTTCCGCTTCATTGACCCCTGTACCATCGAGTGGAGCTCAGGTGGGTACCTCGGTGAATGTCCCTGTTTTTGTTCAACGCGAAGGCAAGGGCATTACAGAAGACTCCCCTGTCCAGTACGGTAACATTAATCGTGAGCTCGGGTATAGTCCGGCGATACATCCACCTTGGACCCCACCGGACAACCGCAACGTACCGTTAACCAGAAAATTGGAACCACCGGTTTTTGACGGAGAGGAAGTCGACAACTGGATTTCCAGAATGGAGTAGTATTTCGAGTTGGGAGATTTCACGGAGCAACAGAAACTCCAGGCGGTGCGTATGTGTTTCGATGATGAAGCACTTAAGTGGTACAAATGGGAGAGAGATCGAAACCCTTTCCTAAACTGGGATCAATTGAAACACCGATTGGTGGCTGAGTTCACCGGGGAAGAACCTATGCCCGCAGGTCAACGACTGTTGCGACTAACACAGGAGGGTACGGTTAGAGATTACTGCCGGGATTTCATCAGCTTGGCGACCAACGCTCCGGAGGTTCCAGAGGTGATTCTCGAGTGGTCGTTTATGAGTGGATTACAACCGCACATTCGTACTCGTACGCAGACATTCTCACCACGAAACCTCTCGAAGATGATGAGCGTTGCCAAACTAGTGGCGGATTGGTCGGAAGCGGACTCAGGGGTGACGGCAAAACGCTCAGGCGATGTCGATAAAGGGAAACGAGTGTCTTTTGCCAACAAACTTGGGCCTTCCAACCCATCTGGGTACAAACACCCTACTGGGCCTCAAGCCTCTCGGCCCACTACGAACCCAGATCCTACTCGCGCAGTCAACACAGCTCGAGGGGAACCACCAAACCCTAGCACTCACAACCGCGTCAAACCACCGTATCGCCGTTTAACACCGGCGGAAATTGCGTGGCGCAAAGCCGAGAATCTCTGTTTCCGGTGTGATGAAAAGGGTCACGCTCGACCGCAGTGCCCTTACGGTGAGCTAAAACTGATGGTAGTGCTGGAGAATGGAGAAGAGCGTGAATGGGACGAAGATCAAGACCCAGTCGAAGATCCTGATGTCCATACGGTTGCGGGAGTGGCAGCGTTATCCCTACACTCCATGGTGGGGATATCGTCTCCACAAACAATCAAGCTGCGAGGGACGATCGGAACGACGGAAGTGATGGTGTTGATTGATAGCGGAGCAACGCACAATTTCATCGCTGCGAGATTGGTTCTGAGTCTGGGGTTAGTCACCACGACAACCAGAGGGTATGGAGTGTTAACAGGCACAGGAATGACAGTGTTTGGTCAGGGGATTTGCAAAGATGTGGAGCTGTGTTTTCAGGGATACTCAGTGGTCACCGAGTTCTTGCCGTTGGAATTGGGAAGCGCCGATGTGATCCTCGGTATTCAGTGGTTAGCATCTGTGGGAGATATGCGCTGTAATTGGAAGCAACAACGTCTGAGTTTTGAGGTTGACAACAGAGAGGTCTGCCTCCAGGGAGATCCTAGTGTTTGCTGCGCGATGGTTTCAATGAAGGGTTTGTGGAAGGCGTTGCAGCATCAGGGTGAAGGGTTTATTGTAGAATATGGCGGGCTGCAATCGTCTGGTGAACCGGACCAACCACCATCAGTCCTGAGCTCGATCCTAACTGATTTTCACCAGGTCTTTGCAGAACCACAGGGTCTGCCTCCTTCTCGAGGACGAGAACACGCAATTGTCCTCGCCACTGAGACTGCACCCGTTAGTGTTCGTCCTTTCAGATACCCACAGGTGCAGAGAGCTGAGATTGAAAGACAAGTCACAGCGATGCTTGCTGCAGGCATTATTAAAGAAAGCACGAGTCCGTTCTCAAGTCCTGTGCTTCTGGTGAAGAAGAAAGACGGTAGCTGGCGCTTCTGCGTTGACTACAGGGCCCTCAACAGAGCCACTGTAGCTGATAGCTACCCGATCCCGATGATCGATCAACTACTCGACGAACTCCATGGCTCGGTGATCTTCTCCAAACTCGATCTCAGAGCAGGGTACCATCAGATACGGGTCAAAGCAGAAGATGTTCCTAAGACAGCCTTTCGCACACATGACGGGCATTACGAGTTTTTGGTCATGCCATTCGGCCTGACCAATGCCCCAGCGACCTTTCAATCCCTCATGAATGATCTGTTTCGACAACACTTGCGACGGTTTGTCTTGGTCTTCTTCGACGATATCCTCGTCTACAGCAAGTCTTTGGCAGAACACCAACAACATCTCCGCATTGTCTTTCAGGTGCTTGCAACCAATGAGCTCTATGTGAACCGCAAGAAGTGTCAGTTTGGTCGCAGCGAAGTGGAGTACTTAGGCCATGTGATCTCAGCCAGAGGTGTAGCTGCGGATCCAGCCAAGCTCCAAGCCATGGTGAACTGGCCAACCCCTAAAAACATAAAGGCATTGAGAGGATTCTTGGGTCTCACAGGCTACTACAGGAAATTTGTCAAAGGCTATGGAGACATTGCTAAGCCATTGACAACTCTGCTAAAAAAAGATCAATTCAAGTGGTCCTCAGCAGCAGGTATTGCTTTTAATAGACTCAAGACCGCAATGGCTACTGTTCCAGTGCTAGCGCTAGTCGATTTTTCGGTGCTCTTCGTGGTCGAGTCTGACGCGTCTGGGGTTGGTTTGGGAGCGGTCTTGATGCAGCATCAGCAACCGATTGCTTATTTCAGTCAAGCGCTCACCGAGAGACAGAAGCTGAAGTCAGTCTATGAACGGGAATTGATGGCGATCGTATTCGCGATCCAAAAATGGCGCCATTATCTGTTAGGCCGCAAGTTCCTGGTCAGAACTGATCAAAAGAGTCTCAAGTTCTTGTTGGAGCAACGTGAGGTGAATTTAGAGTATCAGAAGTGGCTGACAAAGATCTTGGGCTTCGATTTTGACATCCAATACAAGCCAGGGCTCGAGAATAAGGCGGCAGATGCTCTCTCCAGGCTGGGAACTCCTGAATTCTTTGCGTTGTCCATTCCTATGGCCATTCAACTGTCTGAGATTGAGGCTGAAGTGGATAAAGACGCAGAACTCTCCAAGATCAAACAAGAGGTATTGACTGATCCCACTTCTCATCCGGATTTCTCTGTGGTGCAGGGCAGGTTACTCAGGTTGGGAAAACTGGTCCTTCCTCATACGTCATATCTGGTTGGATTGATACTGAAGGAGTTTCACGATGGGAGAATGGGTGGCCATGGAGGCATTTTGAAAACGCAGAAGGGTATTAGTGCCCTGTTTTACTGGAGGAAGATGATGACAGATATTAAGCAGTACGTGGCGTCTTGTCAGGTTTGCCAGCGCCATAAATACTCCACCTTGGCTCCGGCGGGTTTGCTTCAACCCTTACCAGTTCCAAAGCAAGTATGGGAAGATATCTCAATGGATTTCGTGGAGGGGTTACCCAAGTCTGAGGGATTCGATGTGGTTATGGTGGTCGTGGACCGTCTGACCAAATATGCACACTTCATCAAGCTAGCTCACCCCTTTGGAGCCCCTGCAGTGGCATTGACCTTCATCCAAGAGATTGTCAGGCTTCATGGATTCCCAAGAACCTTGGTGTCAGACAGGGACAGCGTCTTTACCGGGAAATTTTGGACTGAGCTCTTCCGTTTGGCTGGCACTCACTTGAACTTCACCACGGCATATCACCCACAGTCGGATGGCCAAACCGAGGTTACCAACCGCGGGCTCGAAACTTTTCTCCGATGCTATGCTAGTGACAAGCCGAGAACTTGGGTGACTTATCTACCTTGGGCTGAGTTGAGTTATAATTCCTCCTACCACACTTCAATTCAAATGTCCCCTTTCAAAGCGGTCTATGGTAGAGAACCACCAACCCTGCTGCAGTTTGAAGATGGCTCCACGGATAACGCGTCCTTAGACAAGCTGTTAAGGGAACGTGATGAGATGCTGAGTTGTATCCAACAGCAACTCCTGAAAACTCAGCAGCTCATGAAACACCGCGCCGACGATCACCGCAGAGAAGTTGATTTTGCAGTGGGGGACATGGTCTTTCTCAAGATTCGACCTTACCGACAGAAAACCCTGGCCAGGCGCGCTAATGAGAAGCTGGCTGCAAGGTTTTATGGTCCGTACGAGGTGGAAGAAAAGGTGGGAGCTGTGGCATATAAACTCAAGCTGCCTCCAACGGTGAAGATCCATCACACCTTCCATGTCTCCCAACTGAAGGCAGCAAAGGGAAATGGCCTCATTCCCATCTCCATTCCTCCACAACTCACTGGGGAAGGCGTACTGGAAGCAGAACCTGAGCTTATCCGTGATGAGAGGGTGAACAGGCTGACTTCAGAAGATGAGGTACTCATCCAGTGGAAGGGTCTTCCTGAATACGATTGCACTTGGGAAAATAAACAGGTGATAGAAAGACAGTTTCCTAGCTTCAACCTTGAGGACAAGGTTAATTTCAAAGGAGGGGGTATTGATAAGAGTCTTAATAGGATCCCAATTCTATATCAGTACAAGCGGAAGAAAGCCCACAAAGGAAAGGCCTTGAAGCCCACAGACACAGTTGAAGCTTCTGGAATCAAAGACACGTCAAAGGATCTTCTCCTCGGATCAGGTTCAGGTGCTGTTAGCCGTTAGTGGGAAGAGCAATCAAAGGAAGACACGTCATGCTGCAAAGACTGACCATGTGGGTGGTGGAAAAGAGGAAGTAGTATTTACGTTTGTTGTTTTGCTCTTTTTGGACTCATCTTTCATTTTGGATCAACTTGTAATTGGAGAGTCAAGGACTCCTTTGTTTTCCTTGAATGAACCTTGTAAGTTTTCGGATCCTTGAAGGAATTGTGTTTTCTTATTGATTTTGAGAAGGTTTACAAGTTCAATCTTATCAGGTAGCTACAATACCATCCATCATTTTGATAGAAAACAGCTGGAAAACAACCAAATGCTTTCAGTAAGAGTGAGCAAGACTAGTGGAAGAAGAAGGCCAGACAAAGAGATAAAACACATACATATTCATTAATCGGACCAAAGATTTCATATACTTGTCCAATCTTGGTCTTGTTCTGGAGGTAGATTGGGGCATTAATTTTCGCATTGGAGAGCTTGGTCACAGCATCTCCCTCTCAGGCATGGAGAAACGTTGCAACTTCTGTATAAACCAAGAAGACAATACAGTTCCTCTGCTTGATCGGTAAACAAGTATTAAGAAGAGCAAATCCACAATAAGAATTGACAAAGTGGATAGAAAGCGAACCTAGGACTTCACTGGGAGGTCCTAACTCCTACGTCACCATAACCACCATAACGGCCACCTCCTCCGCCATCTCTTCCTCCCCTTCCTCTGTAGCTCCCGCCACCACGTGGTGGTCTCACCTCTGAGGTTTCAAATTTGCAGTGACTATGTTTCTTAACAACAGTAAAATAAAATAGTGACTGCTAGGGTTTTCACTTTTCAGCAATCGCAGATCGGTTAAGACTCGTTAAACCGGAAATTTTCAAAACTGACATTCTGGTGGTCCGTGGTCTTGATTAAAAACATGAATTACGTAGATTTTGGTTTAATTGATTGCTTATGTTGGTTTAAGTTTGGTTTGGCATTTCTCACATTTCACTTACCAGACACTTGCAAGAAAAAACAAACATCCAACCTAGAGATGCATTAGACAACGCAGCATATGAAAATAACAAATAAGAAGCACACACACTTGAAGGCTTAAAAAGCCCTCAAATCTTTCTATTAACTAAATTCAACTTCTCTGTTACCTTCTTTGCTATCTTTTTGTACTTCTACATACATACCAAGACGCATCCATTTCATTACATTTAACAAACAGGTTGCGTCTGTTTTTTCATTGTATTATGATGATCCGTAACCTCCGATTGCCTTTCGTTTTCTAACAGAATGCTAAAAGAATGTATCAGCACACTGTCCTGCCATAGCATATTGATGCAATGTACAGATTCTTTGCCCATTTATCCTGAAAATCAACCAAAGGTGATTCAGTATGTGGAAACAAACCAAAAGCAGAAAAGTTCAATCTTTGTTCAAAACTAAGATAACCCACCTTCACATGAGTGCTTGGAAAGGCCGTGGTGCGAAGAGTCTCTTGAGTTTCATCCATCATTTTACGCTTTGGTATGCTTAATATGAATGCTGCTTGATCCGCAGTTGCTGCCATTGATGTTATCCTATACCCGTTTTCCCACCTCCTATGTATTCCATCGCTTGGGTACAAAAAGTCGAGCTCCACAACCTTTTTCATGCAATACCAAATAAGAATTTATCAGGGGGGAAATGTCCAAATGTTAAATGAGATGTCAAAAAATGATTTTACGCTGAAGATATGGAAGCCTACCTGCTCAGAGAACCCCGAGTTCCTCGACATTACCACACCCCAACGATTCCCAGCAGTTGTCATGGAGGTTACATGAAAATCTTCTTTCCATTTCTTATTTATCCACTTGAATGGAAATGAGTCGCTGACTTTGTAAGATTGCTGAGTGTAAGAAGTTCCTAACAATGTGCAAAAAGTAGAAATCAGTAAAGAAGACTTCATATTAAGAGGTTATTTATGTAAGTATGACATTTATTCTAGGCAAATGTGACACTAAAAAATCGAAGATTACTACCACTAAAACCAACCTTTTGACATAACAACTAACGAGCTCCCGTTATCTGAACCAGCTATGGAACTGATATAGTAGTTCTTTTCCCATTGTTCCATAATCCAGTCCTGCAAAAACCAAAGAAAAGGTGAATTACTACAAAACAAAATTTACTTTACTAATGGCTTCAACTGATTATTACCTTGTGCAGGAAAACCGATGACAATTCATAAACTTGAGAGGTGAATCCAGTCCCAGCATCCATTATGAGGGCCCAGAGATTAGCTGCTGATGCTACACAGCTAATTAAAAGGCCATCCTCATTACCCTTCTGTACATGCTGGTGCAGCCTTGGCTCCGCAACGTTGTAGTGATACCTACAAACAAAAATGAACATTAAACTGTTAGTGAGTATTTTGATTAACGAAGACTTTTGAAACTTCTAAGCGTATATGCAAAATTATTTACCTCTGTTTCATGGGACGACGAGCATTATAGACTGAAATCCACTGAGTAGCAGGACTGCCTATTCTGATTTTCTTCTTTGGCTGTTCATCCTCTTCCAGATTAAGTTGCACTCTTCCTCGTTTTTGCCCAACCTAATCATGCCCAAAAAAAGCAAATCTGCACTTTCAGAAATGTTTATAACAAGTTGAAAAAATAAGCATAGAAATGAGAAAACAGCCAGCAACCTTGAGAGCCCCATCAATTCTAATTGGTCTAGATAGTGCACATGGCTCAATAAGACTATCGAAAATCGAAATAAGCTTTGCATAGTTGGGCTCCTCATCAAACTTCATATTAGTAACTGCCTCGAGGAATAGCTTAAACGGGGGTGGACAAAAACAGCACATCAATTCAGGAGAAGTTGACATCTTTTTCTTGCAAACAAGAAAGCTCTTGTTGTCACCCTGCAAAAACATAGAACAATATATACATAAATTGGCTGCAATTAACGAAAAAGATGAATCAGATGTAAAGGTAGTATAAGATCACGAAGAGAAATAAAAACAGACCTGATAACCTTGCCATGGCAATCTTCCCTTCAAGAGAAAAATTAAAGTATAAGCCAAGGACTCTAGATCATCTCTCCTACTTCCAGTTCGACCTAGATGCGCATGAACACTTGCATACCTTATTGTTCCCCTGAAAGCAAACACAATAAACAGGTAAGAAATAATAATATATTTATATAACGAAGAAAAAAAATATACACTAATGAAAATACCTGAACACATCAGGCCTTTGATCATATTCAACATGCTGGCCTGAGTGTGCATCTTTCCATTTTGATGCTGAAACAAACGAATATTATATGAGCACTTGTGCAAAAGTCAAATAAGAAAACCATGTTTAAGAAAACATTGTAGCGATAGAAGAGAAGGAACTAGTACATATGATTAAGGTTGTTCATAAAAGTATAATAATAAAAAGTAATAAGACTCACCTAGACCAAGATCAATAAGGTAAAGTTTTTTCTCATCTGCTGTTCCAGGTTGACCGAGTAAAAAGTTTTCGGGCTTCACATCTCCATGGACAAACCTAGTTTGATTTAGGGATGGAACATGGTATGCAATCAGCACAATAAAAGCAGATTGTGACGATAATAATCGAAATTATTTTATTCAAAAGGAATGGAACTATTGACCAAGAAGTTCGCAAGAAAATATTTTCACTAACCCTTTCATATGAAGTTTCTCAAGAATGGAAATGGACTCCACTGCAATGCACGCTACCATGTTTGGAGACATCCTGCCAATGTCATGAACAAGGAATCATATGAAGAATCTTGCCAAGAGAAAAATGTGTGGTGAAAGAAGAAGAATGCTTACGATTGCCCCGAAGAATTCCAAACATCCCAGAGACTGGGACCAAGCATGTCCATGACCTGAAATATTTATTAAAATGTTCCTCAATACATGATTACACGGTCAATCTTAAAGTATATCTAATAAAGCTCATACTAAAATACATACAAGAATATAAAAATCTCCCTGACGACCCTTGTGATGTACCGCAGGAACTCCATAGCAACTGTTGAGTGTACTGTACAACAAAAGGAAAAAAGCAACAGATGAGATGACAAAATAAGTTGATATAAGAAACTGGCATGAAGATTAAGACAGAATGCAAGCAAGTCTTACTTGTACACTTGCCACTCGTAAGGTGGGCCAAAATTACACCCTTTGCTATTTCGGTGCTCAAATTTCAGAGCCACCTGAAAAGATCAAAAACAATAACTTTTTTAAAGGATTTAGACTTCTTTTTTCTATACCCCTCATAAATCTTCAGTATGTTTCTTTATCACATACCTCAATTGCATCTGCCCCAATTCTATCGCTGCCACCACTCACTCTTCTACCAACAAAAACTTGACCAAAGCCTCCCTTACCGAGTTTCCTCTCAGTCTTATAAACAGGAGAATTTCCAACTTGGACCTATACACAAAGAAGAAATCAAAACCAACATATCTTTCATACGAAAAACCCCAGGTGATTGAATGTCATAAGCTTAGCATAAAGTTTACCCTTTCAGGAACTGGAGCTGTGCTGGAATCTTCTTCCACACCAACTGCCTTCTCTGGACTACCACCTTCCATAGCAATATCCTTATCAGCTACCGCTTCAACTTGATTAAAAGCAGGTTCACCTACTGCTGGACGAACCTCACAAGGCTCTGCCTCTAAATCTATTAACCTGATGCCTCGACCCCTACCGGCAGCACCAGTTGGTCTTGGAGGTGCAGCTGCTTTGGCTAAAGCTGCAGCGTTTCCCCTTCCTCTACCACCACCACCACCTCTTCTCCTTGTAGCAGTCGGAGGAGGAAGCTCGATATTTTCGGCCTGGTCAATCACTTGAGGGGTAGGTTGTCTCAATCTACGTGCTCCACTTCTTAACTCTGGCATTCTTTACTCCATACAAAGAGTAAGAAAATCTTTTTACTTTCAGAGAACCTCTTTAGTTAACCTGCAGTAGTATAAGGAGCAGCAGACGAATTAACAATTTAGTTGATCAAAATCTGAATCTATTGTGATAGCAAGTAATTACAATCTAATACAACACAAGAAACAGCATTGTAATAGTATTTTCATACATATACAAAAGCATTTTCCAATCAAACAGATAAGTAATCACAAGCATCTGTAACCAAATTCAGACAATACACTCAAGAGTATCCAATCGTTACGCCATTAGAGAGAGAGCCAAAGATGACCAATACAACAAAAGAAAGTCAATTAACTACTCAATATATCAACCAAAACACCATGAATACAAACTGCTATTGAATCTCATCTTCACATACAACATACAAAGTAACATAGATTCAATAAAATCAGTCTGATACACAAATCATGTTCAATCATCATCCAAAAACAAGATCTTCCAGATAACCATAACAAACAGGATTTCAAAAGCAAACAAAAAACTTCCAAACATAAACAACAACCACCACCGAATCAAAAAACGAGATGTCAAAAAGCATTTTTTACCCGATGAACGATTCGGTATAAACCCTTCGATGATCGGAGTATGAGGAAGAAGAAATCGATCCGAAAAAAAACAAAAAAACTTTCAGATCTCTTTGGAGATTTTTGAGAATGAGAAACCGAAAAACGGCGATTTAAATGTGAGAAGTTTGTAGCTGTGAAGCAGACAAAGAGATTAAAAAGCTTTAGGTAGATTTAGGGTTATTTAATAATGAAGACGAAGATGGAGACAGAGATGATGAGGATGAGAGGAGGTGCAGATTTGGGGAAAGATTTTTTTTTTTTTTTGTTTCTTGGATGGATTGATCAACTTTTACAAAAAAAATTCTGGCATAAATTTGGTGAAAGATTTTATTTTATTTTAATTTGATTTTCGAGAAAAGAAAATAGTGAAAGTTCGAGCCACATGTGAACCTCTCGGTCTCTAGTTCGAACATATGTGTACCTCTCGGTCTCTTCTAATGTTTTTTTTTTTGGTCAAACGCTTATATTAAAATTAAAAGTTTAGATGGTTTACCACTAGTGACATACTCGATGGCGATACAAATAACAATACGATTGCAATAAGTAGAAGGATAGAAGCAATAAGGTTCGAGGCTAGCTCGACGCGAAAGAGCTCGTGAATAGACTTTCTCTGATTCCTTAAGGCGAAAGCTTGAAGAAGCCGTAGATAGTCGGGAAGTGACCCGACGTTGATTGGAGAGCGTACATGAAGTGCCATCTCTAGTGGTCCGAACTTGTTGACCGGCAGGAGCAACTCCGAGGAGGCTCTAGATCCGTTGACAAACTCGAAGGAAGAAGGCCTTGAATGCCTATAATTAGCCGTTGGTTTCAGATGTTCAGCAGATGATGGTGTACTTGGTGACTTCAACATCAAATGGTGGAGAGGATTAGCTGAGGTGTCCAAAGGCTCAGATCTAATCACTTTACAGTGACTAGTCGAGTGGATCATAGGCTCCTCGAGGGAGGGCCGAGACAGCTTACTCTGGCTCCATCGGAACAAAACCGTAACACAAAGCTTTAAAGTCGTTAAAGTAACAAATATCGAGACTACTCTAAACATGAATCCTAATACAGTTCTTTCATCAATATAGTTTGGGATCATAGTTAATAGAGTACCGTAATGGATTCGGGATGAGTGCAGGATGCATGCACAAAGATTTGATCTTAATGGGCCATGAGGTCCATTTATCATGTAGGCCCAAGCCCATTGATGAAAGATGTTGGTGCAGATGAGGGATTGGAGGAGGTGCGGTGGTGGTTGGTCGGAGCTGTGGAACCACGACAAGGTTGATGGAAAGAGAACGGCAGTCGGAGATAAACCAAATCTCGTACCGGTGAAGAAGTTTTTCCCGATGTGAGAGTGATTTGTTGGATCGACAAAACCAAAGTGAGATCTTGTCGAGGAAGAGGTTCTTATTGTTAGTGTAGCGGAGATTAAAACCAGAGGTGGGTCGGCGGTAAGATTCCGGTGGAGGAAAGAGGTGGTAGATCTCGACGGTGGGGATGGATCTGGCGGGTCGGGTGGTTCCGGCGGCGGAGAGGGGTTTGTCGTCCACAAAAATAGTATCAACCGGAGAATGACAAGAGCGGACCTCCGGGAAGCACGCGGTTTACCGCCCGGTGAGACCAAAAGGGCTCGAATCAGAGGGGAAGACACCATTTTGTGGAGAAAGACGAAACGTTACCGACCAAGGACAAAACAGAGTTTACCGGTGGGAAAGAGATCTTCGGGAAAGTGGTCTGAATCCCAAGGAGCCAGCGACAAGCTTAGACCGGTGAGAGCACAGAGCAGCACCGGCAGAGAGCTTTCATTTTTCGCGGCGGCCACCTCGAGATTCGAGTCAGGGAGAGAAAATTAGGTTTTTTAGGAGAGTTTTCCAGTCCAACAAGGCTCTTTTTGGTCTCTTCTAATGTTAATGGTCTGTTTTATTGCTTTGGTTTGCTCGCATGATACGTACGAATGATGATTTTAATAAATGTTGGTACGTGTGAGAGGGGACTTGTAAATGCTCTTTGTAAACCACTTAATGTCTTGCGCAAAAAACCCTTCCAACATAGTTTAACTATAATCGATTAACATAGCTAGACTAATTTCAAAATCGAGCTACTCCATCAAAACAACTGACCATTTGTTTTCAACTGAGCCAAAACCCATTTCATTCTTCAACATGCACATTATCTTGTTTTAAGGGATAAATTTTGTGAATTTGTACTATGTTTCAAGAAAATTTCGTCGTCTTAACCACAAGTGCGTTGACAATAATTTATTTTGTCTTGATGAAAGAAAATAAACAAGTTCTCTAGGATTGAAATTTACGTTGTGAATGAGAATAAATATATATATAGAAACACATACAAAAAAAATTAGATAACAGAATTATTATAACTAGCTTTACGTTTTTCGGCATCAATTATTTTTTATGTGAAAATAGTAGTTACTATCGTAAAAACATGATTCACATTTTAGATTTTGATATATATTTGATGCGATCATCAAATTCAGAGTACCAAGACTGAAGAATGATAGAACAATGCGCCTACCAGATCTTTACTCACTATCCATTACCGAATCAACTTAATAATGAATATCCATTACCGATTTCAAACTTCTTTGAGTGAATGAAATCCACCAAACGGTTACTTTGAAAGCTTTGCTTTTGTTTATGTTTTGCTAAGTTGTTTGGTGGATTTCATTCACTTAGAGAAGTTTGAATCAGTGTATATTGTGTAGATTCACATAAGCTTGATTCTTGATCTTATCTCCAAGGTTTTTTCGCACCTTTGAACCGCGATTAATAACAGTTTCGTAAAAATCCTTAAAAATCTATTACTGAAGTTGAGCAGTAAAAAGAAAATTTTGTACTCGTGAACCCTAATTTTTCCACTTGAGAATTTGGAGGAGGAGCACATCAAGGTTGATCTGCATTTCATTCTGATTTATCACGATTCCAATTGATGATCTTTCATTAATATTGGGTGTATCATATTGATCTTCAATGTATCTGTTATATACAATAGAATGGACACACTGCATATTCAAGAGTTTCATTAGTATGCAATACGAAATATATCAAAAATAAAAGTAGTTCACTATTTATGTATAAAAATAGTTCACTGTTTATGTATTAGTAGTTCATTATTATGTTGATTAAAATAGTTCACTATTTATGTATAAATAGTCAGATATCAGCTCATCTATGTTGGTTGTTTATGTGTGAATAGTCAGCTATTAGATAGTACGAATAGTCAGCTATCAGCTAATTTATATGTGAATAATCACCTATCAGCTAATTTATATGCAAATAGATATATATAAGATCAAACAATAGTTGACCGTGTTGTTGTCGTATCTATACGAATTAATTTACCATAATAGTTCATTATACTTGTACAAATTTAAATTTAATTTACTATAGTAGTTCATTATACTTGTATAAATTTATATTTAATTTACTATAATAGTTCACTATTGTTGAATATAAACTTATTTGTGATTTTGTACTATTTGGAGACTAGGCATCACGTTCTCAGCAGCATCGAATCAATTTTTGGAAAAAGATGAAGACGCGTAGAAAAATAATTTAGATCGAAGACGCAAGGAAAAAATAAGAAGAAAAAGAATTAACATGTACCTAGGCTAATATATACATGTTAATTATTCTAAAGTTATAGTTTGGGTTGTGCTTGTACTTTTTATTTCTTCTCTTATTGTAATTTGAAAGAGGTGTAGCCAAAAAAACAATAATATTCTTTTGATTTTTAAAGTACAATTGTTGTCTTAAAAAAAAGTTGGCCATTGCGCTATGAACCAAACGTACCCTGAGCAATTTCATCCGCAAAGTTACATTAACCGAATTTATAAGTTCGGTTTGGTTTGGTTTGGTTTGGGTAAACCCGTTAACTCCGATTTAGAATTCTTCAAAACCGATTGGTTATTATTTCTTCAAATCGAAATCGCACAAGTTTCGTCGTTACTGAGAACACGATGGCGTCACCGAGTCATACCACTGATCACGGCGGCGACTCGGTCAAGACTCAGTCTCCTGAGCTCAGGAAAGATCCGGTAACTAACCGATGGGTCATATTCTCTCCCGCTCGGGCCACGAGACCGACTGATTTCAAATCCAAATCTCCGGCGGACACTACTCCTAAACCTTCCTCGTGTCCCTTTTGCATCGGTCGTGAACACGAGTGCGCTCCAGAGATCTTTCGCGTGCCAAATGATCCGAATTGGAAAATCCGGGTCATCGAGAATCTGTACCCGGCTCTAAGCAGAAACCTCGAGACCCAATCGAAGCAACGCGAGACGGATACAGGTCGGACTATAGTCGGATTCGGATTCCACGACGTGGTGATCGAATCCCCTGTTCACTCGATTCAGATCTCCGATCTCGATCCGGTAGGTATTAGCAATGTCTTGATCGCTTATAGGAAGAGGATCGAGCAGATCACGCAACATGATTCGATCAATTACATTCAGGTAATGCTATATTGAACTCAGGACTTCACATTATTCAATCTATAAGCTCTATGTGTGTGAATCTGGAATGAAATGAACCATCCATTGTTTAGCTATAAGTGCTTGTGTTATTTGTGGATCGTTAGGTTGCTTACATAGTTATATATTCATCGAAATCGGGTTTTCGTATTCTAAAAGGTATTCAAGAACCATGGTGCGTCGGCTGGAGCGTCAATGAGTCACTCCCACAGTCAGATCATGGCTCTACCAGTTGTTCCTCCAACAGTTTCTTCACGCCTTAATGGTACGAAAGATTATTTCGACGAGACTGGGAAATGTTATCTTTGTGAAGCTAAATCGAAAGAGTTTGTGATTGATGAGTCGTCCCATTTTGTTTCCGTTGCTCCTTTCGCTGCTACGTTTCCATTTGAGGTTTGGATTATTCCCAAGGATCACTCTTCCCACTTCCATCATCTCGATGACGTCAAGGTAACCTTTTACTGTTTCGAAGTTCCATTTATGCTTTGGTTCCTGGATTATCACCTTACTCACTTAGTTTGTGATGATTTACAGGCTGTTGATCTTGGAGGACTTTTGAAACTCATGCTTCAGAAGATAGCAAAGCAACTAAACGACCCTCCGTATAATTACATGATCCACACTAGTCCCCTTAAGGTCACAGAATCACAGTTACCTTACACGCACTGGTTCTTACAGATTGTGCCTCAGCTTTCTGGGGTAGGTGGGTTTGAGATTGGCACAGGGTGTTACATAAACCCAGTTTTCCCAGAGGATGTAGCAAAGGTTTTACGGGAAGTTAGCCTTGCTTAAACCCGGTTTTGTTATTCCAAACCTGAGGTTGTGAGTGAAGTGGAGTTACCGGCTTCTTCAGAAAAGGCGGTTCATCTTCGTTGTATTCTCTGTTGAAGAGGAAGATGTTTCAGCTTTGATTCAAATAAAATTGATGTAAACAACAACACGTTGTAGTTCATTTGTAAAAACCGAATTCCTTGGTTCCAAGCATGTTGAGCTTGGCAGATTTCATTTGTTACATCACATTGCTATTTCTCTGTAACAAAGACTTTTTACTCATTGTGTTCTTCCATAAACGTCGTCGTTTTTGCAGTTCCATACACAGTCAAGCACAACACTGAGTCAATTTTCGTTTGACCAAAATGGCTGCACCTTCTTCTCCGCCGTACTCCCTCGCCGGCAGAGTCGCGATAGTCACCGGTTCATCTCGTGGAATTGGCCGAGCCGTAGCCATTCACCTAGCCGAGCTCGGCGCGAAGATTGTCGTCAACTACACCACCAGGTCCACTGACGCCGATCAGGTCGCCGCGGAAATCAACTCATCCGCCGCCACTCCGGAACCTGTAGCCGTCGTGTTCCGTGCCGATATCTCGGAGCCGAGCCAGGTTGAGTCTCTCTTCGACGCGGCGGAGAAAGCCTTTAACTCGCCGGTTCACATCCCAGTTAACTCGGCTGGAATCGTCGATCCTAAGTACCCTACCATCGCCAACACTCCCGTTGAGGATTTCGATTGCATCTTCAGGTCAAGCTTTTCTCCATTTTCCTGGAATCTTGTGTAGTATTGATTTAAGAGTCTGTGAATATCAATGATGTTGCTAAGAAATGATTCTCTAATCACATTGCTTATGCTGATTCATAAAATTTCAACATAACCGTGAGATTGTGATTCTTGCAATTGTTTCGATTTCGTTTGTGTTTCTTGACATGGTGTATGTTCAGGGTGAACACAAGAGGAGCATTCTTGTGCTGTAAAGAAGCTGCAAAAAGGCTCAAACGTGGAGGCGGTAGTCGTATCATACTCTTAACGTCGTCATTAACCGAGGCGCTAATCCCGGGGCAAGGAGTTTACACAGCATCAAAGGCAGCTGTTGAAGCAATGGCCAAGATTCTTGCCAAGGAACTCAAAGGTTCAGGGATCACAGCAAACTGTGTTTCTCCAGGTCCTGTTGCGACTGAGATGTTCTTTGACGGGAAGAGCGAGGAAACGGTGAGGGACATCATCGAAAAGAGCCCCTTTGGTAGGCTTGGTGAGACCAGAGATATTGCTTCTGTTGTTGGTTTCTTAGCTACAGATGCTGGTGAGTGGATCAATGGCCAAGTTATTGTTGCTAATGGTGCATTCCTCAAATGAATACGGTTTAGACTATTTTACACACTTTTAGTTTTAGTTATCTACCTTCATCCTTACTTGTTGGATCAGCTTACTAGAAACCCCTTACTCTGTTCAATGTTTAAGCTTCTGAAACTGAAGTATACAAATTTTGTTCTAATCATCCATAAAGAAGTTTGAAACCGCAGGATTCAAATTGCTAGATGGAGTTACAATTTCCTAAAAGAAGTTTGAGCTATGGATTGAATTCAATCTCTTATATTTGATGGTGACTCAAGAATCAGCAATATACTAAAGAACATAACCAAAACCAATCAAGAAGCAAAACCAGAAAGCTCATAGAACCATAAAAAGCACCAGAATACTCACTAGACTCAACCTGACAATCGAACCATTACAATGCCCTGATGTTGGATCTCCGATCTGAATCGGGAAGTTACATTGTTCTCGAGAAATATTCCGGGTAGTGATCATCGCAAGCCCTTCGAAGTCACACGCCTCAGCCTTCTGATTCTGCACCTGAAAATACATGTTGAACGCATAGGACGCGTTCCCAACCTCATCAAGATTACCACAAGAGGATCCATACCCCAAAGCGGTGCAGTCAGAGAAGGTACACGCGTAGTTTACATTATCACCGAGCTGGTTAGTGCTGTTGCTGAAACTATGGCCATTAGGGTTTAACATACACCACTGGTTTTGCAAGTACTGAACATTCTGAGCTCCGTTCAAGCTCTTCTTCTGACCTTCCCCTGACAAATCGGCCGGAAATTTCGGTTGGCCATCGTATTTGAATATCCCCCAATGACGTTCAAAGTTTCCAGGAGCTATACTCTTTGCATCTTCATCAATGAATCCGAAAAGATAAACTTGGATGTAACCGGGACGCGCAGGTGTTCCTCTGTTTGCTGCTAGCTTCGGAAGCAAACCTGTATAGAAGCGTTCTGCGTTTGCGATATTAGCGTTCTTATCACCATCCGTTGGCCAACCAACTTCACCAACTATAACAGTCAAGTCTCCATGACCCAATGCTCTAAGTGAAGCCAAGAGTGTATCAAAATTGGCGTCAAAAACGTTTGTATAGACAAGGCCGTTATCGTTAACGGTGTTTTGGCTGTTGAAGAAGGCGTAATCGAAAGGGAAGTCGCTGCTAAGGTAAAGACTTAAGAAAGGGTAAATGTTGACAGTGAAAGGAGCTTTGTTCTGAGCTAAGAAGTTAACAATGAGTTTCATTTCTTCAAAAATGTCTTGACGGAATCTTCCGGCGGATGGAACTGGATTATCCGGCGGTGAATTGTATACGTCAGCGTTTAAAGGTACGGTGGCTTTAATGAAATCTCCAACTCCAGCTTCGTTTAATGCTTTTTGAATGTTGAAGAGTGCTGGATACGTTACGTTTATGAATGTTCCATTGTAAGATGTCAAGAACGGTTCATTTCCAACTGCAACGTATCTGTGAAACAAAACTGATTTTTAGTTTCAAGAAAATTCTGTTTTGAGATGAAAGATTGAAAGTTTTATTACTTGATTTTAACGGAGTCGTTGAAACGAGTGATGTTTCTTCTAACCCAATCTTTAGCTCTGCTGTAGTTTCCCATGGCTTTGAGCTGGTCGTTAGGGATCGCAACCATTACTTCGATGCCGGAACCGGCAAGAGCTACCATGGTGTTTGTGTCGGCGTCGAAAAGTTTCACTTTTTGGACGTTGTTGTCTTTCAACATCTCTACTACTGTCTTTGGAGGGAGCTGGTGAGTTGACATCGTTCCCCAGTTTACTCCCAAGGCGGAGACGTCGCCGGAGAGGAAAGATAGGGCGGAGAGGAAGAAGAAGACGGTGGTGGTGTGTTTCCGTCGGTTACTCATTTTGGGTTTACTCTTTTTTGGTGATTTTCCGGTAAAGTTCTTTTTTTAAAAAGAATGAGAAAGATTTGAAAAAAGTTGGAGAAGAAGAAGAACTAGCAAGTTTATAGTATCTTTGTTTTTTTGGTTTCTAATGTATCTAGTAAGAAACAGAGAGAAAGAAAAAAAAACAGAAGACGTTAATAATTTGCTTCTTATCTATTTTGTTCTTCTCACACTACCGAATGTAAAATTAGATGATGACACAACTACGAAACTAGTAGATTGGAAATTTTGGTCTTTTACATTTTTGTTAATGTTCATAAAATCTAAAACTGAAATGATAGTACAGGTATTTCTAACCATTAGATCATCGACATTCCAGTAAAAGTATGAATTAAATGAATGTAATAACTGTTGAGTTTCTATATTTTTCCTTTGGTCGGTCTGTGAGATGTGCTATATACATTATGCGAAAGGCAAAGTGGATTGCTTGGGGTTTAAGGATTTAGGCACGCAGAACGACGCCGTTTTTAGGTCAAACCCCTATGCAACACTCTCCACGTGGTGAGGAAATTTCGCCGATCCACAAAACCAGCCCATCATTACTTTCAACCGACGCTGCATAATCTTCGGTACATGCACATTCTTGTATAGATCTAAAGGAACATACTGTTGTAGTTAACATTTTAAGACTCTTTCATTAATGTGCGGAAAATAACAATTCAACAATACAAATGACAAAATGCACATCGAATTAGCCCTTTTAAGTACGTTTCAAACTTATACACGGAGAAGAAAACTACTCAATAATCCAAACGGATGATTCAGAAATAAGTATCTTCTAACCGATTATTCAGAATCGTTTTGGCATCAACATATTCAAATTTTAGTTTTCATTACCAAATCACGTATCTTATTTGAGAATACTAGGCTTTTTGAATAACTTTTATTTTATGGATTAAAGATTCCGTGATGAGACTCTGGTTTTCAGTCATTAGAGGTCCTCAACAAAGAATTCCAACTTCGAAACTAAAAAGTAATTAGTTTATTGAAAAAAAGAAAAGAGTACAAAATAGAAGCAGAAGAGATAACACTTGCCCAAGAGTTTATACACATGTAGAACATATATCTCTCTCTTTTCTATACGACAAGTTCATCTTCAAGATGGCTGTATTCAAACGCGAAGTCGTTTTTGATCCTCTGACACCTACACAGCATTGCCATTAATAATTTATCATCTCCAATGACAACCAAATTAATTGCTCAAATGATTTTCAAATCGAAAACAAGAGTAAAAAATCATACCATCCTCCTTCCTGGTTCTCGTCTTTGGGGGTTTGGAAATCGAAGTACACATACGCTCCTTGTTCATACTCATCGGTTGCAATCTTTGGTTCCTTATGTCTTTGAAACCAAGTGTTGAACTTTCTGTGGTATCTCCATGACTGTTTCTTCAGCTCTTTTGCAGCTAAATATTGCTGATACGAGTTCTAAACAAGCAAAGAGAATAAAAGAACAGATTTGATAAGGCTGTCAGTAAAAATAGATGATAACATAAAAGATGGGGTTTAGTGAGTGAAAAAATCAGAGCGTTTTGTTTATGGTACCTGCTGATAATAAAATGCAAAGAACAAAGTATCGGTTCCATAAGCATCGCTGCCTAGACGTTCCCAGAGCAAAGGGTTGTTAATGATGGGTGCTTGTGTTTGGGGAAATGCATGAGGTGTGATTGCTGGGTTCCTCTGTTCAAAATCATTAGGAATATGACACTTTTAACCGAATTTTATCAAGTGACAAGGCCAAAGAGAATTCAGACGAATGGTGTACCGGAGTATAGGGTCTAGGACGTTCTGAATCTTTGGGTTGAGGAATTCTCAAGAAAGCAGCTTCAAGCATCTGGAGAGTGTGCATCTGAGCATTATGCATTGGCCCTAAAGCTGAAGGGTCACCAATGGTTCCCAATTCTGAGTTACTTCTACGCCCAATGACCCCGAGGCTGCTTGAGGGTTGACCAGGTTGTATGGGTTGTCCAGGAGAGAAATCAGGACCGTCCCTAGTTATCTGTACTGGATCCAACATGTAGCTGGGCATTCCCGACTGTAGATAAAACCAAAAAAAAGAGCTATTATAATTCTGTGTATCCATAACCACATTCACTGTTGAGTTGCATATGTGAAGTTTAAGCGAATGAATGGCAAATCAAAACACTTACGCACCAACAAAGACAGAAATTTTCGCTAAAATCTATCTGACTGCAAGTGTACATTTAAGAGATCCTTAAGTATGGGCACAGATCATGCTTACCGTAGTATCAAACAGAGCTTTAGAATCCTCCTCATTTGTAAGAGCTTTTGAAGCTGTTACGGAAGTTGAATCTTCAGGTA
Source organism: Arabis alpina (assembly GCA_900128785.1). Lineage (NCBI taxonomy): Eukaryota > Viridiplantae > Streptophyta > Magnoliopsida > Brassicales > Brassicaceae > Arabis > Arabis alpina. The sequence continues at coordinate 15,896,286 of LT669795.1, forward strand.
GGTTTTGCTGCAGCTGTTCATCATTTCTGGCATGATCTACATCTACACAGACATCAAGGTCAGTTCTCTTATATTGCTAATTTTGTCATCTGTACTTTCATAACTCAAAACCAAAAACTCAAGGATTTAAGTAACTGCCATGATATGTTTGCAAAGTGGTTTAACTTCACAAAGAATTAATATAACGAAAATATATAAACCGTAGATTGTATTTTACCACAGATGTTAGTTACTAAACCCAGACATAGATTCTATCCACATATATACCATAAACCACTGAGATAACCTAAACAGCGATTTTACCTGCAACAGAAGGCTGCTGACCCAATTGTTGAGTCATGGCATTTGACTGCTGCTGTAAGGAGGCAGAACTCATGACATTAAAACCTGGTGCTGGAACTCCGATTCCCAAGCTACCATGAGGAGATATAGCAGAGCTCTGAGAAACAGATTAGGAAAAATTACTCTTGTTATGATAGAATGTTCTGAGTACCATTAATCATGTGATTATTCCATAAAATTCAAAACGAATTTGCTCAAGAACTGGTAAGTACACAATATACAAACCAAATAAAATACAGTACCTGCTGTAAAAGAGGATTTTGCTGTTGTGAAGAAAACTGCTTCTCGTTTCCTCCAGATAGAGAAGGCATGCCTAAGAGGTTACCGTGGCCTTGTACTTGCTGTAACCGCTGTAAAAATTTCTCTCTTTGATCTGGTGCTATTTCAGTTCTCGCACGGACCTGAAAGCCAAAAATAAATGCTTGTTTAATAGAGGGAAACAAAACAGTAGAACCTAACAAACCACAAGGCAAACCTTAACCAAGCCCATGGGATGTATAGCCCTAGGAATACATCTCAAAAGAGAGCCTACTTAGGACTATGTTAAGAGTGTAAACCCAATTTCACAGAGAGTTACACATTAAAAGACACAGAAGTTTTTCTCAAGCATGATCCAGAATAGGAGAAAAACTAACAATTATATTTGCCCACACTTATAATTAAGTGCAAATGCCCCACGGTTCCTTGGCTTATAATTCCAAAACACGCACCGTTTCATTCTGACTCTGAAAGGGACTCCCAGGCCTCCACTGCGAACCAGATACCATAGATGGTGAAAAAGCTCTACTGATACTAGCAGCAACATCACCAGGGTTACCATCAGAGACAGCTCCATCATTACCCTTCGCAGTTGGTGGAAATACCATTTTGCTCAGCGGAGAAGTTAGAGGTTGGATATTGCTCTCAACTCCCATTATATTTCTTTTTGTAACTTCAGCAGCTGAAGTAGCACTAATGCGAGCTCCATTCGTAGGACTTGGAGGCGGAGGCTGACTTAGTTGGGGAGGGTTGGAGATACCAATTCTACCAATGCCCCTCAGTGGAGCCTCAGCAACAGATGAGGGCGGTTTACGGGAAGGCAAGGTTGTCACTTCTTCTTCCTTGGCAGCCACTGGAGACAAACTTCCCATGCTCTCTGTGGAAGTTTGAACAGGAATCGAAGTTGATAAGGCAACTGGTGCATTTGAAACATTACTGGCAGGCACATTCAAGCTTGGACGTCCACCAGCAGGTGTTGATGGTGCTGAGTGAAGGCTTGCGCCATTCTTTGCAGGAGGGGTTTTTGGAACTGTCTCAGAACTGCTATCCGGTAAAGTTGTATCCTCTGTTTTCTCAGTACTCTGATGATTCGTTGGCAAACTTATGCTCTGAAACAAAGCCATAAAAAAATATAAACAAAAATCTTCAAACAAAGGGATATATGAATACTTACCCGAACTTGAGATGCTGATGCTGATGTTGATGTTGATGTTGATGCTGACGCTGCCAAAGAAGTCTTCATGCTCAAAGGAGTACCCTGACAAATTTAAGTCATGTTATTGCTAAATCTAAAGCTAAATGACTGGTAAATTGGTAATTACTGTTGAAAATGTCATGTTTCCTGTTTCCACAGAGAGGGAAATTTAAGCAAATAGAGAAATTGCAACACAAATTCACCTTGACGAGGGGGCCAGCAGTAACCAGATCTTCAAGACCCTCCACCTCATCTAATGGCAACGTGCTATAGAGCTCATCGACATCACTGAATTCGTCAAAATAATCCTACATAGGTAAAAACATAATCCAGGTGAACATCAGTCAGCTTATACTGTTGGAAACCCAGAGTGAACAATATGAAAACACATATAACCAAAAGCAACAATCTTTGCTAATGGGAAGTTCCCTTATTCCACAAACACCGTATGGACCACACTAGCCATTATGGTTACTAAAATCATTTATTATAATGTATAACAGGTTATAGATGAAACAGACCTGATTTCGTTCAACATAGTCGTCCAGAAAATCTTTGACGTCATTGACTTGTTCTGGGCTTAATTCATCATTGTCCAGAAGCCTCAAGATCAATTCCAACTTTATTATATGATCCTTGTGTCTTGTGATAGATGTCTCAAGATGTGTCTGAAAGGGGAAACAAAACAAATAACATGATTCTCCATGAGATAAGGAATTCAAGGATTTGCATACCGATGCATATCTTTCAGAACTTACCAATCTAGGCGGCCTTGTCTTTCCTTTTTTGACAGACAGGCCTTCCAACTCAGCTTCAAAGCTATCTATCTGCGACTCGAGTTCACTCACCTATCAAAAGCAAGAAAATGAACGAAGGATCAGTTACAGCACAAATTTAAGATGATAAATACGGACATAACTATATAGTTCCCTTGCATTTTAGCTACAATTGGCCAAGGGGTTTCACATACGCCATTAACATTAATTTGCTTTGACGTTTCTGTAAAAGAAAGGGATCAGGAAACAGTAATCAAGTATGAACACACTCAACCAACTCACCACATTGTTCAACCAATCCCTTGTCTCTGACTTTGCTTTCTCTTTTGGGTCCTATTAGAAATGAAGCTGACAAAATCAGTAGATTACCGGAGTTTTTTTCAAATAATGTAACCAAAGTTTTTCCCACAGATTAATGTTTAGATTGTAACTCAGTTATGTGTTAGAAGGAAAACTTGTTCACATATACAATGGAGCAGTAGAAAACACTCATTGATACTTATTTGTCCAACATCCCATTTAAACATGAAAAAAAGACAGCTTGGTCTATATTATCACATTCAATATTGCAAAATGCTACAAAATTGTTGCAAGATCGGAAAAAAGTTGCTGCAAGATGCTACAAAATTGTTGGCAGCTCAAACACTTCAATATCACACTCCATTGGGGGAGGAAGAAATAAATCAATTGAAAAGTAGAGAAATTCTTACAGTTTTAGGTTGCTGACCCAGTCCTTCCTTAGAGAAGGCTTTTGTCTTAGTCTCTTTCTCACAGATCTTAAACCTCTCCATCTCTTTCTCAATAAGCTTCCGAGCATCAACCAGGGATTGCTCATATGATGCACTGACCTAAGTTATGTAAAAGACAATCTGCTCAGTTCAGTGTAAAACAAATAGGTAACAAGATTTCTTCAAAACAGAACAGCATATAAGAAAAATAAAAGTGATGCCAGAGATGAAGCTACTCCTTTCAGCTATATGAAACAAACAAAACACCATACTAAACGAAAAAATATCAGAGTTTCTTAAAGATGTTAGGAAAACTTTAGCTATAACGAGCTGATGAAAATCATCACCATGTACAATCTAAGAGAATGCAAGGGAGCCAGGGCGCCTCATAGGTCAATTTTACACACAAAAAAAGGCGTAGAAGATGAAGACGACTGACTTTCTTATCTTTGATCTCACTAGACTGAATCCATGTCTTGATCTGGTCTCTATACCGCTGCAACTTCTTGATTTCCTTCTTCAAGTCCGCCTCAAACTTTTCCTTTTGGTTAACATTATCCGTATCATATACCTGAAACACCAAAAAAGTCCGGGTTGTTTCCTCTGTCCAGTAAAAAACTTTTCTGCTTCGAAAACAAACATTCTGCTCACATTCCACTGCATAAACAACAAACGGAGCTCGGTTTTGAGGTAGAATTCCACTGGAAACATTTACTCACAAAAACAAACAAACAAAATAGGTTAAATGCAACAACCAAAAATTCATCCACCACTTCCAAATTGGTTGCTCATAAATCACAGTCATACTAACAAATCAAGCAATATAAGTATCCAATTGATTAAGTAGCAACTAGTAAACTCGAGTCTATATCAATGTACACAGTTCCTAAACAAGCGAATGTAAAATTTATAATCCTATAGATCTTGCTGCATTCTCCATATCATTAGGACAATTGAGGAAAAAGACAGTAAATCATTGTGGTAAGGAAACGTTACCTTGTTCCAGATGCTGTCGAAAACATCGACACCTTCTTGAACCTTCTTCAGAACTCGATCTATCTCGCCTTGTAATTTGCGGCTCGCACCCATTACAGCCGAATCAGAGAAGAAAGGTAAATAAAAGTATCCGACAGAATTAGGTTTTTTTTGCTCTGATTTGGTTTTTTAGATATAAATTAGGGTTTTCGCTATCAGAGCGAGGAGGAAGAAGATGATGTGTAACTACCGATGATTTGATTGGATCGTTGAGGATAGTAACAAAGTCAGAAAAGAGACCTGAGTTTGACATTGACGGCCCAAACTAAAATGTACCGGGCTTTTGATTCTTCAATTTTACCCTATTAGTTTTGTTACTCGCTGAATGGTACCCCACTTTTTGTTTTTTGCATATCAAACGACGGTGGTTTGGTTTCTATGGTTTTTCTACTTTATTTGTTTTTTTTTTTCTCTTTCTTTATTGATCCATCCATGGAAGCAATGTTAATATATACATGATTGCTCGAATTATAATTGATTTCATTAGGGATTAGAAATCAACGATTCGAGTTTTTTTCTTTTGAGTATTGGCTCGTCACTAATTGGATTTTGTAGCAAATAGTATTAAAATTGCTACGAAATACAACACATTGAATTTTGTAGCAAATTGAATCAAATTAGCTACGGTTTAGGTTATCGCAAATTTGTTACCAATATAGTTACCAAAACAATTTCTTATATGTAGGAAATGCCACAAAAGCCGATTTTTTTTCCGTATCCCATTACCTCAAATGATTACAAAATGAGCGAAGCTAAAACTACTAAAGATTGCAAATCCGTTGTAGATAATAAAGGCACTTTAACACAAAAAGCTTGTAGATAATAGTTAGAGTTGTTACTAAACTTCCGTAGCTTTATTAAACAAAAAAAAATGTAGTACTACAAATACGTACAACTTAACTGTCAATATTAGCTATACTTTTAATTATTATGGTAAAATTCATACTCAATTTTCAAATTGTGGCTAAAAATACAAATATAATAATATTATTATTAAACAGAAACATAAATGTAAATCATAAAAACTGAAATATCAACATTTCTTAATGTTACAAGAGTACATTCGAGTGATTATATCAAACAAAAGTTGGTTATAATAGCCATAGCCAAACATTAATTACAAAATCAAATTTGATATGTATAAAATTAGTTAACACATCAAACATATTTACTAAGAGATATAAGTAATATGTACTTAGTTACCAAAATTAAAGATGCATCCAAATGGCGCCTCAATAAGAGCCAATTTGTCACAAATGGATTCGTCACATAGAAAGTTGACAGACTATTGCAAGATGTGCACGATGTGGATGGTCTTCAGGTTGAAGAACGAGTTCCTAAGTTTTAACCTGCTTGAAGAGATTTTCTCTCTCTCTTTTAGTAGAATGATTGATAGAATGATTGAAAGAATGATTGAGAATGATTGAGTGTATTGTAACCTCTAATTTATGATACGTGTATCTTCTTGGTAAGGAGTGGTGGCGGCCTATTGTTATGTTGTGGGACATGGACAGCAATACCCCAAATACCCGGCGGGATCCTCTGATTTATCACGGCAAACTCCGCAGAGCATTTGAAAACCTGAACTACTTGTGACCATTGGCGATTTGCGCCTACAGTGCTAACGAAGGTTCCTTCCTGCCGCACATGCGTAGGAAACTGATTAAGACGGGTATGTTTCTCTGCGTCGGGTCCTCCCGTGGGTATACAGGTAAGCAAGCCGCCGACCAGAGAATGGTAGTTGATATTGATAGATGGTTGAATACTATGTTCATTGTCTGCTCAAACGATGGTGACCACTTTGAACATTTGACGAAGCTCGAAGATGTTGGACACAGAGTCAGGATTATCTACATGCAAGGTAAGGGCAGTCGATATTCAACTCTTATCTATGGCAAGACCGCTGAACAAATGGCTGACCATGTGATCTTGGATTGGGCATTGGTTCTTGCTGGGGTGGTTACCATTAACCATTGGCACTACGGGTTTCCGAGTTATAGGAGGCAAGACCGTGCCACTGACCCACTTATGTCATGAATAGTGACTAAAAATAATGTCAAAATATCATAATATTATAGGACAATTAGATCATCTCAATTTCGTCAGTCATTACGAAGGTGTTATAGTCTCAAAACGTCACAATTGAATACTATAAAAATATCATTAATTCATCATAATAGTGATTTTTCAACTGACTCAAATTTGTCACGTTTTATCACAATTTTGTACTAAATTTGTATCACCACCATCGTTTATTGTAGGGTATATTACAATATTATTTTATGTACTTTAACTAAAGCATAAATTCAAAAACAAAATATCATAAGATAAACTTACACTTGAGAATAAATAACAAAAATTGCAATTATCTCAATAAAATAGTTCTTATAAATAAATAAGGTCTAAATTAAAGATAAAAAAACAAAGTACAAACCGAAATAGCAGCAATAGAGAATAGAAAACGAAACTAAATACCACATGCAAATATATTATCAATTGCAGCTTGGGTTGAAATTCAGTTTGTATAATCCTCAGTGATTGTTTTGCAAATCAGTTCCAAGCTATTCGACTTGACGGGTTAACGTTCTCACATCTTTATTAGCTTCTAGGGAAAATAGATGATCTTTTTAAATAAATTAAAATGTCATTTTTGAAATACTATTTTTCATAAATGCCATCATAAGTTGTTCATTTTAAAAAGTAGCATTTCTCAGATTTTTTTTTGTCTATTATTATGTGATTAATGAAATTTAATTGTATGTTTTTGCAATTTAAGTTTTAAAAATATATTGAATAGATCATTAAAAATTGGGTAATTAGATGGAATAATAGGATTTCACTCAATTATTAACCATGTAAACAGTAATATAGTAAGTATCATGTGTGCTGAAAGAAATGACCAATTTACCCTTAGTTATCATTAACTCATATTTTTAATTTTAAAATTCTGTATTTAAAACATTCTGATTTCCTATGATTAACTCCAATATTTAATTTTCTTATACAAAATTTCATTAACTCAGATTTTTATTCCCTTGTGCTAAAACATGCCTTTTTCTTTTACCCTAATATTTATGTCTACTCCTTCTCTTCTTATTTTCTTTCCCGTTCTTTTCCACCTTCTTCTTCTTCTTTTTTTGTCTCCTCCTTCTCCTCTTTTACTTCATTCTTCTTTATATTCTATGTAGTAATTCATTTGTTTTTTGTTTTTTCTCAATTACTTTTTCTCATGGATCTATTCGATCGTTGATTTTAAGATTAGCTTCCATGTTTGTTGTGGTTGTCGCAGTGCTCAAATCCTTTAGTTTGTTGAATACACTTAATTGCTATAGCTGACTATATAGAATAACTATATAGTTATAATTATGTAACATTAATTTATAGTGCACTATTTTGATGATTATTGATGTTATGATAGCTAACTATTTAGACATGGCCAATGAACTATATTGATTAACTATATTGATAAATTGATTATTATAATGTTATATAGTGAACTATATTTTTATTTGAATATAGTGAATTAGATATCATTATGTAGCGAACTATATGTTTATTGAACTGTCGTTTATATAGTGAACTATATACTTATATCGATATATTGTAATATTGGTATATAGTAAACTATATACATATCTCGAATTATTGTAGTCGTTAAATAGTGGACTATATTTTTATATTCTAATGTTTGTATAATGAACTATATTTGTATATTCTCTCATACGTTTATCTATTTTTTATGTAGGTTGAGAAACCAATGTATAAAACCAATAAAAAACCATATTTAGAGAAACTATGAAATTTCCATAACTATCAAATTCATCAAATCTGTAAAATAAATGTATATCAATTAAAAGAAAGTAACTTTCCTTAATAACTTTTGATTTAGACAATATTTTGATTTATTAATATTTTTCCTAGTAATTTTGTAGGGGCAATTTTGTCCATTATTTATTTCTCCCTGCTACTTAACTAAATATAGTTATTAATATGTTAGTTCCCTAATTATAGCTCCTAAAGTAATATTAAGCTAACTAACCCTTAAAAGTTATATATAATAAGTATCATTTTTATAAAAACTGTAGGCATAAATGAAAGGGATATTGACTAAAATAACCAAGAAAAAAATATATCTAGAAAACTAACCAAACTACCCCTATATGGTAAAATTTTAGCAATTAAATTTACAGGTTTTGGCTAGTTTCTAAATATAAATTTTTGTTTGGTTATGCAACAAATGAAACCCTAGAAACAAACTTGGTAAATAATTTTTGACAAAATAAAACAAAATTCAAATGTTAATGTATGTGGACCAAATGTTAATGGGTAAAATTAAGCGTCTACTAAACTTTCAGTGACGAAACCTGACATTTTCATTTTCCTCTTCTGAAAGATGTCGCTCTTACCGCTTACAATTTGGGGTCCCTTATCCGAAGGATTCAAACCGGTTAACCTGACCCGACTGAAGGTTCGAAAAAGCAGTTGGTATCGAATCTATCGATGATCTCAATCTCTATCTCCATGTATACATTTGTGAGTAGCTCCGTCGTAAAATCAAATCAAATCAATCTCTATCTCTCATCATTAATGGTGATTTTTTTGAGGTGTCTTTAATTAAAAAAATGATAAAGGTTAATGAAATGTAGAGAAAAAACATGATTTGTATCTTTAGAGAGACACTAAAAACACTTTTCTTCCCAAGTTCTTCTCCTATTCCTCTTTCTTATTGGTCCATTTTTTTTTTAATTTAATACTTAATTATTTTATTTGTTTATAACTTTTTACCACAATGTCACCATTAATGATGGTGAAGTCGAAATTCGAATTTGATTTTCGAGCGTACAATTTTCTGCTTTCACTATATTGATTTAACGAAATTGATTCAAAATCACCGGTGTTTTCCTACTTGTTCATGATGATTTCTCTATGAACGTTCTTCTCTCAAGAATATGAATATTGATTGTGTTTACTAAATTCCCTGTATTATATCAAATAGTGTTGTACATTTTGCACTAGATGTCTCTTTAATTCGAGTAATGAATCGAACTTAGACGAATTTCTCAGGCTAGCAATTGAAATCAAAGGTTGGTGCAGGTGCAATCATTAAGTTCTTCTCAGTTCCAGCTGAAACCATTTAAATCAAACTGTTTCGGACGCGTTGTTGTCCCGTAGTTTTCGCCGTGTGTGTTAAGATCTAGCGCTGTTCGGGTGCGTGTTTCAATCTTGCAATCTTCACCATTTTGGTTGAATCGTTCCTCTGTGTACTCACTGTCATGTAATCCCACTCCTATTGACAATCTTCCAGGGCTTCTTCTTGAAGACGAGCTTCTCGGTTCCGCGTTGTTAACCATCGTGGAAATATACGGCCTGTTATTCTCTCTGAGGCTTTCTTCTTCTGCCCACGTTAGCTCCATTCTAGGGAAGAATGGTTCTTCTTTCTGCTCGGAAGTCGAATCTCCAATATATGTTCTTAATCCCAATCTGTTGTCATGCATCTTCGGTGTTTTCTGTGTTCCTTCACTTGAGGTTAGGCAACTGTCCAGAGAGGTGTTAGGGGGATACGTTGTTTGCATCTGTTGATGGCGTAGATTCTGCATTTCTTTCGGTTCTAGGAAACTAGAGTCTGGATATTCTGCTGATACTTTAGATACTAGTTCTGAGAGTTGAGCTTTAGTTGCTTCGATCCCAGCTGCACCTAGGTTTTGTCTTCCAAGAGTCTCTTGTGCTTTCTCCAGAATCGATTGCAGGTACTTTCCTTGAGCTTCGATCCTGAGCTGCAAATGTCGCTGTACCTGACTCAGTTTGAAATATTTTTAATGATTTCGTAACTAAATGCCTTGTTATTTCTGTTTCTAGACATTAGTTCTATCCTCTGTTGATGCTCTACAGTTGTGATTTTCACTGATTTTTGGTAAACTGTTCCTAAGCAACAGATATTTCAGGAGACTTTTTTTGCATAAGAGTTGGTGATTCAGCCTCGTCTTGATTGATCTTGTTAGAACATATGTAGGAACAGGAATTCCAACACTTATAGATGCTTTAAATAGATTAAATTCATGCAGTAGAGTATATGATACCTCAAGTTGCTCGTGTAGCCTTCTCTGAACCTCTATTTGCATTTGAAGTGCATCACTTATGGGTAAGTTCCTGGGTGCACAAATATTGGTCATTTTTTTGTGTGAAAATTGATTTGAGTTAGAAGATGTAAGCAATTAGTTATATTCTTACATGCTCGGCTGTGGTCCAATGCTTAAACTCTCGCTGTGACTTTCATCTGCTTCAGGGGTGTTTTCTTCTACCATGGTCATCACACCTAAACCAGGTTGCTTTTAGTTCTTTCAAGGAAAATATTTTGAAATACGCAAAATGAATTTCTTGCATCTGAGTAACGAATGACCAAGCTTACTCGTCTTGTTTAAACTGCTGTTAGCTTGTCCATTAAGATTCTTGCTCAGCCTATATTTCTGGTAGACAAATCTTGAAATTAATAACCTTTGTAAACGCAATAACACATATTATGGATTTTTTTGTTATGGACTCGTAATTATTGTGCTACTTTAACTGTTTTCGACCCAGCAAATTGATGAACGAGTCATATACAGAAAAACCTGAAGAGTTTAAGCACATGTGTATATAAGTGTCTATAGCTTACCTGAAGATGACTCTTGAGATGGTATAAAGTAAGGCCTGGAATACCCATGACTTTCATGATTGTCTTAGGAGTAGCCTCTGCAGAGTCAATAGTGTACATGTTAATACATTATGTCTAAAAGCTGCCAAAGTTGGTTCCTTAGCTAATCATATTACTTACTATCTCCTCCTCCAAGCTGGTTGACTGCTTCAACAAATCTCTCGTGAAGATCTGGAGTCCATTTTAGTCGTGGCTTTGCATCGGTTGAGAGGATGAGTCCAGAATCTCCTGTGCCGTTTCCTCGGAGGAATGGATGCCTTTCAGAAGGAATGGGCATTCTCGATGAAGAGAGGATGCTCTTTCCTTGGTGCTGGTTGTGGTAATACATAAGTCTGTCTTTACAATAAAAAATGTCAGTTTATCCCACTTAGCGATACTGCATTAATAATGAGCGTAAAGACCAAATGTTTTTCTTTTACCTGACACAATCTAAGTTTTTGAATGCAGTCTGCTGCTCTCAGTTCAGAGATACTCTATTATGGTGTGCAACTCCACCAACTTGGGAGAATGTCTTTGCTGCTTTCCTTATTTATGCTCTTTTTACTCAAGCCGGGGTTCTCAAGAGTAAAAGGTCTTTGCAGCTTTGCTTTATATAGAAAGTTGAATGCAAAAAAGGCAAATTAGAGGATGATAACTAAGGTATGGAATATGAATAACTGGTCCAATCGTAGCTTTGTTGTTTGTGTTCTTATCGTTTAAATTGTGTTGTGTGCTTAGATTATTTTCTATTGATTCCTCTGGACTACAACTTTTCAATGCAATTCAAGCCTTGCATTAAATACCAGAATTGATCCCCAATTAATGCATCATATGCGCATTCTTTCACCATTCTGGTATATGAAAGTATCTTATTCTCCAATTTCTTTTTGACAACTTTTCTACTTGGGTTGGGGAATTCATTCTCTTTCTCTTATTCCTCAATTTTTTCAAAGTCCACAGCTCTAACCTCTCTATCTCTCGAGGAATATTCTCTGTGCTTTCCACTTGTCTGTATTGTTTTTGCTCCTACTTGAGAGTCATTTTTTCGGTCTCTAGATACATCTTGAGTCTTACCATTTTTTATTGGTTTGATTTTACCGAGATCAACATGGCTGATTTGGCCATGTTTCAAGAGTGTATAATGATGATATCCTTATGATTTTGATTACAAAGAAGCCACAAGAATGTCTGATAGCTAGAGGGATGAAAGTTTTAGTTTCAGCATAGTTTTATCTTAAAAGATAGTTAAGACGTGAGAAAGCGAATGAAGAATATTTCATGCTGTCTCCTTCAACAAGTTTAGTACCTATTCTCTCTAAACAGTATAAAAATTAGTGGGGGACCCATTATCTTACATTCTTTGATTGGCAAAACATATATAGCCCATCCATGCGTGTGTGTATGTATGTATGTAACCTTCTTGTCTGATCCGAAGGCAACATAACATGCCTTCAGTGCATATTAGTATGTAATATGTATTGTTTGTTTATGTGTGATATCAGTATAGGTACATATTATATATACAGTATATATATATATATATATATATCTGTGTGTGTTTATAACTTTGTGAAGCATCTATGCATCTATTGTTTGGCTGCTTTCTTACAGTATACGTCCCTGTATCTTACTTTATTGATGACTACGGCTCTAAATTCCATCATTGACCATATTGTGGTGTTGGCTCTGATTTTGATTTGGACTTCACAATTGTATTTCTCCTGCCTAAGTATAGATATACTTTCCTATATGATATACAGCTATATAGAATAAGTTTATAGATAACGATTTATATATATAGAAGTCGTGATTGCCAAATGCCGAAATTATGGCTTCTCTATGTGCAATAGAGAATATATCCACAATCCAGTATAGAGTCTCACATATCTTAATGAGTTTGATAGATGCCTTAAGAAAAAAAAACTTGGTGGAAATATGGTCTAGTGTTCCAAAGGAAATTGTCAAAAAAAAAAAACAAATCTTATGTTCCTTGAATGATATCTTGGCATTTTTTTCAACCTATTTTGGCTGGTTCTGATTTTCTCTTAAACACTTTATTCTGTTTGGTAAAGAACCTTTCATAACCTTCAGTTAAAAGTATTTGAGCATATTGCCTAAATAGTTGATTGCCATGTGGGTGGGAATATGCTTCCACAAAGAGAGACTTCGTATTGTGTGCTGCAAGTTTTTTAAGTCTATTTGAATACCATCAAAAGTAATGTAAATCTAAGCAAAATCTGTGTTGAACTGTTTTGATTGATTTCACCTTTACCAGATATTTATTGATAGTTCAGTTCTATATCAAATGCTTTTTGCAGCAGGTATGTTTTCCAGTAGCTAAAGAAATTAGAAGAAAAGGTTTTACTGTAACATGTTGCTCCAGGTTCCTCGGTGTTGCTGTTCGTTAATATCAAAAGCTATGTGTTTTTGCAGACCAAGTGCTTAACTCATTGTTATCGCCTTTTTAATAACTGTTAAATCTTGATCACCTGTGGTATACTATATTGTGCGTAATTCTTTAGTCTTTCCCCTGTTTCTTTCCTTTACTTTGCTCATTGAAATGTCACTCTTTAAGTAAAAGAAAAGAGTGATACAGACTAAATGTTCTTCCTTGTACGTGCATTTCCCTTTTACAGATTCTTGTTCTCTTACTCTTTGATCTTCCATTAGGAGCATATTACAACATGTGGGCGGCATCATGGGATTGTGAACGGGAGAGGATTGGATACAAATGAACAACAAGAAGCGGGAAATGACCGCGGAATTATATTCTTTTGGAGAGAAAATGGAGACGAAAAGTGGGTTCTTGAGATTCTACAGAATTAGAATATGAGAATCCAAAACTAAAGAAAGCTTGGTGAGTCGCATTCTCAAGTCGGGAATCTTTATTGTTCATCTCAATGCAAATCCAGGACGAAAAAAGAGAGAGAGGAGAAGCTATTCGAGTCTATTTCTTTCTACTTTTACTCAAGTCTCTTTTTAAGTGATTTTTGTGGATGTTTTAATGATTCTTATAAGCACAACAAAAGATTGGGAGAATCATTGTAAGATTTTTGTGTTCACCACAAGACAATGTTGTCTGGATCCAACAGAAAGCAAATGTAGCAGTGTTGTGATTTTGTTATCGGTTTGCAAATCGATTTTGATTTGAAATATTATGAAACTAGAACTGGTTGCAAACGCAAATGCGACAAGTAGGATCATTATAAAGATTGATTGTCTAGTTGCAAGTAGTTTGCAGTATCCATTCTTGTTTTTTCTTCTTTTTCAGTTTATACATTCTTTTTCAAAGTTCGTTTACTTTCTTTAATATTCGATTTATACATTTATTTCAAAAATGTTGTTTTTAACCCTTTGGAACATGGAGAAGTAAGATTCCAAAGATAATAAACTTGGATAAGCAAAGACACTCACCGTCAACAAACTAGATGGAGCTGATTTAACCGGTCCAAAGATTCTAATTACACAATTCACGGCTGTGTCGGTTCGGTTCGGTTTGTTTTAGATAACGTGTCAACGGGTTAGTGGCTAATGTACGGAACTATAGTAGTCTCATCCGCAGGTGATCGGTGGTTTCTCTCTTGTCGAACAGAGGAAGAAGCAAAATCGTAACCCTATGACCCAAGAACAAAATCGTCTTATTTCTGCGAAGAAAATGGCGGATTCAGGGCATGAAATCGGAATGAGATGCCATCATTGCGCAGGCCCTCTTACGAAAGATTTGGTATTTTCTGCATCCACCGTGAATTTGTACATAGAGATCTCTACTACAGATGATGATTGATTTTGGGTCTATGTATAGAGTAAGATTCGTGCTTCTAGTATATATTGTTTTTTAATTTAGAAGATGATGATTGGTTTCAGGAAACCAGTGAATGGACTGTTGCTCCGTTCATCAGGGATAGCTTTTCTATGGTAAGCTTTCTCATTTCTTTTGTGTGTCAAATTCGACTCTTTTAGTCTAATTTTAGCTTGCTGCAATTGATTCTTTTTCAAAAAGTTTTTTTCCTTTGGAGTATGCGAGCTTTCCTTTTGTTTCATATGGATCAAATGGAGTAGTTATTTATGTTTTAAAGTTGTGCTTTTTATGTTTTTTAGATTGGATCAGCTGTTGGTGGTACAGCAAGTGCATTCATTGGATTTAACCATGGTATGCAGAGTTTCTCTGACTTTAATCTCTCAGCGATTGTTTTCTATTATTTCATTCGATTCTCGAGTTTGTTCTTCTCTTCTTGATTGTGTCTTCTTTGTATATCCGCTGCAACTTGGGATTCCTATTGAATTTGCACAAAGAGAGTAAGAACTTAGTAACTTAAGTTGAATTGTAGTTTTCTAGTCTGTTCCAAAGAAAGGCCTGAGTGCATTTGATGTGGCTTATGTTCCAGTACTGTTACTCCTGTAACAAACGGAATTGTTTATCCGTAGTTGTTCTCTAGTTATGTTTTGGTTATAGTGATAGTAGTTAGATTTAGAGCTTGCTCAAAAGAGTCTGAATCTGTTTGGCTTGTTTAAACGCCCTTTTTGATTGATGCAGTTATGCCAATTGTACGCAAGTGCATAAAAGGTCCCATGTGGTTACATTTTCTTGTTGGGGTAAGTTATCATCAACAAATATTCAGATTCCCTTCTTATGTTCTCTTCTTTGCACCATGCTTTGTCTTATTGTTTCCTGCTTCTTTTTTCAATACTGATGGAATCCATTGATTTTTCATTTTTGTATGGATGCAGGCACCGCCTGTTATTGTTCTTTCATCTGCCTGTGCTGGACTAGCAGGTTTGAGATCTTCTCTTCCACCTTTGACTCTTTTACTCTTGTGGAGTTTTATGTCAATACGCTCTATATCTCAAATGCTGCATATTTCTTTGTGGGAATGTTTGCAGGTGGCACTGTACCGGCTCTGGCACAGCTCGCTTCATCTTCATACCGAGCAGCAGTCCATTCGTCTCAGCCACCGCAAGCACAAGAAAATAACAAAATGCACAAGTCTACGACTTCTCCTCTGTAAAAGACACAGCACAGATCTCTCTTTTGTATTTCGATCTTCTCCTTGAGAAAGGGAGCTTCTTGGTGTAAATGCTTCTAGATCTCTGGTCCTAAAAGAAAGCTTAAGCCCTGTCAAAGGATTTCTGGTTTTGGTATCTCAGTGTCTATTTTATGTCCATGAATTCTTCTGGTCACTCTTAAACAGTTAGCTCGACTCACATATAGGGGTTATTTACTCTACTTGGGAAGTTGTGGGGTTATTTAACAATATTTAAATAGTTTTGGCTCTGTTTTGTAATACGGAGTAATATCTCTTGACACGAGGGTAGTCTTGTAATTCGAAGATGAGACGCAGAAAATTTAGGGTTTTGACCAGAGAGTCTATAAAATTCGAGCAGCTAAATTCTCTAAACTTTAAAACTACTTGATCTTATCTGAGCAGAGAAAAAGGGTTTAGGGTTAGGGTTTTGACCTTTTTCCGATCGTCACCGAGCAACCCCATCTCGATATGGCCGGCGGCTCCGGTGACGGGAAGGGTTTCGATGCCTTATTCCTTAATTTGCCCTTTGTTTTCTGCGATGAAGACTGCTTGCTGCCTGAGAGCACGATTATTCGGCTCTGTGATGGCTGTGCAGGCTTTAACCCACCCAATCAAATATTTGAGTTTTCGAAATTTTAGTTTTGATTCAATGTTTTTTTCTTCTTCTTAGGGTTTCTTGTTTTTGATACGATTCTGGTATTTTCTCAATGCTTTTTGTTTCAATCTTGTTTTGAGATCCGTCTCACTAATATTTCTGTCTTAATCATATACAATGAAAAAGTGTTGTTTTTCACGATTTCCTTCTTAAAAAATATTGTTGTTCTTGCTTAAGTCGTATTTATTTTGTAGCCTGTAATACAGAGTAGGACTTATTTTGGTTTACAAGTAACTATTGTTCTGTTTATAGTAGTTAGGAAACACTCTCAAGAGAAACAACAAAGTTTGAAGATACTGAATTATTAATAGGTATGGTTAAAATTACGATTAGATTCAGGTAATAGTTATAAAAGAAGCTAGTAGAGTCGGATCATGTTGGATTTTGTGAAGAAGATGGGAAGCTTAGATTAAAACAGCAGCTGAGTTTTTCCCATGTCTGGTTTCTTCTTCTCCTAATGTGTCTTGTTTGATTGTCATTGCTACGCGGCTCTGATTCCACAGCTGTGCGGCTCCTTCTGAGGGATCTCAGTGCCAGTTGCAATGTTTCAGGCATTACTAGCGGCTGCTCCATTTCTCCAATGGTGTTTGAGCAGACAGGACAAAGCGGGTTTCGGGATTGAGCTGTTGGGGTCACTTCATCTAAACACTCAACATGGTAGACGTGATGACAGGGGAATACACCAGCTGTTGGCATGTCCACACATCTCAATATCTTGTAAGAGCACCATGGAGATCTCTGAGATAAAAGCTTCTTGCAGACTCCGCATCTCTGGTGTGTTGTTGAACCTGGTTCAAGTCTTGCGTTTCCTACTTCTGTTTCATTGGACCTTTCAACATCTAGCAACATGTCATTGCTACTTGAGGTTGGTGATGCTTCCTCTACTGGTGAGTCTTGATGGTTTCTTGTGGTTGTGGACATCCTGAAACTGGAATCAGGGTTTGTGGATAAGTTTTGTGATATATCAGGTTTAGGATTCTCACTATGTGAAACCGGATTGGAGAAGACTTGAGGGTAAGAGGAGTGAGTAAAGCTGAAAGGCTGCTTGCGTGGAGTCTCCAATGGGGCAGTTGATTCTAAAAGAGATAACAAAGACCTAATACTCGGTGAAAAGGATGTACTTGCTCGATCAATGCCTTTGTCCTGCAACAGACAGATTAGAGCTACAAGGTTAGCCAAACAAGAAAATCTTATCTTGAAGATTAACATACCAGCAATGTAAAGATAGCCAACTTACCTCATTCAAGGATTGATGCTTTGAGCTACTTGATCTTGGTATGCTATTCGCAGTGCAGGTTTTCGCTTCATTCCCACCAGAAGCAAACAAGTCCCATCTTGGCGATTGCTGGAAACAGGATTCCAAACTTTTCCGTGATCTACTTGTGCTTGAGGGCAACGCAAATCCAGGACTCTCATCGCTCAAATCTTGTTCGAAACCGTCTCTAGTATATCCAGCAGGTGAGTAGCTGAGATTCATCCGCCATTGCAGGTCATCATCTTGACTCAATGAAGGAACATCCCTTCTTCCGCTGTGAGGTGATGATTTGGTTGTTACCAGTGGCCTTGAGGCCACAATGCAACAGAGTGCACCCGTTTTGAGCTCTGTTGTAGACTCACCGCTTTCAAGGCTGAGGGACTTCCTACATCAAAGAAGTTTTGTTAGATAAAACAGAAGGGCCTTTTGTAACTCGTGCAAAGTTGAGTTAATGATTGTAATCTTACTTAATTATAAATGAAATTCTTGGTTATGCAGCTAAATCTCATAGTCTAGTTATTTAGAATTAAGAACTAAAGAACACATTCAAGCTGAACAAGAACTCTGTAGCTAAGACCAAACCAGCTCTGCAACAACAAAAACACTAACGTTAAGAATGCAAATTGGTACTAATATTACAAACAAAACTGAATTAAAGACGAAACACTAGGTTCGCCGATTCAGACTAGAGCTGTTTTGAGCTCTTATAATTACTGGAAAACATTGTTTGGATTACAAACATAAGCATCACTAGTCAAACAAGATTAAGCATCGTAAAGTAACTCATTTCAGTGATAGAGAAAGCAAGATAAATAAAACCCATTGGGGGATTCGAGGTAAAATAACCAAGTTTGTGTCGGTGAAAGCATATTATTAGATTGCAGATAAATGATAAATTTTAAAAATTGAAAACAACTCACCTTCAAATCGGAAAGTGATCATCTGGGTTTGGAGAGAGAGAGATTTTGAAGAATCGATGGCGAAAAAGCAGAGAGTAAGCAAAGAGCGCACTTCTCTTTTGAAATAAGAGACAAGGAGAGAGACGACTGTTATGACTAGTTCTCAGATTGGCTAATTATTATTCTTTTTGTTTCTTAATTATTCATCTTTTCTTACCTACCTTCTTCAATAGTATTATTTTTTCCCCTATCATTGAATTAATCATTAATGGTTATCAATATAGTTATGATGTGATATGGTTATGATTACCGTTTATAACCATTTGGTTTCACTAGGATATAATTTATGTAAATTAGATTACATAAAACATACTCTCTCCGTCCTATTTTAAATGATTTATAAGGTTTTTATACACAAATTAAGAAACTATTTAATTGTTGGGAAATTAGGTAAAATAATATGTTTTGACATGTAAATTAATAAAGTAATATGTGTTATTGGAAAATTGGGTAACTAACAAAGAGAAAACTAAACTTGACTAATTTACCAAAAATAAATTCAATTAATGTTGTCAAATTTCATCATAATAATTTCATCTATAAATAAATTTAAAATTGACATATAAAAAAACATTTTGTTAAAAAAAAAACTTTTCTTTTTCTTTTTTCTTTTTTCTACATTATACTTTATTCAAAATAGCTATAATTTTTTACCTTTCAGAATAATTAATTATTGTTTGAATAGATAAATTGTATAGTGAACTATATTACAAATTAGAAACTATTGAAATAAATAGTGAACTATTTCATTATTTGGATTTAAATAAAAATAGTGAATTTTTTTTTAATATACTAACTATTTGCTTGATATGATGAATTTCAGACTAAAATTGCATAATAGTGAACTATTTATTAATATATTTAACTATGTATATAATACTGATTTATTGTTGAATATAACAAGTATAGTTGATTGTTTGTGAATAAAATTATATAAATAATTATTGTTTATTTGTAGCTAACTACTCATGGATATATAACTAACTACATTTAAATATAATAGTGAATTATCATATGCGTGAATATAAGTAATATAGTTAACAGTTGTGAAAAATTTAACTATATACATAATAGTATATTCATAATTTTTAATTTTTGATATAGTTCACTATATAATTTATCTATTCAAATAATAATTAATAATTCCAAAAATTAAAAGACTGGCTATTGTGATATACTTCACTATATAATTTATCTATCTAAACAATAATAAATTAGTTTGAATAGTAAAAAATTATTGTTGTTTTGAGAAAATGTATAAATCATAATTTGTTATTATATATGGCAACTTCAAATTTATTTATAAAACAATATAAATGTGATAATTAATACAAGGCAAATCTACATTAATTTGCATTAAATGTGATGATTTTGATTGAATGTATAGAAGGATAAAATCATTTAATTTAATTTTATTTTTCTTTATTATTTACTAAATTTTCACATTACACATGCTACATGCTACTTTATTAATTTAGATGCTCAAATATATTATTTCACTAATTCACCCTTAATTGTTTATATAACGAAAAAATATTAGAGAAGGCTAATATTTTAGTAATACACAATGTAAATTTATTTTCAATAAAGCTATTTTTAATATTAAGTTTCTTACATATGCCAGCCAATTTTGTTCTTTCATTGTCGTTTAATATCAAATGCTAATCCGTATACCAAAACCAATTATTGGGTTCGTCGAATAAAGGTGTTATCACTATTCACTAGTGCCTACGCAAATATTGATCTATCAAAATCAACTTTCAACCTCAACTAGCGATAAATCATCCAAATTTATATGTATATTATTATTAACTATAACTTTTTGTGTTTCAAAGAAGAATTTATATGTATTTTTGGTTATAGAACTGTTAAACTCAGGCCTCCTAGTCTTTACGCAGTGATTTGATACTACTCCTCACAGTAATTAACGCCGTTGATTAATCTTACTTTGTATAATTTTTCTAAACATTTCTTTCAAACAAATAAAAAAAAATTCAAAAATTTTCCAACTATTTATCCTTTTCTTTTTGAAGATTGAATTAATTTGTTGTTTTAAAAACTAAGTCGCACCACGAAGAACCGATAGCTCAACTAGTAAAGATCTCAGGTAAAGCCTAGAGGTCGCTAGTTCGAATAGCGTTTAGGACGAAACTAATATTACATGTTGTGGTTTCGGACCTGGAAGATTACGGGGTTCGCCCCCGAACCTCTGGGTAATTAAAAAAAACTAAGTCGCACCAATGTGTATGCAAAGAATTGAAAATTAAGAAAATAAATAATCTAGCAATGTGGCAAAATTTGAATGCAACATTAATGAATTTTAAGCCCATGGACTTCATATTAGTCTTAGGCCTTCTGCAGTCAAACCCATGGGCCATGGCGTAGCTGTTTACCACCTAACTTAACCCACTAAAAATGTGAAATTGTATATTAGATTTTAACAAGTGAAAAAAAAACAGCAGTGAAAAGAAACAACTTTGCTAATAATTGCAACATATGTAGAAAATCGGTCCAGTCCCACCTATATAACGTTTAAGCAAAAACGTTTTGAAATGGTACGAGGTTTGTATCTTCTGCGGTAATAAGTCGAGTCCTAAACCCAAACAAAGCAGGCATGAATTTGCTGTCTAAATTTTTTTATGTATACTTTTATATATTTACTGATTTCTAGAAATGGAAAAAATTACAGACTGTGAATTCGATTTTTGCTTTATGCTTGTGGCCTTGTGATTTTCAGGGCCACTAATGATGGCCATAAATTATTGGCTATTTCATGTGACAGTCGAATATTGTTGTTGGTGAGTAGATTGTATTATTGATTATCCAAATAAAATTACGTTAGAATATGTACTTCATTACTTGTGATTGTGATTTGGTTTACCACTATTTTTCTCTGTTAAACTGAGCTTTGTAAGCACATATAAATCTAATATATAACATAAAATATTCATTTTTGTCAAAATTGAAACATTTTTGTTATCGTTTTGAAATTAGGTGATGAAAAAGAAACTTAGAACTAATATAAAGTTACAATCGTCGATCAAATATCACTTTCCATCATGCCAAACAAAAATAGCTCTTTCAAAAATATATATCTTCCGGACAACAAATCATTGTTTATAGTATGGTTTGATCGATGTATTTGTAACATTTGTGTGTGGGTGCAACTAGAGATATATGTATATGTTACATATAATAATAATAAATTCAAAGTACAAGGAAGAAGAAAGAGACAAAGTGGAGAGGATGCGATATAAATCCATCTAGAAACCGAAAAAAGGGAAAGAGATCGGTTAGCTTTGCTGCAAGTATCGATCTAAAAGCTTCGCTTTAAATGGAAAGTCCCGTTATTATGCGCATTAAAATAATCCTCACATTCATGCATTTCCCTAAAATCATACTTATCCATTTACAAATCGATTCCTCATATGACAATCCCATTTCATAAAGAGAATAACATAGAATATGAACCAATAATCTACCAAATATCGTCATAGTAGTAATCTTTGAAAAATGATGGTAAATAACTTTTTTTTGCTAACCATAATGATGGTAAAGAACTTGATAGAATCGATAAATTACCAAGAGAAAAGAAAAAAAATCATTCTCTGTTGTGGCTGAATTTAGTGTCTTTTGTATATGTCTAGTTGTAAGCAATCAGTATAATTAAATTCAAGTCCAAAATTCAACAAAATATTAATGAGATTAATGTCCTGAATTTGAGGTGGAAGAGACTCACACGCTTATTTTCAAACCATTATAGTACATTGAACCATAGACATCATTTATTTATGTACGGTTAATTAACTGAGTTTCTATTTATTTGTAGTAGGTTAGATGATTACCCTTATATGAAACGTTTGAAACTTTTCTTAGAACACTTATTAAGGACATAAAACAAAATTATTACTAAAATTAAGAATAATTTATGAATCAAACAAAATATTTTAAAAATGTATATATGCATGGTATTTATCTTTATATAACTACAAATAGGTTATTTCTTTGGTGCTTTTCAAATTGGTGCATTTTCTTAAAAAGTGTTTGTCTTTGTCGTTTTATTAAATATAAAAATATCAAGAATCCAATTCAAAGAATATTATAGGACATTCAACCAAATAACAGATCTGCTACCAAATCTTAAACACAGATCTGCACCCATATCTTATTCTATTTAAAGACAAGCTTTGTGCTTCGGGCCCGAAGAAAAAAAATTCCTTAAGATACTAAACACAGATATGCCTATGTATATGTATATAAAGATTATGTATTTACGGTACCATAACAGATGTAAGAGTAATAAGAGCTGGAAATTTTTAATAATTGTATGAAACGTAATAAAAACTTTCAATTATTAAAATAATAGGTTGGCAAACGTAATGTGATTGATGTAATAACCAAGTTCCTTAAGACACAAGCCTTTGGGATCTGGTATTGTATTTTTACAAGAAACCGCATCATTAATCACTGTTCTTTGTTGAAATGATTTCTTTTAAAGTTTACGTAGTAAATGATATATTAATAAATAGTGTGTCATTATAATCTAAATTATTGGGCATATGAAAGGCTAATATGCTGCCCAGATTCGGGGAACATTCACATGCTCCATGAGCTGTGTTTCTTTCCTCTCTCCCTCAGTGTTATTTAGATTCCATCTATACATGCATTTTTCATTTCTTTGATTTCTTAAACAAAAAGATGAGAAAACTAATTTAATTTCTCAAAAAACATTTTGTTGATTGTTGAATGATTATCAATGATGCAAAGTAAAGCATCGTAATAACATTTAATGATATTGGTGGTGTAGATTGTATTATCATTTGAATTTAAATCCGGTTAATATTACGGTCGTTAAAAAGTAAAAACTTAAACAACAAACACTCCTTCCGTTCTTTAAAGATTGATTTTCTAGAGTTTTCACACATATTAAGGAAACAAATTAATGTTTGACTAGAAATGTATTGGTTTTTGTACTAAACAATTTTTCATAAGTTTGACCCAATAACAATCCAATAAAATCAATTAATATGTCTTGAAATCTATAATTTATAATTATTATTGCATAGAAAATATAAAAAATCAATCTTTTTAAAACAATTTTTTTTTCTAGAACATCAATCTTTAAAGAACGGAGGGAATATTTGATATTCGCGTAACTATTATCATCTTTTATAATGGTAACGTTTCTACATGATTTTGGATGGTATGTCCACTTTGCAACAAAATGTAGAATGATATTTTCTTAGCATAATTGTCCTCGCTCCAGCTTGTATGCCTTATGCGTATATCAAATTGTACTAACAACGCTAAGATATATATACTGTGAATCTCAATGATTAAAACTTTATAACTCTATCAGAAACCATATGAAAACTAATTATATGTATATAGATACAGTGTACATTGAGTATATAACTTATGCACTAAAAATCCCAAATGATCACAAACCTGTTTTTCCTTTTCCTTCCCACACTAGAAACTAATTAAACAATCAACTAATTATATAAAGATGAATGAAATGAAAATAACTAAGGCTTAATCCCTAGTAAATCCTATATGTATAAGTATTAACTACACGACTTTAAAACCCACAAATATACTCTTTCATCACAATTAAATAATTTTATAACCTTAATAATTCTCCCAAATAATCACTAATCCCATAAGATCCCCCTCAAGTCGCATAGATCGTCGTACGACTTGCTCCCATTCACCATTCCCATTCCCATCATCCTCATCTCTTGTTTCATCACCGGACCAGAAGTTACCTCCGTGGTCGTGGCTGCGTTCACATCTGAGCTCAGGCAGGTTTCTTGAGATACACTGACAAGTGATTGCTCCGTCTTGATCATATCGTTGTTGTTGTTGTTGTTGTATGTAGAACCCGAACCAGAAGCAGAACCAAAACCTTGGTTAAAGATTGATTGATAAGAGTTGAAGTGATGGGTTTGGAACGGTGATGAGATATTATTGTAGGTTGAAGGGTTGATGGGTTTGAAGCTGGCTTGTTCGGCTTGACCCATGAAACTTGGATCTATGAGAGGAGGAAGAGATGAGAAGTCTAGGAGATGATCAATGTTCTCTAGAGAATCCATTCTTGGGAGATCTTCATTGGGTATCCTCGTCATTAGTTGGGTTGTAGTAGAAGGATTGTTCTTGTGGAAAACCCTACATACGACCCATTCGTCCTGTAATCAAGGTCATAAACAAACAAAAACATTAGATTTTAATTCTTTTGAGTTTGGGACTCAATCTTGAATTTGATATATAATTAATCAAACTTTTTTGAAAAGGACTTAAGTTTTCACCAAATTTTACACACTTTTGGTTTAAGAAACTAAGAATAATAATTAAATAAAATCTTAGATCTTTCTCCTTTGGGAAATCAAAAACATTTTGAAGTAATTTTGTTTGAACTTACCCTTGCGGATTTGGGGAGATTGTGATAAGAATATTTGCCTTCAAGACGATATTCATGCATGACCCAATTAGTCTTTTCACCTCTCGGAGCTCGTCCTCTATAAAACACAAGTGTTTTCTTCATCCCAACGAGACAATCTTTGCCTTTGAAGATCTCCTTATCCTTCCCGGTCGCTTTCCAATACCCGGACTCAGTCGCACGGTTAGTCCTCATCCCGGTCGGGTATTTCCTGTCCCTTTGACAGAAGAAGTAGAACTCTTTCTCCCCCATCTTTGCCCTCTCTATACCCACCAAAAGAAGAAAAACAAGAATCAAGAATCAGAATCTTGATCAATAAGCCATTAATTTGTGTTTGAAAAACGGTCAAAGAAGATTTGAAGTTATTAGGTATTGAAGTTTGGAAATTGGATAAAAACAATCTAGCCTCGTGTTAAAACAAGAGTCAAGAAAGATAAACTTAATCAAGAAGCTAGCCTAGTGTGAACGAAAAAAAACTTGATTCAAGAATTGATAATCTTGATCAAGAAGCCTTTTAAATTCGTATGTTTATGTGTGAACACTCTTGAAATTGTCAAAGAAGAAACTGAAAATTGTATAAACTACTTACTTGGCAAATCCCAAGGCTCGCACTTGTTGAGATCAGCTTCTCCCATGGCCACAGCCGAGAATCGGCTGTCTAAAACCTTTTCTTTGAGGTAGTGTGTTATGATCTCTTCGTCTGTTGGATGAAACCTGAATCCAGGTGGCAAATCCACAAGCTCTTCACCTCCATGATTCAACACAACGTCTTCTTCCACCACAACCGCCATAACTATGTAACAGTGATTTTTTTTTCTGTCTATATTTAAAGATTCAAGAACAAGACGATAAGAAAATATTTATAAACCAGAATTTTTTTCTCGAGGAAAAAGAGATATGGATGGTTATGTAGAGAGAGAGAGGAACACAAGAAGAAGATGAAGAAAGAAAAATGATTTGAGAATGCTAGCTGGAGAATCTTTTGGGCAGTTAAAGGAAGAGAAATTAAAGTATTGAAAGGGTTGAAAAATATGTCTTAAATAGAGCAAATGGAGGAACTTTGGTTGTAAATAAATAAAAGATAAAACTATTAATGTTTTTTTCCTTCTCTTTTTTCCTTCTTTTTGGTGATTTAGAAAGATACGTAGGCTCCAAGCAACTTCCTGAATTGTTGAACAAGCTTCACATAGACGACAATTCGATTATTGTTAATTTTTCTTGTATATATAAATAAAAAAGTTAAAATTCATATCTTATTATTACCGTATTATTTTAGCCATAAATCATTTGTTTTTATACATTTATCACTTTTTGAGATTTTAATTGTTTTTTTTTAACAAAAAATATTCTATATATTTATTTATGTATACTCCTACTCAAATTCGTATTTGAAGTTGAAAGAGTCTCTCTAATTGATTTGGAATAGAAAATTCGCTTTTTATAAATTTCTTAATTCATGCATATGAGCTTATAGCTTGTTTTAAAAACAAAAACTGTGGGGGAGAAGGTTTGGAAATAATTGATATCAAACAAAAAAACGTGTGGAAAATAAATTCACTAAAAAGGGTTAGAATTATAACTTTTTTTGTGTGTGGACCCATTATTGAAGATCGTTCTTTATTTAATTTGATTTATATCCTATAGAAAGAAAGCCCTAAGAAAATCTCCTTTTTTGTTTTTAGTTATTTATTGAGCTTCATATCAATCTTGTAATCCTTTCTTTTCCTTTAATAAGTTCTATACGTATAATCATCCGTATTAAATTATCGTTACCATAAAGTCGAGGAATACGGTTATACTAATACCGTAATACGTATTGTTAAAGTGTATGTTTTCTTGTATGTTAATTAGAGAAATCAAATTTAATTGAATATTATGTTTAACACCGCTTCATCCACTCAAAAGGCTATGGCCTTTTTATGTGGTGTTTGTTTTAGCCTTTTCAGTGAAG
Source organism: Arabis alpina (assembly GCA_900128785.1). NCBI lineage: Eukaryota > Viridiplantae > Streptophyta > Magnoliopsida > Brassicales > Brassicaceae > Arabis > Arabis alpina. The sequence continues at coordinate 15,923,573 of LT669795.1, forward strand.
CTGAAGAAATACGGTTACTATATTTTAATTAATCAACCGATAGCAGTGTGATTTAATCGATCCAGATTTTTCATTTTATTTAGTTTTATTAGTTTCTAAAACATAACATCAGACAAAAATTGTAACCTTTTGTCATTGGCATAATTGCATGATTGTTCGAGCTTCGAACCCCCGTGCAAATTACTATATAGATAATGAAAATAATGTTTACGTACGCAATATAAACGTACACAATATATTCTATTTATTTAATACTGTATTTTTATTATTATTATATTATAAATTACGAGAACTGTTATATCGACGATTCTACAACGGAAATGTCTCGTCTCTTGATCCACGCTAAATAATTTTTACCTTCCCCAACGCTGAAGATCTCATGCAAGCTTGTCTCCATCAATCTGCAAATTTAATAATAAATCACATTTTCTGAGATTCAAACCCCAGACCTCCTGGTATAGAAGTTTTTACCAATATATTCTATTCACAATATTGTGTTTACATTAAGAACTTAATACAACATATAGTTTCTCTTAATATCAAATATATATTGCGTGAAATGGTAAACAAAAAATGCCAAATACAAACAAGAAAATAAAAGTTTGTTAGTTACCAAAGATGTCTGATTAAAAAGAAAAAAATTGTGCGATTAGTTATAAGGCTGGGCAAATTATCCAGTAAGATTTGCTCTGAACTGAGATTTGCTCCGGTTCGATTCGAAAAATCTGAATATCCATTATAAAACAAAGCGGAGCAAATAGTAAAATCAAATATCCGTCTAAAGCAAAGCAAATAACAAATACCAGTTACAAAAATCCAAATATCCGCTTCGATTCATATATTACTTTTTTTTTTTTTTTTTTTTTTTTGTCAACCTAACTATTAATCAGACAAAACCATCCAATCTTGGAATCCAGATCGGAATAGTGTTGCTTACATAAGAAAAATTAAAATCTCGTGTCCTGGCTGAACGTGCAAGGCAGTCCGCCTTCAGATTAATAGTGCGAGGGATGTGGGATAAGCAGAAGTGAGGGAGACGATCTTGTAAGCTCCTGAGCTTGACTGAAAAAATCGAAAACGCCGGCCACTCCTCTGGGTGATTAACGACATCTACTAGTTCGGAACAATCTGTTTCAAACGTCTGGCACTCCATATGTCTTTCCAAGATACAGGTCATAGCCCATATAAGGGCCTCCATCTCCGCATGCAAGGGGTTCTTCCGTTGGCTTACACCTTTGGCCCCTAGACTTAGAATCGTATCGCCATGGAGGCATACCCATCCTAATCCTGAAGTAGTCGCATTACCCTTCCAAGATCCATCCACTTGACATCGCACTCGGGGTAATTCGAATGATTGCACGTGTGGTACCTCACTTATAATAACCTCTGTTTCACTCTCTCTTATTTGAGCAGCCAGCCACTCTTGACAATCAATCATCGCCGTGTTGAAAACATCACTTACATCCGCCTCGATGCCTGTAAACACTCTTTTATTCCGTGATTTCCATATATACCATAAGAGCCACGGAAATGCCTTACAATCCACAGAATTAGTATTAGTACTCGTAATTCTCCAAAACAGGAAATCCATGTTCGCATAGATGGAAGAGAAAGGCAGGATTTCACTCCCACTTGGTGACAAAAATAGTGCCCAAATATCTAGGACTATTGGACATTCAAACAAAGCATGGTTAATCGTTTCTTCCGCTATTCCACATCGCAAGCATATGGTAGAGCATCTAACCCCACGATGTTGAATCCTCTCCATTACCGCAATGGAACCTGATGTCACCTGCCATAAAAAATGCCTAATTTTTGGAGGGCAGTGTATTTTCCATACATACGCCTTCAAAGCTGTAATGCTTGGCTCTTTACCCAAGTTAGGCTTCTGGGGTTTTCCGAGTTCCTTCGCAACCCTATAACCCGATTTGACCGTGTACTTGCCGGATTTCGTAAAGTGCCATATGAACTTGTCCTCCATAGGCACCGGGCTAATTTCCATTCCTTGAATAAGTTGTATATCTTCCGGCTCCATAAATTCCTCTAGGATTGGTAAGTGCCATTCATTTGTCCCATGATTATATAAATGATGCACCATTAGGTTGGGGTGCAAGAGCCTTCCCCTCCCTCGTGCTGACCGTGGATAATTATCCGGAATCCACAGATCATTCCAAACTGCCACACTGTTGCCAGATCCTAAATTAACACGACTTCCGGTATACAACATGTCCTGAGCCGACATTAGGCTCTTCCATCCATAAGATGGCGAGTATGGCTTTTTAGCCCTAAGTGGATGTGTGTCCCTGAAGTATCTACCTTTGAATACCCTTGCCACTAAAGAATTTGGATACTGATACATTCTCCAAAGTTGCTTGGCGAGAAGGGCAGTATTGAAATGTTTTAATGAGTGGAACCCTAAACCTCCTTCCTCTTTATCTAGGCACAACTTATCCCAGGCTTGCCAATGAAGACCCTTACTATCCTTGTGAGAACTCCACCAATATTTGGCTATAGCACTCGTTAGTTTATCCAGTATTATTTGTGGGAGCCGAAAACACGACATAATATATGTTGGGAGTGCTAGGGCGATCGATTTAATCAACACCTCTTTTCCCCCTTTTGATAAAAACTTTACTGACCACCCATTAATTCTATCGTTTAATCTATCCGTAAGGAAATTAAACACTTTTGTCTTGGAACCTCCGAGACTTTCCGGGATACCAAGATATGAACTCATTCCACCTTCCTTACTAATCCCCATAATACTTTTTAGCTTACACTTGGTATCCTGAACCACATTATGTCCAAACATTATCGAGGATTTATCGAAGTTTATTTCCTGCCTTGAGGCAGTGCCGTAGATCTTTAGCACCTCCAAAATAGTTTTGGCTTCTTCTTCTGTAGCTTTGCAAAAAAATAAACTATCATCTGCGAAGAGTAAATGAGATATCGCTGGGCTTTGCCGAGCCACTTTAATACCTGTCAAAAGCCCTGCTCTTTCTGCTTTCTGAACATTTGCTATTAATACTTCCGTACACAAAATAAACAAATACGGAGATAGAGGATCTCCTTGGCGAAGCCCTCTCCTAGGAATAATCCGTCCCCGGGGCTGACCATTTATCAGCACCTGGTACGAAACAGACCGCACACAGGTCATGATCCAAGATGTCCAAACCATACCAAACCCTAACTTAAGGAGCACGACTTCCAGAAAGGTCCATTCGATCCTGTCGTAAGCCTTACTCATGTCCGTCTTTACTGCCATAAAATCATACCGACATGAATCTTTTGTCCGTAAAGCATGGAACATTTCCTGCGCAACCAGAATATTATCAGAGATAAGCCTCCCCGACACAAATGCCGATTGTGTCTCTGAGATTATCTTAGGTAACAGATGTTTTAATCTGAGACACAATATTTTTGAAATGATTTTGTAACCCACATTACATAAACTAATTGGCCGAAATTCCCCCATCCTTTTAGGTTTGTCAACTTTTGGAATCAGACAAATATTTGTCATGTTCAACCTTTTGTCAAAATGCCCTGTTCGAAAGAATTCTCTAACAAAACTGATCAAATCCCCTTTCATCGTCGCCCAAAACCGTTGGTAGAAAAGAGCTGTCATCCCATCCGGACCTGGAGCTTTCTCTGGATGCATTGCAAATATTGCCTTTCGTACCTCGTCCTCCCCTACCTCTCGCAATAAAACATCGTTCATATCCCCTGTGATGACCGACTGAATATCTTGTAATATTTCATTAGTTGGCTGGGTTGATGTAAACAAATTGTCAAAATATTCCGTCGCCGTTTGCTCAATCTCCACCGGCTTTTGAACCCAATCCCCACTTTCATTAAATAAACCAACAATCCTATTTCTGGCATGTCTTTGTTTCGTGGAATCCTGAAAATATTTTGTATTTTTATCTCCACATTTATGCCAAAGTTTTCGACTTTTCTGTCGCCAGTATTCCTCCTCCTCTCTGTATGCTTCTTGAAGCTTCCGGCATATATCTCTTACTTCCTCTTGGGGAATTGTATCATCATTATTAGCCTCCTCTAATGCCTTTTTTAACGAGGTTATAGCCGCCTGAGTGGAGGATATATTATTCTTTCTCCACCACGATATAGAATTGCGGCAGTTCGCAATCTTATCCACTAAACCCACCGGTCGAAAATTCCTTGATCTATTCCATCCAATTTCCACCGTTTCAGGAAGTCCTTCTTTGCCAATCCATCGCTTATCAAATCGGAAAGGTCTACGTAACCTTTCGTTATGTGTATTGAAATCCCCTACAATCGGCCTATGATCGGACCCAATTAATTCTAAGTACTTAACGTTAGAATGTAAGTACGTAGAGTGCCATTCTGCATTGCCTAAAGCTCGGTCTAGTTTGCATCTTATTGTTTGTTTCCGCCTTGTGCCTTTCCATGATAATTGATCGCCTGTGCACCGAAACTCCAACATCCCACACGACCGAATCATATTATTAAAATTAACAAATGTTGTAGCCGACCGTAACCGACCCCCTTGTTTCTCGTGGTTTCCCGTTATTTCGTTAAAATCCCCGATCATAAGCCATGGCTCCGATCTATTTAAACCAATTAAGCTAAGCTTATCCCAAACCCTTGATCTAAAGGGTACTACCGGATCCCCATAAACGAAGGTTATGAACACATTTTGACCCTCTATAGTGGCATTCATATCAATAATACGATTATCCGAGTCTAAAATGTTTGGAACAATATCATCATTACAAAAAACTGCCAAACCACCACTTGCACCTCTCGGTTCAACCGTAAATAATTTATTAAAACCAAATTGAACTTTAAAGACATCCAAATAAGTAAAACATTGTTTTGTTTCTGATAAAAATAAAATTTCTGGTTTAAGTCTCTTCCTTAAATCTCTCAACGTATCAGCTGTCAAGTCCGCTCCAAGTCCTTGACAGTTCCAACTCAAGATCTTCACGTATTAGCCGGTAGCTTCGGGAGAGCTACCATCCCTGACTTCTTTTTGCCCGTACCTGGAACCATTGTTTTCCTCCGAGTACTTGCCACGTCTCCCTTTATCATTGTGTTCTCTGAATGCACCTGTTTAGAAGAAGATGTTTTACTACCAGGTTTCCTAGGAGAAGTTAAAACCATAAAATTCTTTTTCCTAATATTCATTCCAACGAATCCAGAGTTTTTACCAGCCTCTATCTTTTTACCTAAAACACCTACCAATGACTTATTTTGCTTAACGACTATCGAATCACTCGCATCAGCCCCCAATGTACAATTAGCTAAATCCACATTTAAATCTGCTAGTTCCCTTGTTTGAGTCTCATTAGGCGAAGATTTACCTTCTGGGAGAACCGATTGTGCAAAGTCGTCGAGCAGACCCCGAGTCGATTCAATTTCAAAGTCATCAACCATCAATTCCCCTTCTTCCTGGACCTTATTCCCTGCATCCGCAACCAATGTATCTAGAACCATCAATTCCACATCAGTCTCTGCTATTCCTTTTCCTTTTAAATCTCTCTGATTTGCTTCCCGATTAGTACCCGGGTGCATCGAATGTCCGCTCTTAGAGCTCTCGCTTCCTTTTTGCGCATATAGTGGTTTTGGCCACACCGAGCCTCTACCTCTCCCCTGGGTCAGAACACGTCCGTCTCTGCCTCTAAAAGTTTGACCAATATGGCTGGAGGCAACCCATTGCTTACCTCCCCTACCTTGACCTTGAAACTCTCCTGAGCTACCTCTATGAGGCTCTCTCTTATACCCTCTCCCATCTCTCTGTCCAGTCCCATTCTTGTCATGACCCGCATTCCCTGTTCCGCCCACGTCTTTACCCTGGCCATACTCGCCCTTGTTAATCACCTCAGATGCATCATGAGTCCGCTTTGCCGATTTCCTTCGAACCTGTTCCCAGCCCCTCTGTTCTCCACTCTCCACACTGTCCTCCGTGGGCTTTTTGGGTCCATCTGCCACCCCACCGATCCCCAAAACCTGGGCGTTCAGCTCAGGGCAGTAGCTCGCCAAGTGAGTAAGCCTAAAACAGTGCTGACAATGATTCGCCAGCTTGTCATAGGCTATATACACCTTTACCTCGTCTCCATTGCTATATGGAATAACCACCGTTGAGACCAACGGTTCAAAGCCGTTGAAAGCTACCCGCACATACCCTGCGTCCTCGTCTACCTCTGATGCAGTACCCAAGGCCTCTCCCACACTCCAGAGAGAAGCCGCAGCCCCATATTGAAATGGCAGTCCCTTAACACGAGCCCAAAACTTTATTTCAGAGGGGTAATCCTCAGCCACCGATGGTTCCCATCTGACCACGGACACCATCCACGAATCATAGTGGTATGGTGCATTTCTCAAAACCTCAGTAAGTTCTGTTTCCGATTGGAACTTGAAATGAAACTTACCATCTCCCAGATCATGTCCCACCACCTTATCCTCCAGCTTCCAAATCTTTGGCATATGATAGAGCAGAGAATCCATATTCTCAAACTGTGGGTTCCATACCCTTCCAATGAGTGTCAGATCATACTGCCGTATGCGTCTTTCCACATCAAGGGATTCGATGTTAACCGTCGCCGTACGTACCACCTTAACAGACCCCAATTGAACCTTAACCTGAGCCATGAGCTTCCGAATGATCAGACACCTTAATCTCAGCCGTGACTTAAACCACTCACAATCGAAGACCCACTTAATACCCGTACACAAATCTTGTCTGTAACGAAAGGAGAAATGAGATATGCCTCCTTCCATCTGATCCTTCTTCCCTTTTATACCGAGAACCCGTAAACCCTTGTTGCTATCCCGCGCCTCTGATCTCCAGATCCCAATCACAAGATACGATTTTGCTAAAAAAGGTAAGTCCACAATCATAATCTTGTGCCTATACTCATTGATTTCCTTTACCATTTCTCTTGAGAATCTGCACCCCATTAACCCCAAATCTTCTCCGCCGTGAGCTTTCCTTAACAGACCCAAATTGATACTGACTCCATTCTGCTTCCCATATCGAGAATCGATCAAGATTCGATGGGCGATTAATTCTGTATTACAATCTCGACCGATACTCCCTTCCCAATCACCACAATCCCATATAGCTGAAACTTTCCGTAACAACAACCACTGACTCTCCTCAAAACAGTTGAGAGTCGAAACCTTTTTACCACATAATTCCAAGAAAACCAGCAAATCCCCTAAACCCAGAAACCAGATCCAAGATCGGATCATAGACGAAGCATTGTTCTTATCGCCTCAAAGAGAGAGACTATTTTTTTTTTTTTTTTTTTTTTTTTTTTTTTTAACATATATTTGCATTTGTAATGACTTTTTTAAATATATTTGGAGAAAATATTTATAAGAAGGATAAGTTGATACTAGCTTTTTACTTGAAAATATATTTAGTTTTTTAGAAAACATATATTTCATTTTTCATCATTTTATATTATGTTTTTTTTATTTCTCTTTAGTTGTATGGAGTAAAATTCGATAATTTAACATACTTATTCATTAGTTATTTTTAATACTATACTAAAATAATTTCTTTTTTTTCTTCTACATAAATAGTGTTTTGTTTGTATTTTATTTTGGTTTAATTGGTTTAGAACGGATATCCGCGAATATCCGATTATCCGCATATATCCGGAAAAAATCCGGATATCCGCGAGTTAGGATATCCGAATTTTTCTGAAGCAAATCAAATCGAAAAATTAGATATCCGTAAAAAATAAAGCAGATCACAAATATTGTGTTTTTCCCGGATATCCGTTCCGCGCCCAACCCTAATTAGTTATATACTAGCACATCATTTCAATACTTTTGAAACAATTAAAACACTTGAAAATCAGTAAGTGTTGGGACTTGGGACTAAAGTGTATTTTCCCCAATTCGGTCAAGTCACCAAGTTGTTGACTAGCAATCATAGAGGAATGTCCAACCATGAAGTTATAGATTTTCATATAACTCAGTAGAATATGATATATATTTTTTTTCTCAAAACTAATTTATATCATTAGATTACTCTACTCTTGTAAAAATTATAACTAGGTCATATATATCGACGTCAGAAACAAAACTAATATTAGGTCATGTATATATATCATCAAAATAGAAAAGTGAGGGTTGTGTATTCTAATAAGTATATTATATTTCGTCTGAATTTTTTTTAAATATACCGAGAACTACTCCTCACCAATGGCACTAAACAATTTTAATACATAAATAATTAGTACTAGTTGATTAATTTACGAGCTGAATATTAAACTAAATTTTATTACTTTTTTTTGTGAAGAACTAAATTTTGTTACTAATATATATGTTCCTATGCAATCTGTTTGGCCCGTCCACTTTGATAATCCCAAATTATATATAAATTAAAAAAATGAAGAAATCAAATTTGTTTTGTTCTGATAATTAAGAAATTTTTCAGACATGTCATTTTCTTCTAATTTGTTCGAAAGACAAAACTCGTACATCAGACAAAAATCTCCAACCAAGTTAACTATATAAATTGTCTTTACTCGCTATAATATTGCACAGTCTAGTCTAGATATTCGTTATTTATCTCATCTATCCAAATATTTGGATTGTTTGATGAATAGTTCAAATTAGTATGATCATTATCGTTTTCTTAAGCTTCATTCGTATACCTTTAATAGGAAATCCGAACTCGTTTACGATTACAAATAGAATAGTATTTGATTTTTGTTTTAGTAATAATTGAAATATTTCTGTATAATGTTTGTATGCATATAAAAAGTTAAAAATCTATCGGTTTTTCCAGCCTGTCATCTTCTGGATAAAAGTATATAAGACAAATTAAAATAAGAATTTTGTAATAATCTACCCATTGTATTAAATTGGAAAGGGCAATTCCCAAATATACAACTCAAACAAATTTTTCTTCCTCATATACCACACATTCTCAAATGTTCCATATATACCACTTTTTTATTGGAGAAATGACCGAACTATCCCTACCTTTTAATGAGATAGTACAATAATTAGAAAAAAAGAATCAAAACACGATCTCACATTATCTCTCTCGGATCAAATTTGCGGAGAAGCTTTCGACAGCAACGGCGATGGCGACGGCGCCGTCGCCGTCGCCGGAGAAGACAAAGATCTTTGTTCCGGTAAGCTTCATGCCTCTCTCCTCTTGTTTTAGTTTCGAAATTCAATGCAATTTGATTTCTAGGATTTAGTTCAATTAGTTCGATTTGCTCTTAAAACTTTGAATGAAACATTATTCATGGAGTTCTTATGAACTGTATAATCACTCGCAATTTTCTTTGAACGCTCTCTTCCAATTTCCAAGGTTTTGATTTTCGGATTTTGTTCCAAAAAATGTTGTTGAATCTGTAATTGTTTGTTGATTTTTTGTTGATGTTGGAGTTTGATTTGAGTGTGAAGTGTTTGATTATACTAATTGAAGTCTATAGTAGCAAAACTTTGAGTTTTCAGTGAAATTTGGGTTTAGAATGACTAATTAACTTGTAAAATCTGGTTTATAATGACAAATTAATGGAATTTGATTTGTTGTAGTTGCTTGAACTATGACTTGGTTGGAGATAAGTCTATGTGCTTATTGATGTTGTGCTATTTAGAAAAATCTTATGATAAAATTGTCTTATGTTTAAGTTTTGCTAATGGTTATGTTCTCATTATATTTGATGAGGTCTGATTTTTTTGCGCTTACTCATGTTTTATAAATAATACATTTGTTATGTTTGGTTTCTAATCTAAATTTACTTTTAATTGTTTCCTTTTAGTTTCGTGTACTAGTTCAGGAATAGAGCATAACATAAGGGAGCAAGTGCTAGAAGTAAGGGAGCAAGTACTAGTTCTATTATTTGATTCTTCTGTACTCTTTTATCTTTGATTTATGTATATGAATCTGCAATTTTCTCTGCTTCTATTCTTAGACTTTGTTCTAACATGTTCTAAATTGCAGGGTCTTGATCTTTATGATGTACTGGTCATAGTACAGAAGCGTGGATCCTCTTTTGACAAATTATTGGCAATACCTGAACAAGACGATTGGGTATACAACAATGGTAAATCAACCTTGTGCGTCGCTTTCAAAGTCGAGAGGATAGAAAACAAACGTACTCCTACGACAACAATGGCAGCCAGCTGTGGACTTTTTACAATGAAGATGATAGAATGCCACTCGATGGGTATCAATGATATGTTCAAGCTTGTTGATGAAGATGCTGAAGACTACAGAACAAGAATGTCGAGCGAAATCTTTGAAGAGTTTTATACTCCTTAGTATTTAGATTTTTAAAAACTTCCCTTGAACTATTACTATTTGATGCACTTGGTTGGTTTGTTATCTATAAGCTATGTTTAATTTGTAGGATTTGAATTTTTTTTTAACGTTGAAGTCAACCTATGTCTAAAAGAAGTTTGTTTCTTTCTGATTTTTTGTTCTCTTTTTAATTTAGAAAGGGTTTGAACATATTTAGGAAAGCCTTACTAAATATTTAGGAAGCCTTTCCTAATTCGGAAGGCTATCCTAAAAACGTAGATATATTTCCTAAACGTAAATATCTTAGTCGCTATTAAAATTCACTTTTAAGATTCAAAACTAAACTCAAACCTAACCCCCTAAAACTATACCCTAATTTTGGAATAGTTAACCCAAACCCAAAAATTTCAATTCTAAACCTTAAAAATCAAATACCACAAAATACCTTCAATGAAGCCAAAATACTACAAAATTAAATTAAAATTCATTTTTAAGCTTCAAAACTAAACCCTAAACCCAAACCCACACCTTATCCCCTAAAACTATACCCTAATTTTGGAATAGTTAACCCAAACACAAAAAATTTAAATTCTAAACCTTAAAAATCAAATACCACAAAATACCTTCGATGAATCCAAAATACTACAAAATTAAATTAAAATTCACTTTTAAGATTCAAAACTAAACCCTAAACCCCAAACTCACACCCTACCCCCTAAAACTATACCCTAATTTTGGAATAGTTAACCCAAACACAAAAAATTTAAATTCTAAACCTTAAAAATCAAATACCACAAAATACCTTCGATGAATCCAAAATACTACAAAATTAAATTAAAATTCACTTTTAAGATTCAAAACTAAACCCTAAACCCCAAACTCACACCCTACCACCTAAAACTATACCCTAATTTTGGAATAGTTAACCCAAACACAAAAAAATTTAAATTCTAAACCTTAAAAATCAAATAACACAAAATACCTTCGATGAAGTCAAAATACTACAAAATTAAATTAAAATTCACTTTTAAGATTCAAAACTAAACCCAAACCCACACCCTACCCCCTAAAACTATACCCTAATTTTGGAATAGTTAACCTAAACACAAAAAAATTAAATTCTAAACCATAAAAATCAACTTTTAACTTTGCGGTATTTTTGAAACTTTGAAAAATGGGTATTTTTGGAAATTTTAAAACAAGGTGGTATTTTTGGAAAAAACTTCAAAAGGTTGATAGAAGACAAAGTGGTAAAATGCGTGTATCATCAAGAATCAAAAAGGGCATGTTGTTAAATTCGGGAACGTTTGAATTATATTTAGGATGAATTACTACATATTTAGGAAGCCCTACCTAATTCAGAAGGCTATCCTAAATTGGCATACATCTTTCCTGGATATACTTCTAGTTTGTGAAACTAGCTTTGTGGAACTATGCAAATGTATAAGTTCACGCCATAATCGTTTTACACTTATAACCAAACCTAATCTGAAAGTGGGATGTTCAGAAAATTTGCTTAAAAAAGCGATACTTTAGTGGTGATACAAAAGATTGGTTCTCTTGTTTTTTTGGGTTCAATTCTCTTTAAATATATACAAGTTCTTAAGTTGAACAAATCTGATCTCGAGACTGTCTTTGTGAATCTGGAGGGATTAGAGAGGTAAGGCCATTCTATTCTATCCTCTGCAATTTCTTATAATTTTCATGTGTTTTTGATAATTTATGAAGGTCTTCCTACACATGTAGGAATCTTTCCTGAATTCAATATTTAGGAAGCTTTTACGAATTTTCAGGAATGATTCTTAAGTATTCATGAAGGGTTTCCTAACAGAAAGTGTGTGTCTATTTACATATGAATTTGATTTTGTTTTATTTTTCCAGGTGAATGTAATATGCATCGTACCGCCACTTGATGAAGATGAGGAAGATTTAGTATCATTAGAAAATATGGCAGCTTGATGAGATGGTTAACTTGAAAAAAAGCTTATGAAATCACTAAGTCTGATTGAGACCATAAATACATCAATTGACATTGAAGATACAATGGAAGCAATTGCGCTGCAATCCTTTCACTATTTTGTTTATTAAGGTTTGTATACATTTAGAAAGCCCTTTCGAAATAATCAGTTGGAAGTTGTCATCAAACAACTAGTGACCGATTTTACTCCTAGAATAATTAACTGTCATTTTCTCTTTGTTTTTACGAATGTACTCTTGTTTTGTCCTTCTTTGAGGTCACAAAGCCTTTATTTATAATCAAAAGTGGCAGTGCTTGAATCATAACTTTGGTGCTCTTTAATTTGGAAAACCCTTCATTTATATTTAGGAACTAAGAATACATATTTAGGAAATCCTTCCTAATTCGGAAGGTTATCCTAAATATTCAGATAGCTTTCCTAAAATAAATAGTTTGATTTTTCAAACTTTTGTTGTGTTATTATCTGCCACTTAAGGTGTTGCTTCTGAAATTTTGAACCATGTACTCCAAGCTCTCTAATTGATTTCATTATGTTTTTAGTGGTCTCCAAACTCTCAAATTGATTACATATGTTACAATTGACTGAATGTTGCTACCAATAATCTCAAGAGCAACGACGTTGCATTTTTTACTCACCTAAAACAAATGAAAAGAATTTAGTATTGAAAGAGTAGTTACAGTAGTAAGTGGAAGGTAAAACAAATGTGATATACGGTTTAGGAATATCTTCCTAAATGTTTAGGAATGCTTTCGGAATAACAAAAAAATGCTTCCTAAATTAATATTTCGGAAGAGTTTCTATATAATTCGGAAATGTCTCCTAAATAGGTAATAAACAAAGAATTTGCCATTATTATTGTAGGTCTTACACGTACAACCTGGCAATGTAGAAAACATATGACCCATTTTTATGTCCAAATTAATAACTATATATACAAAGTTCATTACATGAACAAATTTGAAGGCAATAATAAATTTACAAGTTCATAACATGAACCTGATACTCCAAACTCTCCAAATAATCTCTTTTTAGATGCTCTTCCACTGCTTTTCTCAGTATTTGGAGGTCCACACAATAATCCAGTTATAGCTTTAGAAAATTTCGAGCTCTTTAGGTTTTTACATGGGTGTATTCTCTGCATATGCTTTAAATCAAAAGAAGAAAAAATTAGAACAGAAAGAGTAGTAAGTGCAGGGTAAACCAAAAGTGAAATACATTTTTGGAATACATTCCTAAATGTTTAGGGGTGCTTCCTAAATGCTTCCTAAAATTTAATTTCAGAAGGGTTTCTCAGTGATTCGGAAGGGTTTCCTAAATACTTTATAAACACTGAAATTATGCAAGCCATGTACTGCAGTCAATTAGTTATATTTATGACTTACCATTACACAAAAATGAATCATGCATCATGTCAGAGACATGTTCATTTGAGGACTAAAACCCTTACATAGTAAATTCCAAAAATACAAGTAACCATGGAGCTAAACAATCTCATATCAGATTCAATCACAATAATAAGCGCAATCATATTAGAGGTAAACAATTTCAATAGTCATTTCCACAATTCATAATCATCATAGCAAATTACCCACGGAAATAGCAATAATGAATCAAAAGAGCTAAACTTGTTTTGAAAAATTCAAAGACAAACCAAAGATGAAGATTTTGTTTTCCCCAAATTGATCAGAACGAAAAACACATACCAAATCGATTAAAAGATGCAGATCGTGGATGATTTGTGAAGATCGTGATTTGAATCTCGTCTTTTTGTCGCTCTTTGTATATCTTTCCACTAAAATATCAAAAATGGAATCGATTTGAATCGACGTTGATTTTAGATCTGATCGGATATCATCGTCAATTGTAGACTAACACTAGATCCCCACTGCATATCGTCGTCGGAGATTACCAAGCAACGCCGCAAATTATCGTCGGAGATCGTCGGAGATCACAAATCTCGCCGCAGATTATAGATTCGATATTTGCTACAAATTATTGTGGGAGATAATATATCGTCGCCGGAGATTGTAGATCGACGCCGGAGATTGAACATCATCGCCATATATTTCGATTTGTAAGATCGAGAGTTGGGGAAGAAAACAATGTCGATGACTTTTTTTATCATTATTATATTATTATTTTCTTTTTGTTCTTAATTAAGTATGAGTAATAATGTCTTTTACTCTCCCAATTAATGGTATTGATGGAACTTTTTAACATGAATGGTAGATTGGGATGGAAAACTTGTTTTAGTGGTATATGAGGAAATTTCTCAATTGGGATGTCGTTATAGTCGGTACGCTATAACAAATCATCGACTTCATTTTTAAAACAATAGTAACAATTAACCATTAATTCATATGTATTGAATCTTAGCTCACATTATTAATTATTACTAGTTGTAGTAATCTTAATTTATTTCGTTTGATCTTTTCGTTTTATTGACCAACGACCTAAACAGGTACAAATATATTGATCAGACATTTATTGGTGGAATGAAGAATATATATGACAGTGGAAAGAAAAAAAATATTAAAGCAATCACATTTATCAAAACTTGTTCGTGAATTTTTCCAAAAATGATAAGCAAAACGTAATTTCTCCGTTGCATATTACTTGTCATTTTAGACTTAAGTTTTTGTTTCATATTATTTGTCATTTTGTATTTTCAATGCAGATTTATGATCATTTTTCCTGACGTTAATTTTTTAGCTTATTAATTACTTTATCAAACAAAATAATGTATTAATTACGGGTAAAACAGAAAATATAATGGTTTTCTTAATTTTTATGAAAACTCTTAAAATGACAAATTATTTGAAAGGGAGGAAATAACTTTTTTTAATCACAACTAGATTTTACCTGCAGTTATAAATTGGTTAATGTAACTGATTTGTCGCAAAGTGTTAGTAATTAAGTCCATATTAATGTTGACAGCATATATATGTTTTTTTATTAGAGTCCGAATCTTTATTTCTCTTTCCCTTAAATTGTTTTTATCTCGATTTTCTTTGCCCGTAATTATCTCGTTTAAACGCGTTTGTTATCATATGTGGAGCTTATATTAAGGAAAATTGGATAAGAATAACAATTCAGATTAATGGTTTAAAATATGATAATGTGGACCGAAAGATATGGAATGAAATCAGGGATTAAATATATAAAAAAACTATAATATATACTGCTTCTGCTTCCGGGTTCATTTCTTTGATAATTCTGTGTTGTTTGTTTTTTTCCGACGTGTGGACCCCAAGGGAGGGATTATTATAATATGTATGTAGGTGTAGCTTAAGAGGGTTGACTTTTGCTCCCCAAGACGAGACTGCAAAGCGAAGGAGCCACATTATTGGATGAGGGATCATTGACGTCAACTATTACGTCATCACTTTCCCTTTCGAGTTTCGAGAGGGCCACGTGGACCCACCCCAAGCCGTTGAGATGTGCGGCCTGGGCATATTATGGCATACACAACGCTCTGGCTTTGTATTTTTCAGAAATCGTCAATTTTCTTTTGTAATTTACCATTTTTATTATTATTTTTATCTAAATATATCATATAAGAATTTGTATAATATCACGCTAAAACGTAAAGATAAACTTTGAAAACTAAAATCTTACCGTGGAAAAATAATATATTCGAACTTACCGAAAAACAACAACATAAAAAAATAGACTAAAAAAAAATTGCAACTTAAAAATGGAACAATTAGATGACAGTTTAGGCATGTAATATAATGATCATGCCTCATTAACAATATTCTTTAACTTGTGCTGGTCTAAACAACTCGAATTAGACAAAGCAAACCAAAACAACGATTAGCTATTTTTCCTATGTGCTTTTATTTTGGCAAGATAAAACCAAAACAAAGCATTTAGTTCCCAATAAGTTTTGCAAACAGGGTAAAGTTGAATTAATACGATTTTAGATATTTCGATAAAAACTTTTAAAATGACCAACATTGATAAGATCTTTCACGTAAAGATAAATAGCCAAAATATACATCCAATCACATTACATTGTACTCGAAAAAAATAAATGGTCGAACCGGAGATTTATCCAGATGACCACCAACAAATACACATAAAATATTAAAATAACATAAAATTGCTAAAACCCAACTAATTGATGCCCATGTTGACAAGATTAGCTCCGCCCATATCACCTAAAACAGAAGCGATGGAAGATTGAAAAGAGATCACGACTCAAACAGAGACGGTAAGCTGATCAGTCGCCCGGTGACTTTGTTTTTTTTTTAATGTTAACTAAATGACTTTCCCGCATCATACGCGGTAAAATATTAATATTCTATTTTTGAATTTGACATTTTATAAATATAAAAATATGTATTAGTTTTTATTTTTATTATAAACATTATTTTTGATACTTTTTTATTGATAATAACATGAATTTTTAAAAGTTTAGTTTTACTATTTTTTATTCATATAAGTAGACGTATAGTTCAATTTAAAACTATAATTATATATATATATTAATGTGTATAATATAGTTTACCAAAAATGTATAATAAAAAAAACGAATGGTAAATAAAAAGTAATGTAAAAGTAACTAACTTAATTAATGAACAATTATCAAAATTTAACATATAAATGTTATATATTTTTAGTAGTCTTTTTATGTATATTTCAAATTTAACAAAGTAACTAAGTTTTATGACATTTTTATGAAAAAAACAAAATTCTATGATATCAAATATATTTATCTAATTAATTCAAGGGTGAGTTTGTGGAATATACAAACTAAAGTCGGTATTGTGCCCAATATACAAATTCGTTTATTTCAAAAGGAAAGTAATCAGACGGTCGACTGAAAAGACAATATGAACCCTTCATAGGTAACCAGACTACGACATAGGATTTCAGGTTGAGATGACAATTATAGAGAAATCTTAGGCTACTGTTAAGAATAGAGTTGGCAGGTTTCGAAGAACGATAGTCTGCACATGCGGCGTCAATTACATCAAAGATTTAAAAATCTTTAGTGTGTACATATAACATATACATACACGAAACAATATGTGGCATTACAAACAAGAAGAAACTTGTTTCTCTATAAATGAATGTCTGTGAAACCTCTCTTTCAAAACCATCCCAAACATTCTATCATTTACTCCATTAGCATTTATCACCAGATTACAAAAAGTTTGGCAAACACTTGAGTTATTTCAGATTTTCAACATAAGTATGAAGTCATGCTTGGTCCCCAGCAAATTGTAAGTTGTCTTCCACCTCCGCCTGCTATATTAATGTTATCATTTCGTTTCATTTCAGTATTTATGGGAGTACGATGTTCAACTTTTCCCAAATTTGTGTTTTAACTACGACCTTTGTTGCATGTGTAGGACCCGAATTTATACAATTGGGCAACTGATATATAATAAGATAAATTTAAGAACAAATTCAGAATTACAATACCAAATTATAAAGATGAAAAAGAATTGCAGAGGCGAGACGTGAAACGACCCGACCCGTTTTTTAACAATAAACCCTTGGTCTCGGACTAGCATTCCCATAAATGCTATCCTCAACAACCAAGCAACATGCACAGACAACCAGCGGATAACACATACAATTAAACCAGAAATCAATTCCAATAAAATAACTAAACCAGTTCAACACAATTCCACAAAACCAGCAACCTAACCAGGTTCTAAAACAGAAAGGAAATAACAACAACACACAACATGAAACCGAGACCCTAGATCATCATCCTCCTCCTCATAGCCACGATCCCACGGTCACACTTTGCCTTTACCTGCATCACATGGCAAAAAGAGATGCGTGAGTATTATCATAAATACTCAGTGAGGCGGTCATCCCATCTACTCGGCCAATTACCAAGGTAAATGAAACACCAGGCAAACACACAACACAACAAACAACAAGCAAAACAAAATCACATGAGTGTCGATTGACACCACCTCGCAGTGACGCTAGGATCGAGCCATCTCCTCTCTGGCTCGATTCTAAGCTTGCGGAAACACGATCACCTGCAATAAAATGTCAACAAGTACACAGAAACGATTGCACCACACAAACATCTCAATCAATCAATAATCCTACTATCAATCAACCTAACACCAGGAATCCTAATATTCCATCCACTTGGGACCATGGTCACGCACTCACCTTAGCCTAATAGTTGCCTCAGACCTCAACCTCTGGCAACTCTCCTCCTTTGCCTGATGAACAAGGCAAACCAAACCAGTCGGTTAACCCAAATAGAAATAGTCGGTTAAACCAACCAACCAAACCAATCCGGTTAACTAAACCAATCCGGTTAACTAAACCAAACCAATCTGGTTAACTAAACCAAACCAAACCAAATTAAACCAAACCAGTTAACTAACCAAACCAAACCAATCTGGTTAACTAAACCAAACCAATTGGAGGTTCTCCTAAACCGGATTAGGGTTTTCTTAAAAAAAACAGAAACGACACGCCGACTTCGAAAGCACACTGAGAACGGAGATTACCTCAGAATCATGATCGGAAACCTGATCTGGAATCGTGAGACCGAGACCTTTCCAACGATATGCAGATCATTTCCTAACTCCTTCTGGTTCGACGGGAAAACACCCACGAAGTAGACTGATCGCAGATCCAATTCTGCACGAACCTCTCTCGGTAAAACAACAATAAATCTCAGAATACTCATCCAAAAGACAATCCGATTTCGCCTAAAGCTAGATATAAGAGTGGAGAACTTAACCTAAAAGTTTCACTCCAATCCAGATAGATTAGAAAGTCCGATCCTCTGTTCTTCTAAAACGAGTCAGAACTGACTTCATCCCATTCTTTTCTACAAACACCAAAACGAATTCTCTTCTCTTCTCTTCCAATCTTTCAGCCTCTATCACGTTTTTCTGCACAAAAGGGAGGCTGCTCCCTCTTATAAACGAGCCCTAGGGTTCCCTTAACCCAAACAAGCTAAACCGGACAATTAAAATTAAACCATTCGGTCCAATTCAATTCCCTTCTCTAAATTTTTGGTTCACGGGCGTCACAATTCTCCCCCACTAAAATTGGATTCGTCCTCGAATCCTCTAACACAACCCACCAAGCTAACCCCTGGCCAACCCGCCAGTATAACCGGAGACTACATCTCCAGACCCTATCGAGGCTCACATCCGTCCTATGCATATAGACCCGTCTACGACATTGATCGCTCATAGCTCACAACCACACCCTCTAACTCTCGGGATCGTCACCCCTTGAGTTCTCGGTGCCACATATCAACCCACCGCAGTCCACGCAGTCCTGACGGTGTTTGATACCAACTATCTCCATACCCCTCACTTTCAGAACACATAGTCCCTCAAGCTCTCGGTATGCAGGGAACCCACACATCCCCTGGAGAGACACAACTCTCAAAGATCTGTCAGAGATCACAATCTCCATGAACTATCTCCATATCCTCACGTCCCCAGTCCACGCAGTCCTGGCGAACGATCGGTATGCAGGGAACCCACACATCCCCTGGACGAACCAACTCTAGACGTCTATAATGCACCTCTGACCGGAACTACCTCCTAAGGTCTCACATGATATTCCCCTCCCGGAATACCATCACAATCGTGATCATCACAGATCACCTGGACCATCCCTCACCTCGGATGTCCCTGCAGAGTCTCCCCGGAACTAGACAGTTCTAACCGCCGTAAAACTTCTATTCCGAGACTCTCTCACACACAAACACACAAACCGTTAGAGTCCCCATCGAAACTGGCAAGTTCTATCCGCGATAAAACTTCCATTTCGGGGTTCTCTAACCACAAACTCATGACTCTCAAAGTCAAACACATAAGAAAAACACTTTCTTATTCACTGGAAAAATGTCATAATCATTACAACTTTAATGAAAATACAAAAATCCACAACCAAAAACCTCACCACACACGGTGATCACAACACAAAATCTGAAACTGGAAACCACAAAGAAAAACGAATTCACTACCCTGCTTGCTTCTCGAACCACTTCTTGAACTTCGTTTTCATCTTTGCCTCTGGTTCCCAAGCCTCCTCCTGAATACCGTCACAGTCCCACAAGACTCTCAACAACGGCACTCTCTTCCGGCGCAGAACCTTGATACTTCTCTCAAGAATCCTAACCGGCCTCATCCCAACAGTCAGATTTGGCTGAAGATCCGCAGGAATCGTCACTGCTACCTCCTCAGAAGCATGCAAGCATCTCCTGAGTTTCGAAACGTGAAACACATCATGGAATTTCTCCATAATCGGAGGCAGCTCCAACCGATAAGCCACTGGTCCCACACGTTCCACAACCCGTAACGGACCCATGTACCTCGTACTCAGCTTATCCTCGGATATGGACCTGTTCAGACCCCGCATCATCGCCATCTTGAGATACACTCGATCTCCGACTGCAAACTCCAACGCTTTCCTTCTCCTATCGGCATAACTCTTCTGCCGATCCTGAGCTTCTTTCATGTTCAGCTTCACAACACGGATCTTCTCCGTCGTTTCCTGAACAAAATCAGCCCCGAAGATGCTCCTCTCCCCCACTTGGGTAAAACATAGCGGAGTACGACATGGCCTCTCATACAACGCCTCAAAAGGAGCCATTCCGATACTCGCCTGAAAACTGTTGTTATATGCGAACTCCACCAAACTCAAGTGATCCGCCCAATGACCACCCCAATCCAGCACGCACATCCTCAACAGATCTTCCAGTGTCTGAATCGTCCTTTCGGACTGCCCATCCGTCTGCGGATGATTAGCTGTACTCATGTGCGCTGTAGTGCCCATCTCAGCCTGAAAATCTCTCCAGAACACTGACGCAAACCTCGGATCTCTATCCGACACAATGCTCGTTGGCACACCATGCAACCTCACAATTTCCTTCACATACTTCTTAGCCAAGACCTCAGCTCCGTCTGTCTTCTTAATGGCCAGAAAATGTGCTGACTTAGTCAGACGATCCACAATCACCCAAATCGCGTCATAGGTCCGAGAAACCGGCAACCCTACCACGAAATCCATAGTGATCATGTCCCACTTCCACTCTGGGATGGGTAAACTCTGCAATAAGCCACTAGGAACTTGGTGCTCAGCCTTCACCAACTGACACACATTGCAAGCTGCAACCCAATCTGCCACATCTCTCTTCATCCCAACCCAATGATAATACCGTTTCAAATCCCGATACATCTTAGTCGCTCCCGGATGAATTGAAAACTTACTCGCATGAGCTTTTCTCAGAATTTCCTGCCTCAAGTCCTCATCCTTGGGAACACAGACTCGTCCATGCACCAAGATAGTCCCGTTAGCAAAAACCTGATATTCGGAACCAGCAGCCTTAGAGAGATCTAACAACACCGGATCCTTCTCCTGAGCTACTCGGATCCTGCTCAACAGATTTGCCTGATCCGCCGCCGCTAACTCCAACGGTTCCTCTGAAGTAACACATAACCTCAAAGTACTCCACTCGCTCACAAGCGCTTCCACATCCCGCTCCTGAGATGAGTCATACCTTCTCCGACTAAGAGCATCCGCCCCTAGCTAAGTTCACCGCGATAGTAAACTAAAGGTAAAACTCAATCTTCTACAACTTCTCCTATCACTTCCGCCTCCTAAACCAAAGACCACCGCAAAGGAACCTACTCCACTAACCACTTGGTCATGGAATGAGCCGTACTCTCAAGGCCTTTTGATGCAACTCCTGAAATAACCTGCCCACCGAGAACTACTACACTTAGTCTCATTCCTCGGTCTAGGCAAAATCTCAGCTCGATTGCATCTTAACTGGATCCACAGAAACTCTCCTGCAGAAACAGTAAGACCCTGAAAACCCTTTCTCACTTGACAGAAACTGCACTTGCTCAACTTAGCAACCAGCTCCTACTCTTGCAACTTCCCCAAAACTCTCCTCAAATAAACCTCAAGTTCCTCCAGACTCTTCGAATACACCAAGATGACATCGATAAAGTTAATCGCGAACTCATTCAGATACCACTGAAAGGCTTCGCTCATCAACCTCATAAATGCAGCTGGTGCACTCGTCAACCCGACAAACACCTTTACTAACTCCACCCTACTCATGACTCGTCAAGAAAGCCGTTTTCCTGACAACCACCTCATCAATAGAATCTGGTGTTAACCGGATGCTAAGTCATCCTTGAAGAACCAAGTAGCCCCTCACAATTGATCTAACAACTTATCAATTCTCGGAAGACGAAACTTGTTCTTCATAGTGACTCGGTTAAGCCCTCGATAATCGAAGCACAACCGGAAATTACCACAATTCCTCAACACCACACACCGGTTCTCCACACGGTGAAGTACTCAACAAATCCTCTAGCCGCCTCATCGGCTCTTACAACACTGCTGGAGTCATCCGGTAAGGTGCCTTAGATAACAGCGTCGTCCCGGGTTCCAACTCAATCGTGAAAGGATCCGACCGCGATGACGGCAATCCTTGCAACGACCGAAAGATATCCTCACACTCCTGGACAACCCGAATATCCCTCACTGCAACCTCACCTACAGACTCTGCCAGCAAAACAGTCTCCGAGTAAGCCTCGCAACCTCTCAGTCATAGCCTCAGCCTGCACCCAAGAGTTCACGAGACTCTCAGAAGTCGGTTTCACTCCCTGACAAACCAACCTTCTCCTACTACGCTCCAACACAACACGACTCCGGTGACACTCCAGATGAACTCTGTACTGATCAAGCCAATCCATACACCGGATGCAATCATACAGTTCAACTAGACTGTACACCAAGTCCGCTGTCATCCACTTACCAGTCACTAGAAACTCCACGCCTCTCGCCCGGCCATGAGTAACTAGAAACTTCCCTTCCGCAACCATTACCGGTCCAACCCGCTCACTAGCGCCACTCCGAAGAGATGAAGCAATCATGCTCCAGAATCGAATAACCCGTGGAATTCACCACTGTCCACTTCAAAGGTCTCCACACAACTCCCATGTGCTAAGAAACCTAACAATCTCGCCAACTATGACCCATGCTTCCGCACCCGAAGCATCCCGGCCATTCTACCATAAACTGGAAGTATCCTCCCACTTCCTTTTCTGCCCCTGCACAGGCTTGCCGCCCTGCCAGGTATCACCTGTTGAGACTTAATAGACTGAACAACTAGGCTAACCACCACAGCCTGCTCTCTCGAGTCTCAACAATGCCTCCTGCAGTCTCAACCAACTATGCTCTCACAGCATACACGGACACTCCGCACCATGTCCTCAATCTAATCAAAGTCCTCTCAAGAACCTCTTATCTCGGGCCTCTTCGCCCTCCATGCTCCTACCAGCATGAACCAACCCAACCCATGAGCTGATTAACTCCAAAACATACCCACGAACTGATCTCTCTCACAGATCTAGTTCCAAAAACCTCGTCTCTAAACGACCCGCAGCCTCTCGAGGAAAGAACTTGGCACCACACTATGCCTAAAAGTCCGCCCAGGCCAACACTGCCTGAACCCTCTTCGCTGCAACACGCCACTCGCAAAGAATCCTACACCAATTCTCTTGCACCTGTACCCTTATCCGCAAATAAGACGGAATCCTACCAACATCCGCAGCCCTCAGCCGCACCTCTGCCACTCGTGGCATCACCGGAGCCTAACTCGTACCGCACTCGGTAACCGCTCCAAAAACTGCTGAAGCCAATCCGCCAGACGATCCACTCGACACTGAGCCCACCCGCGGGCGCACCCGCACTACCAACCTCACGAGGACCCACACCGGCCCCCGGCAGCCAACCTAGGACCACTCTGCCCCCCACCAGCCCTCACACTGGCGCTCACACTTGGCTGCATGCTGGCAGCCTAAATGGCGCTCAAGCCGTCATGAAGCGTCTACGGATCACTCTCAGCCACTCGCGCAACACTCTGAGCCGCCCTCCCGGCCAACTCCCTCACTAGTGCCCGCCACAACACCTACTGCAACAGATCTGTCAGCCGATCAACTCGTCACCTAGACTCCTCCTGCGGGCGCACCCGAACAGCGAGCGAATCCAGCACTAGCTCAAGTACCAGCCCTGGCCCAACAGCCCTCACACCGGCTCTCACACATGCACTCCCACTGGCACTCGCACTAATACTCAGACCCTCTTGATACGTCTACGGATCTGTCACAGTCTCAACGTGGAACCCTGAGCCGCATCCCAACCGACTCACTCACTGGTCCCCGACCACAATCCTGACCTCCACAGTCACCCCAGCCCCCACGGCCACATTCTCTAGTGCCTCTAGCTAACACCATGCACTACTACAGTACAAAAGCTAAACACTAAAGAATAACAATAAAACACACTTACCGTGGAATCTCTTTGAAGGCTCGAAGGAAGATGATCTAGAACCCCCAAACTCACAGAATTGTAATTTTACCAAATTCAATCCTAGCAGTTCTAGCCCGTCCTAAAACCGTAAGGGCTCTGATACCAAACTGAAACGACCCGACCCGTTTTTTAACAATAAACCCTTGGTCTCGGATTAGCATTCCCATAAATGCTATCCTCAACAACCAAGCAACATGCACAGACAACCAGCGGATAACACATACAATTAAACCAGAAATCAATTCTAATAAAATAACTAAACCAGTTCAACACAATTCCACAAAACCAGCAACCTAACCAGGTTCTAAAACAGAAAGGAAATAACAACAACACACAACACGAAACCGAGACCCTAGATCATCATCCTCCTCATAGCCACGATCCCACGGTCACACTTTACCTTTACCTGCATCACATGGCAAAAAGAGATGCGTGAGTATTATCATAAATACTCAGTGAGGCGGTCATCCCATCTACTCGGCCAATTACCAAGGTAAATGAAACACCAGGCAAACACACAACACAACAAACAACAAGCAAAACAAAATCACATGAGTGTCGATTGACACCACCTCGCAGTGACGCTAGGATCGAGCCATCTCCTCTCTGGCTCGATTCTAAGCTTGCGGAAACACGATCACCTGCAATAAAATGTCAACAAGTACACAGAAACGATTGCACCACACAAACATCTCAATCAATCAATAATCCTACTATCAATCAACCTAACACCAGGAATCCTAATATTCCATCTACTTGGGACCATGGTCACACACTCACCTTAGCCTAATAGTTGCCTCAGACCTCAACCTCTGGCAACTCTCCTCCTTTGCCTGATGAACAAGGCAAACCAAATCAGTCGGTTAACCCAAATAGAAATAGTCGGTTAAACCAACAAACCAAACCAATCCGGTTAACTAAACCAATCTGGTTAACTAAACCAAACCAATCCGGTTAACTAAACCAAACCAAACCAAATTAAACCAAACCAGTTAACTAACCAAACCAAACCAATCTGGTTAACTAAACCAAACCAATTGGAGGTTCTCCTAAACCGGATTAGGGTTTTCTTAAAAAAAACAGAAACGACACGCCGACTTCGAAAGCACACTGAGAACGGAGATTACCTCAGAATCATGATCGGAAACCTGATCTGGAATCGTGAGACCGAGACCTTTCCAACGATATGCAGATCGTTTCCTAACTCCTTCTGGTTCGACGGGAAAACACCCACTAAGTAGACTGATCGCAGATCCAATTCTGCACGAACCTCTCTCGGTAAAACAACAATAAATCTCAGAATACTCATCCAAAAGACAATCCGATTTCGCCTAAAGCTAGATATAAGAGTGGAGAACTTACCCTAAAAGTTTCACTCCAATCCAGATAGATTAGAAAGTCCGATCCTCTGTTCTTCTAAAACGCGTCAGAACTGACTTCATCCCATTCTTTTCTACAAACACCAAAACGAATTCTCTTCTCTTCTCTTCCAATCTTTCAGCCTCTATCACGTTTTTCTGCACAAAAGGGAGGCTGTTCCCTCTTATAAACGAGCCCTAGGGTTCCCTTAACCCAAACAAGCTAAACCGGACAATTAAAATTAAACCATTCGGTCCAATTCAATTCCCTTCTCTAAATTTTTGGTTCACGGGCGTCACAAGACGAATTGTTCGAAAATGTGTAAATGTGAATTGAATATCCAATTCAATTCCCTTCTCTAGATAGTGGTCATTACAATGAATCCAACGATTCCAAGTTCCGGTCATTCCGACAACTAAATTGTTCGAAAAGACCACCGGAATATTGGCCAACGCCATTGTCAAAAAACAAGTTCCAACAATCCCCCACATGAATAGAAATGACTCTAAACACTGGACGACTCGACAGACTTGACCGACTCGACAAGACTCGAAAAACGACTTTTGAGAGTACGAGCGAAAAATCCACTATATATGGGCTAGTAGCTTCTCAGCCTTGAACTAATCATTATCAATAACTGTTGGGTTTACTCGACTAGGAGGTGAACATGATGTCTTGAACCACCCGGACTTTGATGTAAACGAGACAACAACTATATCACAGCTTCATTCTCTCACAGAACTAGGTTCTCTATTGTGTTCATTTTGGCCTTGAACATTCCTGGTAATCATGAGTGAACTTGGACAATATAGCCTTACTTTCATTCTCCTAGAAACGGCCACATTTCACACTCACTAGGTGATCTGCCATCAACTTTGTTTTACAGAAGCATCCTGTATTACTTCATTGATATATGAAAGCTATGGAATCATTAAAAGCCAATGCTTAACCTTATCACACACAGGTAACACTGTTTATCATCCTAGGAACTGGGTGTATACATTGTCTCACAGTGTTTTTCTCTTACTTAGCTTTATTTCGTTGTCCCTTTGAACCTATGTCGTGGGAAATCCAGTGACATAAGTAGGGTATCCATTAAGCGTCATGTTCTTTTATAGGCTTTAAACCCATTCCGTTTGATGATTTTACCACATGATCTCTAGACCAACCTTTAAGGATCCTCTAGGTTGTCACTTGACTTGATGTAATCATCATGATTACTCAATTTGAGATCAAGTGTCTAATGGTTTTATGTCATTTTCTCATATGACGAAATTTACCATTATACATATTAATCAGTCCTTCATATCAAACTTGCCACTTAACAAGTGCATAGTTTGAGTGATCCACAAATTTAAGTCCAATTGTGACTTTTCTAGGAGGTGGCATTACGACTTTAATCCAGGCATCCCCCACACTTTTAGGTATTTCTACGAAAGTACAACACCTTTCCAAAGTCCATATGGTGTTTTACCAATGACCTTGTGTGGTATTCTATTGAGGATATAATTTGTGGTAAGCGATGCTTTCCCCCACATTTTCTGGACTGGGTCCTCCAACAACGCATTTTCATCTTTTTAAGACTACAAACTATTTCTTATAGTTTTTTCCGAGATGAATTTATCTCAATATGTTTCTTTGATTGATGAATGTTTTTCCTCTTATAGGAATGTCAAAGAAGCAACGTATCTTATGTCCATAATGACACAAACGGATTTTTCATTGATTTTAGAAATCAAAGTCAAATCTCATCATCCCACACCATCAATTTGCATACGTTAGAAGTATCAAATTATAGTGGAGATTTATGATAATTTTAGTTATAAAGTTAATCATAATTTTGATTTGAATTTGGTTCAAAAAATAAATTCAATGACCAAATTCAAAACCAAAATTTAATCTCAAACCAAGTCCGGTTTGGCTTGGCTCTATTCGATTTTAGATTTACTTTTGTCTAATACACATAGCGTATTCACAAGATATTTAATCTTGTTATACTTTTCCAAAATTCATATGGCGTTACTCATTAACCGCCGATTCTCACTCTTGCATCTTTGATATGTCTTAAACATATCCTTATCCCTGCATATGTGAGTAATGGTATACTACCATTTCATCAGGTTGTTCTCAACAACATTGACTTTAGAGACCACGTCACATAGGTTCTCTTTGGTCAAAATCACTTGAGACTTCCCTTGAAATTTCGCTAATGCGAATTTCTTAAAAGTTACGCCATAGACTTATAAGTCTTTCTTGGCATCAGTCCTACGCTTAAAGCGCTAGGCATCGACGGGTTCACAAGTGACATACCACTCTCAAACTTAATTTGAGGTATCGACTCACTTGACCCGATTTCATTACCAATGTTATCTCCATCGTTACATCCTTGTCTTAAACATCGATCCCAAATTGGTTATAGTTAGTCACATCTAAATCGAATCTGTTTTACAAAAACAAAACAAATTAGTATACCAATTAAAATCAGACACACAAACAATTTAAATAATAATAAATAAATTGCAATTAAACATAAAATTTTCAGAATAAATCAAATTCAGAAAATAAGTGCTAAATTATACTAATGTAACTTAGAACACATGAATGATTGCATAAACAATTTAAAATGATTTCTCCATAGAGAAGCAAAATCACTTAAAGCTTACGAAATTAACTTGCAAACTAATAATGTAAGCAAATCATGCGCTTATACTCAAGTCCGGAAAATCGTAAAAATAAGACAGAGACGTGTTCTTCTTGTTGTCAAACAATTAATAAAACAATCATCAAACCAAGTCGTAAACGGATTTGAATCGGATCGGTTTCAATACGACGATGGTATTAGTTTTCTCCTTTTGACGAATGGGTGAACAATACCTGTTCTTAAAAGACCTTAACAAATAATCAGTTTTCGTTAGTATAATAACGAAAATTTAAAGATTTAAGATTGCAGGACCCGAATTTCTACAATTGGGCAACTGATATATAATAAGATAAATTTAAGAACAAATTCAGAATTACAATACCAAATTATAAAGATGAAAAGGAATTGCAGAGGCGAGACGAATCTCTTTCCTTAAATCTTTAAACGCCCCGTAGTGTGACGGTTTCATAGCGATAAGATTCCCAGGATACAACTGCATTGTTTCTGTCTTCCATCACCGAAGAACATAACCTATCGAACCAAAATTCCGCGTGTACTCTCAGACACAAGAAAAGAAGAGATCATGAGGAGAATTGTTTATAGAACTTGTTTGATATTATTTCCAATTGTATATCATGAGAAAGAACATGGCTTGATTATATAGCCAACACCTCAACCTTTACTTAGGTTGGAGCAATAAAGGGAGTCAAAGAGAATTAAGTCCTCAACATAATAACATTTGACCAAATAAGCTTTTACTTTAGAGACAAAACCAAAACTGATTTTTCCTTAGCTTAATTGTGACATTAACACTCATTTAACTAGAAGAGATTTATATTGACTTAGTCAATATTTTTAGTCAAAATGAATCTAGACAAAAAAGACTAAGTCTTTTGGGTCCTAGGTTCATTTGCACAACTCCGAAGCCCATCATCAAAGTCCGGCCCGAATATCTTTTCTCTAGAATACACCAAAGTGTACACAAGATTTTAAACCTTGTTATGAGTTCTCCACTTTATATACTTAATAAGTTTTCCAAGTCATCGACTTTGGACTAACATTTCTCATTCAAACGAACGCCATTTTTGACAAATGAATACACTATCTCATAGTGCTCATTACAATGAATCCAACGATTCCAAGTTCCGGTCATTCCGACAACTAAATTGTTCGAAAAAACCACCGGAATATTGGCCAACGCCATTGTCAAAAAACAAGTTCCAACAGCATGTTGTTTCTTCCATACCCGCATCCAAAGATCTTAATTTTTCTGTAACCTTCTGTTATATATAGATGGGAAGACTTGTCCGGCTTGTTCGAGGTGTCTGGGTCAGATCCGACACTGGTCATTGGGATTTCCGGCAAGATCCAACAGATCTTGGATTTGGGGCTTTGTTAAGGGTGGATGAAAGTTAAGAAGCCCTTGTCCGAGTGGTCTGTAGTAGATACCTCCTGGTTGATACAACACCTTTGTCTCTGACCTACCAGGTTTCAGGATGGATGGTCATGCTAAATCGCCGTAGGAGTCCATCGATGAATATCGCAAACGATGCCGATGTCTTATCTTTCATGGAAGTCTTAAGACGTCACCCTGAGGTTCCTATATATGCGATAGTAGGTGCAGAAGAAGTTGTACACTACCAGTTCCAGTGCAGATCCACATTCCGTGTCGGAGGGACAACGTAATTGGTCCCAGACAACACATAGCAGAACGAGGAAGATAGACCGGAGTTTCAAGGTAAACAACTTTCGTTTTTTTTTCCAATTTTCGCTAAAGTAAGTCACCATATTGTAAAGACAATTTCTTTTCATTAAAGAACTAGTGAGGGGAAGAACAATTCTAGCTGCTCAAAGTGTGCTTGAGGAAATATTCAATGAAGAGGAGATGCTCGTTATACATAGGGTGCATTTGGAAACGGCCCGCGGCAATCAAAGTCAAGGAATTCCTCCAAGATCATACCCTAGAGTGGATTATCATGTTGGTGTTCCAGCTAATGCTTAATATTATGGGGCTGTCCCAATAAACACTGTTATCCCTTTTCAGGTTCAAAATCAGCCAATCATAATAGATTCTGATGATGGTAACAACATAAGTGGAGAGCAGCCACCCGGCAATGGAAGCAGTGTACCTCCGTGTAAGCCTTTAACATTGCAGAGCTTTCAGAAATACAGTTTCCAAACTGCGTAGAACAATTAAAAAACAAATCAAAATTTAGAAGTTAAAATTGTTATTCATATATTATATTTCAAGAAATTTGTATGTTGTCTACTAAAGCTTTGTTTGGGTTGTCTATGTACAGCTCCAACTTCGCAGCCACCTGGTGGACTTCCATGCCATGAATTTGGCGATACAGGTGTTGGCATCAACAGTTGTCCCCACTGTCTAGTTCCACCAACAAGATTTGGTGGTATTGATGATAGCATCACATTTTGAGCTGGGGTCCTACCTACACCAAACCAACCCGCATAGGTTCTAAACCCTATTTCGCAGTCAGTAACTCCTGGCCAAAGTAGCAGGTCCCCAACTGGTCATACTGCAGCAAATGGCTACAACACAACATCACCGGCCTCATCTGGAGGAGTTATTGGACTCGGGGGTAGTGACCAAGACCTAGACATGAAGCTCTCTGCTACTCAACCCCTTGAAGGTGTTCCAATTGGTAAACATCTTTCTAATAAAATTTTAATCATCTATAATACAAAAACATAAATGTTATCAACTTGATTCAATTTGAAAGTTGAAATAAGGTTGCATAATTTGTACTAAAGTCTAAATATCTCTCATGAATATCAAAATAAGTTGTAGGGTAATGTCCGAGGAGGTAACATAGCTAGTAGGCCAAATCTTGGAACCAATTCGGCAGAGCACGAGGCAAATGGGCATGCTTCTACATTGGTTGGACTACCTTTTATAACCAACAGTGATATTGGGAATGGCGCTGCTAATGGCTTTGGTTATGGTGGATCCTCTTCGGAGGAGGAAGATGTTCTCCCAACACGTTGTTTATGTGGGTAAGGTTGAATTATGATGCTTTTGTAAAGGACTTTTTACTATAAATAGTTAGCCAAACCGGCTTTATGTTTAAGCTTGTTTCAGTTACACACTAGACTTTCTTTCTTATAATTTCATATTGTATAATGTAAAAGTTGTTTCATTTATACCAATCCAACTAATGCAATAATGTATGAGATGATCATAACGAACCAAATGATGTATACGTTGGAATGACATTCCCAAACCGAAATGCTTTCAATCTTCATATGGCCCTATATGCAATTAACTAGAAGTTAATCTTTCGAACAACTAAGTCAGCCCCATCCATCATGGTCCTTGAATGTGGTGGATTACGTTGCCAATGGCGTGTTTACGCCATACGCTTACCAAACTCAGCTATATACGAGATTAGGAAAATATGGCATCATCACATTTGCATCGTTGAAGAGCGCGCTAATTATCAAACACTAGCAACAACTGCCATAATTGGTAAGATTATGAGGGAAAAGTTTGTTGGTAATGGAGCTGGTCTAACCTAACGTGATATAAGGACTATGATGAGGACTAATCACAATATCTGTATCTCCTACTGGAAAGCATGGAGGTCGCGTGAAGTTGCTATTGATTACTCGAAAGGGGCAGCCATACAGTCATACGGCCGTCTCTCATCATACCTCCAACAACTTGTTCTAGCTAACCCAGGCACGAGAATTGACTTACAAACAGCATACACCGAGGGTGTTGGGCAAAGATTTAAATACCTCTTTGTTGCCCTAGCTGCTTCTATTGAAGGCTTTAAATATATGCGTAAGGTTGTAGTTGTTGATGGCACCCATCTCAGAGGTAAATATGCTGGGACTCTTCTCACCGCTAGTGTAGAAGATGCAAACTACCAAATATCCCCACTAGCTTTTGGGATTGTCGATGGCGAGAACGACAAATCATGGGCATGGTTTTTTTGCAATTTATCAGCCATCGTCCCTGTCAATACTGAATTGGTGTTTATTAGTGACCGCCAAGCCTCAATATACACATGTATTCAAGAGGTACATTTTGTGTATTTGGCGAAACTTATAAATTCCATTGTTACTGCCTAAAGTAGTACATAAAAATCTGTAACCACATAGAGTAACAGTTATCAGGATACATTTACTTTCGAAGGTGTATAAAAAAGCTAAGCATTGTGCTTGCATTCTCCGTTTGAAAAGAAACATTACAACATTTTTCAAAGGTCACCATTTGGGTTATCTAGTATCTAAGGCCGGTCACGCTTTCTGTCCTACTCACTTCGACAAGCTGTTCTAGGAAATTAAAGAGATAGATGCGTCATGTGCGGAATACCTTGAACGTGTTGGATTCCAACATTGGGCAAGATCCCATTTTGAAGGAGAAAGGTACAATATTAGGCAACCAACATAGACGAGTCGTTGAACGTGGTCCTTAAAGATGCAAGAGAGTACCCTATTATTGCACTTTTGGAGTGCATTCGATCAAAGCTGATGAACTGGTTTGCTACACATCGCGAGTCATCCACATCTACGGAGGACACTTTACTCCGCAAGTGATGGAGCAATTATCCAAAAACTTTGAAAACTCTATTGGCTATGACGTTCAAAAAATATACTCTGACGAGTTGGAAGTCCGAGATAACAATGGGGACATTTACCACGTCGATCTTACCAATAAGGCATGCACTTGCGCCGAATTCCAAAGTTTACACATACCATGCTCACATGCCATTGCAGCAACTATTTCTTACAAGGTCCGCCTCGATACTTTGGTTGGTACAGAGTTCACAAGAGTCAACTGGAAAGCAGCCTATGACATGGCAATTAATCCTGTCGTCCATACCGATGAAGTGCCTAATGTCATAAATGCATTTTTCGAGCTTCACCTATTTCCACCATCAACACGCAGACCCCCAGGTAGGCCAAAGAAATTAAGAATATTCTCACGTGGTGAAACATGGGTAAGAACAACCCATAAGTTTTGGTATTACGAAAGCATGATGTGTTGCTTATTTGAAAAACCTACTAAAACTTTTGCTGATTTATATGCCATGGTAATGTGCTCATGTAAGGAGAAGAAGGAGGCAAACATCGTGCAACCTTTGCAAGAGTTTGGGACACAACCGAGCAACTTGTAAAGAATCAATTGAATGAGAATCCATAATAAGGGGCCACAGGTTTGGGAAGACAGAGTGTGCACGATAAGTGGTGGTTTAATTATAGAAAAAGGTTGGGGATGGATGTGAAATAAGTTTTTTTGTGAACCGGAGGGACGTGAATAAGTCGGCCCCTTTTGTATAAATAAGATGTATAATTATGTGTGTAGGGAGTTGTAACTTCCAAGTATGAACAAAAGTGGTAACCTTTTTTTGGTTGATAGAAGGATACTCTTTAAACCCAAATGTCCAGCCTAAACCCATACCATATTACACAAACAAACTTTCCATATTGAATATATACTATCTTTTACAACTAACTATTCGTAATTTTCTTTTATAAGTGTATTATACCATTGAACAGAGTGACAAGTTGTAAATCATTCCGATACTAAACCCATACCAATCAAGAAGCCACGAGTCTACATTGTCGCATAATCAAACCCTCCAAACCAACCTTATACCATTCATATATATATATAAGTTTGGCCATTACTAAATATTAACCATATACTTCCTACAAAGCCTAAACCCTACTGGCCAGCCTCAACCCAAACGGCAACCATATATGTTATAATACACTTTACACAATCCCTTTATATATACTACTCCCAAAAGCACACAGTGAATAATAAGTTATCCCAAAG
This sequence comes from Arabis alpina, assembly GCA_900128785.1. NCBI lineage: Eukaryota > Viridiplantae > Streptophyta > Magnoliopsida > Brassicales > Brassicaceae > Arabis > Arabis alpina. The sequence goes on from LT669795.1 coordinate 15,957,955, forward strand.
AGAATGTATTGGAAATGATTTCTGAATTAATGACACATTTGTTAAAATTTTATTTAGTTTAATGCAATAAAATTTAAAACAAGGAAATATAGAAAGTTGGTTTTAGAATTTATTCATAACATAATCAAACTTATAAAATACAATTATACAGTAACATCTCTTACAGATTTTGACAGTGCAGTACAAACTTTGAAACTGGAAGGATAGTTAATACCAATGTAAAAGGAAAGAAACTGTAGAATAGAAGACATAAATACACAAAAATAATGCTGAAGAATGTCAAGAACAACATCTCAAATTAACTCGGCATCATAACGCAGTAATGGCGTCAAACTTTACGGCTTCCAACTCCACACCGTCGCTTCTTACCACCCATAGTACGTACAGTTTGACGCTGTTTACAAAATACATTCGTTAAATGAAGTAGTAAGGCCCAGACATTTGTAACTATCGCATATTGGCTCAAGATGGGAGTTACTTTAACAAACACTGAAATGAGAAAAGGAAACATACCGTTTTTGATGTCCCTGAAACAGGGGATGCTAGACTATTGCCTTCGCGGACAGTTTCCGGACGGTTTTTGGTACAAGCCCTGTGCTTACAGCTACGTGATGTACTACTTTCAACCAATTCACTTCCACCACCACCACCAGTTGATTCACCATTAGCCTCATCACATCCTTTTTCCCCTTCCCATCAAAACAATTGTTGTCTTTCATATATTCCTCAAACCGGGCAATGACGCTACTGGCCAAACTCTCCATCTTTGCATTCACCACATCAGTCGTATCCATTTCAAACACACACAGTTTGTCCTTAACTTCACCGATGCCCTTAAGGCAATTTCCAACATTTACCCTAACATCCAAAATTTCATCTTTCATTTTCCTTATAAGGGTAACAAGCTCCGCGACCTTCTCTCCATCTAATCCATCTCGAGAAACCCCTTCAGTAGGGTTAACATAACCATACTCCTCATCTAACATTCCCACCGGTTTTTTTGGTTTTATGTTTCGCAAGCTTCTCCTCTGTTGCAAGCCACATTTTGGTAACATCATCCTTTGTCACACCACTAATAAACATAGCACTGGTACAATGTTGCTCCTCATTAATTAACTTCATAAGCCTTTCAACTTCAACATCCTCATCTTCATCTGACCAGCAAAGTTTGAATCATCAATAATTGTCTCACCGTCATCAGCAATGATACAATCAACAATTGTCTGTAAAAGATTAACCAATGTTCAATTAACATGATAAGAGCATCCAAACGAACAAGTAAACTATAATTACAATAGACAATCTGATGCATGTATATCTCTAGATGAACAAAGAAATAAGAGACAATATATTCACTAACTTGTTCCGCCAAATGAACGTCTTGGGCATGGGGTGTACATAGAGTAAGTTTAGTAGTTGGGGACTCCCTTTCTTCATCTGTATCAAAATCACCCTCAGATTCAGACGATGAGGAACCACTGAGATGAGAAACCTTGGTCAAAGTAGGAACAACTTCAAGAACAACCAATTACAAAGCTTGAACAAATCCTTTCACTGCTGCCGTCTTCTGCAATAGTGCCACATCATTCTTCTCTTTTATACTAGATACCAACATCTCAAACCCTAACCTTCCCCAAGGGTAAGAAAAAAACACATCTAAATCCTTTATTAATTCTGCATGCTATTTCGCTATCTTTGGGTGGTGCGTAGTGGGTAATACCACATGCAAGTACCGCAAGCAGCGCATACTTGATTCTCGTGTCACGATCTGTAACCAACTTCTTCTTCAACATCCCAATAACGCGAGCAACAATGACATTCTGAAGCTTTCCAAATAGTGTTGGCCAATAAGGCGTTTCCTTGAGGTTGTTCTTAAGATTCTTCTTACTCTTTTTGGGAAATTTCCCACACGGTAAACCCGTGACGATAGAATACTCCCACAGTGAGAACCGTATAGGCCTTCCGGCAAAAAGAATCCGCACTTCATGCTTCTTCTGCACATTCAGCTGTCTCGAGAGCAAAAACCTACTAAATCTGCCGGAGAAAGACGATTTCTCAGAAATTTTGAACAATTTCCCAAACGAAGACTGCATCAGAAAGTCCACTTCATCTTTTTCTAACGCTTGATGAATGGCTCTAATTTCCCTCGACTTGTGATACGACGTTACCCGTATGCCAACGGGCTTGTGACCGGCAACAACGACACGTTTTGGTATTCCCTGACTCACCTCTTCACCCATCCCTACAAACATGCCTCAAAGGTTTAGAACAGTAAAGCAAGATTCACATAATCGTTTCATCCTATTCATTTCGATGATCGTTTACTTCTATGTGCTCTCACTTGGTTTCTCTGCCCAAGGATTACTTAACCTTTCCGTCAAGAGGCCAGATCCCCTTTATCCCCAAAAGTAATTCTAAAGATGTACATTCACTTCCCTTTGTCCACAGTATGAATAATATAATATCCTTCTATCTCGGGTTTTACTAAAACTTCGAATTTATTGTCTGACATATCTAAGAAAAGTAGATATAAGAGCCTATAGAAGAAACACCTACCTCTATACTGTAACGATCATAGACGTAGGGATAATAATGGGATACTAGAAAACGAAACAGTGATGTTTACACTGTTTGACCACTTTTCCAATGAGGCGTTAGAGCATCCTTATTGCTAAACCCATGCAAAGTGTCTCTCTTTAAGTACAATATTAATATTTTAAATTTTCTTTTGTTATTTCATTAATTTAATGACAGATGTTAATTCTCAACCAATAATTTAATGACACACAAGATTTGAATGTCTGAAGAAAGTGTCTTGAATTTCCTTCGGCAGACACTTTCCTCTTTCTCTTCTTATCTTTTAAAAACATATATTATTACTTTATTTAAAGAAACCTCTTAAAAGTTTACCAATACAGATGGCATAAGTTCTTATATATGCGATGCATTTTCTCTTAATTTCGGTTTCTAGAGAAAAAAGTGAATGGATTGTTAACATAATCATGTATCACCTATGTATATATATAACGTAATCTGGGTAGTATATTTGTGGAATTATTCTCCAAAAATACATTTATAATATGCTAAATATGTTGGAAATGATTAAATGATCAAATCATGTATTTAAGATTAAATGGGTTGATAATGTTTACAATGACTGAGATTTTCTTGGCTGATTACGTTTTTATGATTAAATGGGCTATTTTTTTTAACGTTTTGTTTTATTGAAACTGATTTAAATCATATTACATGATAATGATAGAAGAATTTTAACATGTGAAATACAAAGAGAAACTAATGGTAGTTTCCACACCAAAAATTAGGTAAGGAAAAATAGATTTGATTAGATTACACATTAGTGATACCAAGATGGTCTTGTTTGACATTAACGATACCAAAATGGTCTTGTTTCGAGTCTAAAGTAGACAATTAGATGTTTCCGAATCCACAATAACAGCCGGACTTCCAATACTTTTTACGATAGCACGACAACAATTCTCTTAATTTAGATAGATCTTCTTCTTCAGTTGCCTTTTTTCAATTTTGTTCCGGTGTTAGCTTCGGTGAAACTACCGTTGAACAACTTTGAAAGACAAAATTAAATCGGATAGATAGCCATAATTGACTAGAATTTTTTTTTTGAAATCAAACTATAGATCTTCTTCGAGGGAAAGAAACCTTATTAAAAACTTCACCTCCAAAGTAAAATTGAACAAAACAAAGAAATCACAATAACTAATAAAACTAGATGGCGAAAACCATCGCATCGCTTTCTTCCTAAAACTTAAAAGAAACCTTATAGAATCCATGTCCAACATAGAAACTACTAGTTGCAACCCTCTCACGATGCCGGCAAAAGCACCGGACATCGGAGAGGAAAAAAACACAAATCCCTTTTTCTCCTTTTCCCTCTGACGGCTAGGTTTTTTTTATGATTAAATGGACTATTAAAATTATGTTTTTGTGATGTCTTTTGCCATGTCACATTAAAGTTAATGGGCTAATTGAATGAATTTTTTTTTTTTTGGTCGAAGAAGGGGGACTAGTCCCCCAAGAGTTTATTCAAACAAAAAGATTACAAACGGACCTGACGTGGAAAAGACACTCCACCGGTATCCTCTAATAAAACTGGACGTATAAAATCTGGAACGGAACTAAAACCAACCACTATCTCTGAGTCTACCTCAATCTCCAACCTCGTTATCCGACGCTCCCAAGCCATATACAACCCATAGTACACACCCCATAATTCAGCCATAGGAGCCGTGCAAATGCCGATATTAAGAGAGAATCCCGCAACCCATATTCCTCCTTCATCTCGAATTACTCCTCCTGCGGTTGTTAATCCCGGGTTTCCTCGAGAAGCCCCATCAGTATTAAGTTTCATCCAGCCCGCTCTTGGTTTCGTCCACGCAATCATCCTTTCTATTCGAACGGTACAATTGAATGAATTTTTTTGCCATGTCACATTTGACATGACTTTTTTTGTCTAACATTGAATGAGAAAAATACACCTAAGTTTTTTCTTAAAAAATTACCTCTATAATAATATTTTGGGATGATCTCGATGAATTTGTATTTCCAAATATAAATATTAATTTCGGATGTCTTAATTATATATCAAGATATATAAATATTCTTCACGTATATATATGCTATATGCAAAGTTGGTGTGATGTGAATAGAGCACATATGTAAGAATGTAACATAACATGGGAATGATGATGATGGATATGATGTCATTCAACATTGCTCAAAGTCATGGCCACCACCACTAATTCTCAAGCACCCGTACGTGTGTATGTATATAAATAATTTCTGTGTAAATTGGAAATCTTAGAAGTTAATCTCACTAATTAAAAATAGTTTATACACGGACTTGTGGATCAAATTGACTAGCGTATTATAAGTATAGTCCAATAGCATAAATAAAATATAGACCGAAATCATTTGTTTCGTAGTTTGAGACAGACCACAAATGTATGTTGCAACTACAACAAGTTAGCATCCATGTTATTTTTTTTTGGTTGATAAATATGTTATTGTTTTCTCGCTTTTGAGAAAATATAACTATGTTATTGTTGGTAGGAAACTAATGTACTAATATATGCTTATTTTGATTTTCGTAGATCAAAATGTATAACATCCATGTTATTGGGTTTCCGTGATTGTTAGAACTTTTTTTTTTTGCTATGAAAATTGTGAGAACTTAGAAAGTAACTAAAGTCACTAAAGTCATGGGATCATAAAATAGGTTTATAATGCATTTTGTAAACCAAATCATTTTTCAAAATATATAGATTAAGATAGTTGGTCTGGAGTTAGTTTTTTCGTTGTGTGTCAAATTTAAACTCTCTTTGGGACGGATGATTATTTTCTAAACCGGAAGATCTAAAGGTTAATTCTGAGTACGGATTATAAACCAAAGATTCAAAACTCCTACGATTTATAAAAAAAATAGTTTCTATATAAATAATCGTTAGATGTTTTTTCTTTTTGAAGTATAAATTATAACGAGTTTAAACAAAGATATATAATATTAAATAGTAGTTCTGTATGTAGTTTCAATGTATTATAGTCCTAATATTTTATCAACGATTTCCACTATACAAATTTCAATGATGACAAAACAATGACACTAATACGAAACATTATGTTACATATATATATGATCGATGCTAAACAAATGAATTTGTGTTGTAAAAGTATTATGGTGCTCATTTCAAAAAAAAAAAAAGTATTATGGTGCAGTATATAGAATTTAAAATATTATGACAATGGTTATTTTTATTTTGTATTTAAGTTTTGTAGAAATATGTGATTTGTTGATATGGTTCTTTCATATTTGATATGGATTCTTTTTTACAAAAAAGTACCAAATGATCATAGAAGAGGGCACATATATACAGAATTACAAGCACTAGTAGCGTAAGGATGTTTACGCATATCCAATTTAATAACTGTTTAAACGACTATTTATATATTTTATTTGGCTATATCTTTAAAATACGTGTAAATAATTTCCAAATTAAAGACAATTAGTTAAAAAATATTTGTGATAGAAAAAAAAGTTATTTTAAATTTCTATACGTCAGCATGATTTTTTTCTTTCTATGTACGGGATTCTTACAACTTTTTCTTTTGTTGAGTTTGTATATATATCTCTAGGATTAAATAATTCAGACGGACTGCTTAGTAAATTGAAAATATACGAGTAATTTGCTCAGATAGTCTACATACACATACATGCTATCTGTTCATATTTATTTAACTAAATGTGGAGAAAAGATATATAAATCTAAATATGTTGACAGTTGTATTTTGCACATTAGAGTATGTTTTACTAATCCCATCTGTATATTCACTAAAATATTAAATATGATGGGCAGTCTTACGTCTTTAGAAAAAAGATAATATTGTTAAATGATTATTTAACATACAATTATTTGTTAAAAAAAAAAACATACAATTATTTGGAAATTTGAAAGTCAATTTGCCAACTTTTTCCTTCGAGGGACTTTGTGCGGATTAAATAGACCATTCTGTCATACATGCATGTTCCACCTCTCCATTTTTCTACGTATGTGTATATACACACATATTCACACATACGGTAAAAACTCTATAAAATAATACTCGATAAAGTAATAAACTCTATAAAGTAATAAATTTTGCTGGTGTCGAATTGAGCCGGTGCAAAATTTAACACAAATCGATAAGATAATAAGATAATAATTTTTTCAAAAATCCTATACAAATATATGGTACCATTAATATCATAAAACAATAAATGCTATATATATTTTTCAGTAGACAAATTGTTTCAAAATATATTATATGTTTAACTTTTAGTAGAGAATTAATTAATTTTTTTATTGTTTTTAACTATTTGTATTTAGTAAATTGTTTTGTTAGTAGTTAAATAGTGTTTATTATGAATTTATCAGTTAATTTTTTTAATTTTTTTTTAAAACATTACGTATAAAGTAATAACTCTATAAAGTAATAAATTTTGGTAGTCCCAACATTATTAGTTTATAGAGTTTTTACTGTATATATATTTGAATCCTTAATGTTTGAACACTATAGACATAATATAATATGCACTAATTTTTAGCCACCCTAAGCGATGAAAATTAATTTTGAGGATGAACAGGAGCGTTTCTCTCTCGTTGAGGCGATGGTAACGGCTCAGTTTTGAATTTTGTAATGACCACGACCGCCGGAAAAATCCTTCTCTGGATGGGGTTTGGATATAGACAATACTGGATAGCACATACATCGCAATCTTACTCTGTACTCTTTGATTTATGAGGGACGGGTTTGGATATAGACAATACTGGATAGCACATACATCGCAATCTTACTCTGCACTCTTTGATTTATGAGGGACGGATTTTGAAGAAAGGCGTAGTTTTGAGTTGAACAAAACTCCTCTGGTAACTATCAATCTGCGGATTAACAGGATGGAAAGAAAATTTTCCCTTGTTGGAGAGGACCAGATCAGATCCCTGAATTATAGATCACCTCTTTTAATGGCAGAGTCTGGTTTGGGTAAGTGTCATTCAAAAAGCACCATTCTCGCTACTAATTGGAATCCTATCATTATGACTCAATCACCCTTGATTGATCCTGATTCCGGTAATCACTCTATGGAGTTCGATTTAAACCCCCAGGATAGGAAGGGTTTCAAATCATACCTTCTAAAGTTGCTCAGATTCACAGTTTTTCAACAACTTTCTTGTCATCTCGCTGCAAACTCACCAATGCCTTTTTTTGGGAAGTTGATCTTTGCGGAGAATGATGCTATGAAGGACAAGCCAATCAAGCTCCCACCACTGGATAAGACGCAAATACTCAAGAGGTTTGAACGTATCTTGGTTGGTCGGGTATTACTGAGAGAGGTACGGGAACAAAACCACAAGGGAGTGATTGGTTTTCTTCCAACTGTGTGGCGATGTGAAGGCCGGGTTCACGAACTGGAAATGGGTGATGGGAAGATCCATTTCCGGTTCCAGAATGAGGAGGATTTGGAGACGGTTTTGGCTAATTGGCCATACCACTATGATGGTTCAATGATAGCTTTGGAGAGGTGGGTGCCAACGGTGAGACGGGACTTTCCCAACACCATCCCCTTTTGGATCGTAATCAACAGGCTACCGGATTATCGACGAGATGAGGAATCGGTGACCAGCATAGGAGAAGCTCTAGGAGAATGGATGGACGTGGATGTTTCTGAACCTACACCACGGGTTCGAGTGTTGCTCGATTGCAATTCACCGTTAGTTGTACGGAGAGATTCCGATGATGATGGTGTGCTTGTTCGTTTGGACTTCCGGTATGAAAAACTGCAAAAACACTGCACTCGGTGTATGCGTATCACTCACGAGGCTCCTCTGTGCCCGGACCGTCCTCGTGAACAACGCCGTGAACCGCTCAGGGAAAAAGAGGGGGTGGAAGTCAAGGGACGACGAATGACCCACAGAGAGGATCGAGGAAAGGCGGAGACCAGGCCGCGGAGATCCAGACAGAGGACTGGTCAAGACACGGAGACGACGGCTTCGTCTTCGAGGAGGAAGCCGGTGAGGCGAGATATCCTTGCTGAATTGGAGAGCTCGGATGCCAAGGGCTCCACGAAAGATTGGATAGTCAAATCCTTCGGTAAGGTGGAGAGGAACGAGGGGGAACCATCGCCGAATCATGTGGCAAAGAAAGCCAAGCCACCGCGAGCTTCCTGGTATCGTGATACCGAAGAGGAGGCTCGTGTCGCCAATCATATCCATCACCAAAGCGAAAGGCGGGAGGAGGTGGACCGAGCTCAGGCGAGGAAGGAGCTATCGCGAGGATCGGAGAAGGGCAACAGATGAGGGATGAAGGCTAGGGTTTTGGATCAGGCTGCGGGGAAGCGTTCGGTGAAGCAGAGTTTGGCTTATGGACCAGGAAGCTCAAGTCAGGGAAGTGGACTTTTGGAGGCCCATGATGATAATACGGTGGGGGAAGGAGAGTTAGTGTTAATAAATCCAATCTTGGGACTGGGGGACAATCTGAGCCCAACATGAGTGATCTCCCCACTTAAGGAGTTTATGTTGGGTATGCATACGGAGTCCTCGCAAGTGCAGCGTCACGAGGATCGTAGTGGAGGGAAACATGGACCACGGAGGCTGGAAAAAATAATTCACAAATCTCTTGGAGTTCGCAAGAAGATTGGTCATAGCCCTTTCCCGTGTAATCGAATTCACAAGCATGTGGCTTTAGCTCAGTTGGAATCAGAGAATGCTTCCACCGTTTTAGTTGACAGTGCAATCCCGTCCACTTCGAAGACGGGCCCCGTAAAAGGGAAATGTTTGGAGGAACCCAAAGAACCGGTGGTTAAAGAGAAACCACCGGCGGCCGCTTAAATGAACATAAGCTGGAACTGTCAAGGGGCGGGAAGTTTTTTGGCAGTTCGTCGATTGCGTGAATTTCGTAAGAGGTTTTTCCCGGGGATTCTCTTTTTTATGGAGACTAAGCGCGATCATCAGTTTCTTCAGGATCTACAAGTTGAATTTGGTTATGATTTTCTTTTTACAGTTGACCCTATCGGTCGTAGTGGCGGATTTGCCCTTATGGCTAAGTCTGAATTTCGTATTGATGTTCTTTTTTCCTCTAAAAATATTATTGATGTAATGGCCACCATTCATGGTAATAAAGTATTTCTATCGTTTGTTTATGGTGACCCTGTTATAGCAAATCGAGGGGGGGGTTTGGGAACGCCTCACTCGTATTAGCACAACTCGTTTTGCACCCTGGCTTATGACCGGAGATTTTAATGAAATTACCGGAAATCATGAAAAAACAGAAGGTCGACGACGACCAGATAACTCTTTTCTGGATTTAAATTTAATGAGACAAAGTTGTGGAATGGTAGATTTTCCGTACAGGGGTAACTTTCTGTCATGGGTAGGACGTCGAGGCGCAAATGTTATTCGATGCAGACTTGATCGCGCCATGGGAAATGAGGATTGGTATGAGCTTTTCTCCCACTCAAAGATGGAATATCTCCGCTTTATGGGATCCGATCACCGACCTGTACTGACACATCTTGAGAACAATAGAAAGGATGGAACAAAAAAGTTTTGGTTTGATAAGCGTTGGCTTTGAAAACCAAATTTTGAAGAGGTAGTCCGGTCAGGCTGGGAGAGCACCAGGCCGGAATCTGTGCCAACCTTAGGAGATCGGATAGCCAATTGTCGGAAAACCATCTCTCGATGGCGCAAACAAGATATGTTTGCATCCGAGGAGGAAATTGAAGCTTTAAAAGGTCGTCTGGAGGAGGCCCAGAGTAGTGATGATGCCACAACTGAGGATGTTGCGGCTATCCAAGAGCAACTGTGCACAGCTCTGCGAGAAGAAGAAATTTATTGGCAGCAGAAAAGTAGGGTCACTTGGCACCAGAAGGGAGACCAAAACACGAAGTTTTTCCAGGCTACGACGAAACATAGGAGAGCACGAAACAAGATCATTGGTCTTCTCACGGAAACAGGTGAATGGACAGAGAAGGAGGAGGAAATCGAGAAAACCGCTACGGATTATTTTGCGGAAATGTTCACCTCCTCAACAACCTCTGATCTTGAAGTGTCTTTGGTTCATATCAAACGTTGTGTTACCGCAGAGATGAATGATACTCTGACTCGGGAGGTGTCGGATTCGGAGGTTAAAGCGGCTGTGTTTGCAATCCATCCAGAAAAAGCGCCTGGACCTGATGGGATGACAGCTTTGTTCTACCATAAATTCTGGAACATTATTGGACCTCAAGTGGTAGACATGGTTCGCAGCTTCATGCGTATAGGGATTCTCGATTCAGGGAGCAACGCAGTTAATATATGTTTGATACCGAAGTCCGAGAGACCACGGCAGATGAAAGAGTTCCGCCCAATTAGCCTATGTAATGTGAGCTACAAAATTATTTCTAAGGTTCTCTGCCAGAGAATTCGGCGCTTCCTACCAAAATTGGTGTCTGAAACGCAATCCGCTTTTGTGGGTGGACGACAAATCACAGATAATATTCTGTTAGCGCAAGAAGTTTTCCATGCACTGTCGACTAATACTGTGAACAGACGGGAGGGTATGGCGATTAAGACGGATATGAGTAAGGCATATGATCGGGTGGAGTGGGCTTTCCTGGAGGCGCTGATGCGCAGGATGGGTTTTTCGGAGCAATGGGTTCGGTGGATCATGACTTGTGTCAACTCAAAGTCTTATAGCATCTTACTGAATGGCGAACCCAAAGGAAACATATTACCTGCAAGAGGTTTACGCCAAGGAGATCCTCTTTCTCCATATCTATTTATCCTTTGTACGGAGGTACTCATTGCTAATATCCAAAAAGCTGAGGCTGCGGGGAATATTTGTGGTATAAGAATCGCACCTACTTCTCCTTCGCTTTCCCACCTTCTATTTGCCGATGATAGCCTTTTCTTCTGTAAAGCAAATGCGGAACAATGCGATAATATATTCAAGGTCCTGGAGGTTTATGGGAATGCTTCAGGACAGCGCATAAATTTTGACAAATCTGCAGTTACGTTTGGAATGGAGGTATCGGAAGCGCGTAGGGTGGAAATAAAGACGAGGTTAGGTATACCGACCGAGGGCGGTTCGGGGAAATATTTAGGTATCCTTGAACAGTTGCAAGGGTCGAAAGCAGCAGTGTTCGCCTATGTCCAGGATCGCTTGCAGCAACGAATTAATGACTGGTCGGCTAAATTTCTATCACGAGGAGGTAAAGAGATAATGATTAAATCAGTGGCACAAGCTTTACCAACTTATGTGATGTCAACAATTCTCCTCCCAAAGGGCATCCTCCGGAAATTAGCAAGTGCAGTTTCCAATTTCTGGTGGAAAACTACGAGTCTTTCCAAGGGTTTGTATTGGATAGCTTGGAAAAAATGTGTCTCCCTAAGAGTGCAGGGGGTATAGGTTTTAAGTCTTACGAAAAGTTCAATCAAGCCTTACTGGCTAAGCAGCTCTGACGACTACACCGATACCCAAACTCGTTAGTGGCAAGAGTCTTGAAAGGGAAGTACTTTCGTTACTCGAACCTGTTTGAAGCTAGAAAACACTCGCGACCCTCCTATGGGTGGAGAAGTTTACTCAGTGCTCAACCTCTGTTGGACAAAGGCATGAGACGTACCATTGGATCGGGTGCACAGTCATGGTTTTGGACGGATAAGTGGATTCCAGATGAACACCCACGAAGCGCCAGGAGTCTTTTCCCGAATCCCAATAGGTACGAACGAGTTTCTGATTTTATTGAACCACGGTCGGGTAGGTGGAATTTGGAGCGACTTCGTGCGTGTGTCGTAGCGGAGGACATCCCACTAATTTTATCTATACGACCCTCCTTGCGGGGAGCAAAATATGGGTATTACTGGCATTTTACAAAGTCTGGCATGTACTCAGTGCGGTCAGGCTATGAAGTTGCTAGACAAGAGCTGGAGGCGGATTTGGTATTTGCCCAACAGCTACCATCTGTGAATCCGTTAAAAGAGAAAGCTTGGAAGATTAAAACATCAAATAAGATCCGCCATTTCTTATGGCAAGCTCTCTCGGGGGCAATTCCAGTGAATGAGAGGTTGGCTAATAAGCATATCCAACATAAGCGACAGTTTCCAAGGTGTGGTGATTGTGATGAAACCATAAATCATGTTCTGTTTACGTGTTCGCCTGCTCGACAAGTATGAGCGTTATCCCATATTCCAAATACTCTGTCCGTATTTCCTGAGGAGAGCTTATGGGGAAACATGGATTATTTGCTCTCCCGCAGACCAATTTCTACCGAATTGGAACCGCATATCCGGTGCTTTCCATGGATCGTTTGGTACCTTTGGAAGGCTCGGAACGATTATGTTTATAACAATGTGGATAAGCAACCAGATACGATCGTGGCGCTGGCCAGAAAAGAGGCCCATGACTGGTTTATGGCTACGGAGTCAAAAGAGGCCCCCTCGCTGACCCAGAGGCAGCCTACGTTGGTAGAGGACACAGAGGCGGTCTTTCGTTGATTTGTGGATGGATCCTGGAAAGCTGAGGAGACGACGAGCGGCGTGGGATGGATTCTACAACTTCAGGACGGCACAACAGTTTTATCCCCACTCCATGCGGAATTGCAGAGCCTTCTCTGGGCTATGGCATGTCTGCGACAAAAAGGACGGTATTGTTCGGTCTTCCTTACCGACTCCCAAGAGTTAGTAAGTATGGTAGATGATCCAGAGAGCTGGCCCCGTTTTCAACCCGAGCTCGAAGAACTTCAGGAGTTACGTATATCTTTCCTAGACTTTACTCTTTTGTATTGTCCGCGGAGAAAGAATGAAAAAGCCGACCTCCTAGCGAGGAACGCTCATCTTCGTAAGATGGTTTTTTCCTATGTTAGCACTTCGTTTCCGTATTGGTTCGAAGATACCTATGTATTTTTGTAATCAATAGGTGAGAGTATGTTCGTGACAAAAAAAAAAAAAAAAAACACTGAAATTTTTGAAACAGCTTAAACGATCTAAATGTCATTTATGTCTATTGAGCTTTCATTTCTTTACACATGGATCAACTGTTGACTTTTAAATATCTCAAAGAGTTAAGCCTTGTAAGTTTTTTTTGGGTATAATTACTTGTAAGAAAAGAGTCTTGGTTGCAATTAAATACTTATATTTTAGAAGACAATCTTCTACTATGATATGTTCCAGATAGAACTAATGAGTTTCATGGTGTGTAAAAGAGTCGTTTATGTTTATAGACCACATATTTCTAGATCTTGTGCCACTGGATCACATTGATTTCACAATTTGTCCATTGTTTCCGTGAAACTCGTAATACTTGTCGTATGGTATTCTGTTTTTTAATACAAGTATAATTATTTTAGTGAATCTTTTATTTTAAAATTATCATGTATGAAGATTAGCCATAATTAGTTAAATCAATTATTTAAAATAGTCTCACGCGAACATATTTTATTTTTAGAATTCATAAAGATAAATCGTTGGCCATTTTTTTGTTTTGTTTTTAAAGTTAATATGCTCTATGCATATATACTGCATACATCAGTCATAAATCACTTTACTTTCGTTATATGTATGTGTGGCGATTGAGTTACAAATACTATCTAGAATTAATATGATCATATACAGGCAGTGTATGATTCGTATCCGTTTGTAGTCGATAAAAAAATGAAGAAGTTTAAATGTACGTGTATACTTTATATCGTTAACACGTAGATATAGTTAATTAAAATATGCGTTTATACGTGCAAACAATAGCAAAAGATATGCCTTAGAAATCCTAGTTAAGAGCCTATTTTTTCTTTATAAAAAAATATCGTAATTAACATTAAAAAAAAAAAGGACAATTCTCCAAAATACCACATTTTTAAGCTTTAAAAATCTTTATAGCTCGGGGTTGCTGTTTTTTTTTTTATCAAAAAAACATCGTAATTAACATACAAAAAATCTATTGGACCATATTAGGCCTTGTATATAAAGCCTTATAAGTAACTAGGGTTTTTAGATTAGGGTTTCCATTAAACTTGTATAAATAAGTTGTAGCCTCATTTCACAAGACAATAATACAGAGTTATTCATTTACGTTACTTTACATGGTTTTAGAGCGAAATCGATCCTAGAATCGATTATCGATTTTTTTTACAATGGTTGATGAAACGGGGAAGAAGGTGAATCCTCTCTCTGCAAAGGATGATCCCGAGAATGTCATTACCAAAGTGGCGTTGACAGGGAAGAATTATGATGAATGGTCTCGCCGAGTGCAAACTTCCCTTCGAGCAAAGAGGAAGATCGGCTTTATTGATGGATCTGTGACTGCACCAGCAGCAGGTTCGGATGAAGAAGAAGATTGGTTGATCGTGAATTCCATGGTGGTTTCATGGATTTACAACACTATTGATGTATCGATTCGCTCCACTATTGCGGATCGGGATATTGCAAAAGACCTTTGGGATAGTATCCAAAAACGTTTTTCTGTTTACAAGGACAGATGACTGTTGAACAGTATTCTGCGACGATCCAGAAGTTGTGGGAAGATTTGGCTCAGATTGAACCAAAGTCTAGCTGTACCTGCGCTCACAAGGCTGAAGCTGAGCGACTGAGCGCAAACAAGAAACTACATCAGTTTCTGTTGGGATTGGATGGATCAATCTGTAGCACGGTTCGGACAAATATTCTTAACACTGTTTCGCTACCAAGCATAGATCAGGCCTACAATATGGTAATACAAGAGAAGCAATTACGGAGAGCTGATCGTGTCATCGAACAGCGTACTGAGGCAACAGCTTTTGCTGTTCAGCCAATGGAGGTCAGAACACAGCAGCCTGAAGTGTACAATCCACTCGTGTGTACTTTCTGCTCCAAAAATGGTCATACTGTTGATATATGTTGGAAGAAACACGGTATGCCGTGGCCTGGGAATTATGGACGTGGAACTGGTCGGGGTCGTGGTGCATCACAACCAGGGACTCCGCAACAGAACTCTGGCAGAAACTTCCAACAGAACATGGGACGTGGTCGTGGTCAGAATGCCATAACCAATCTGATGGCTGTTGGGGGTTCAGATGGGAAATCACTCAACACAGAACTATTGGCGCAAACCGGACTTAAACAAGAACAGTGGGAGAAGCTGGTTTGATTTCTGAACATTGATACATCACCTCCAGTTACTGGTAAGAATTTTACTTATCGTTGGATTTTTGATAGTGGTGCAACAAATCATATGACTGGAAAACTTGATTTGTTTGATGATTTATGGGATATGTCACCGTGTCGTGTGGGTTTGCCAAATGGTAAATCAGTTGATTCATCTAAAGAAGGGAAAGTAATTTTAAAACCTGGATTTGAGATAGTGAAGGTTTTGTTTGTACCTGAATTGGAATGTAGTCTGCTATCTGTGTCTCAGCTAGTGCGTGATCTGAATTGCACAGTTCTGTTTGATACAACTACCTGTGTGGCACAGGACCGCATGTCGCAGACTGTGATTGGAAAGGGTGAGCTGCACGAGGGGCTGTACTTTCTTCAAGATCAACAAGCTGTTTGTACCTTGAAGACCGTACAAGCGAGTGGTGATGGAGTATTGTTGCATCAAAGGTTGGGCCATCCTTCTGAGAAGATAATACGTCAATTATCAGTTGTTGATCGTAACAGTCGTTTGAAGTTGTTGAATTGTGATATTTGTTTTCGTGCTAAACAATCTCAGAGTGAATTTGTTTCAAGTTCTAATAAAAGTAATGGTATTTTTGATATGATTCATATTGATCTTTGGGGTCCATATAGAATACCAAGTCTCTGTGGAGCTTCATACTTTCTTACAATCGTTGACGATTGTTCTCGTAGTGTTTAGGTCTCTCTGTTGCATAACAACACACATGTTGCACCCAGAGTTAAGAATTTTTTTACCATGGTTGAAAGGCAATTTAATCGGAAGGTACGACAAATTCGAAGTGATAATGGTACTGAGTTCATGTGTATGAGCAAGTATTTTGCAGAACAGGGTATTGTGCACCAAACATCGTGTGTAGGAACTCCTCAACAGAATGGACGAGTTGAGCGAAAGCATAGACACATATGAAATGTTGCCCGTGCATTGATGTTCTAAGCAAAGCTGAGTGTTGAATTTTGGGGAGAGTGTGTCCTCACAGAACCCGACGGCTCGATTGAATGGGAAAACACCGTACGAGATTCTGTATGGTAGTCAACCAGACTACTCTTACCTTCGGGTCTTTGGTTGTCAAGCCTATGCTCACAATCAAAATCATAAAGGAGATAAGTTTGCATCACGTACACGAGAATGTTTATTTATCGGCTATCCATTCCAGAAGAAAGGGTGGAAGCTCTTTGATCTTAAGACAAGGTGTACATTTGTGTCTAGAGATGTTCGGTTTATTGAATCTGCATTTCCCACATCAGAGGTGAATGTCACAGTGAGTGAGGCTCCAGTTTCTAATGATTGATATTTGGATTCTGAAGAAGTCACGCTTACATCTGAGCCAGTCCAGCGTATGCCTGATACAACAACAGACATAGAGATGTCTGAAACAGAAGTAGTACAAGAACCTGTTACAATAAACAGACGTGTGACAGAAACAGAAGTGGCCATGCAACCGTCTGAAACCGAAGTGTCTGACACAGAAACACCCACAGTTGCGGAACAGGTTGTGACTGAGGAAGCTCCACAGGAGGAAGTGTTAGGAAAGGGTTATTGTACTAAACAGTGGTCTGTCAGACTTCAAGGATATGTGCTCAATACAATCAAGCAGGGCTTTGAGCGTCGAACCTCTGTGAAGTCTTCTACTCGCTATCCAATTCATGAGGTTGTTTCCTATGATCGTTTCTCTGTTTCTCATCGTGCCTTTTTAAGTGCTATTACAGCAGATTGTATACCCAAGACATATGCTGAAGCGGTTAAACATGAAGTTTGGCGTAAAGCGATGAAAGCAGAGTTTGATGCATTGGGAATGAATGAGACTTGGTCTGTTGAACAACTTCCTGAAGGGAAACATGCGATTGGTTGTCAATGGGTGTATACAATCAAGTATAATGCAGATGGAACGATTGAGAGATACAAATCTCGTTTGGTGGCACTAGGTAATCGACAAGTTGCAAGAGTTGATTATAATGAGACATTTGCTCCGGTGGCAAAGATGTCAACGGTTAGAGCTTTTCTTAAGGTTGCGGCTGCGAAGAATTGGGAACTACATCAAATGGATGTTCATAATGCCTTTCTACATGGTGATTTGGACGAAGAGGTGTTTATGCCGTTGCCTTCGGGTTTCTCTGTCCCATTTATCAATGGTGTATGTCGTTTGAAGAAATCATTGTATGGATTGAATCAATCACCTAGGTGTTGGTTTGCTAAGCTTTCCGCTGCTCTCACAGACTATGGATTTTTCCAATCAGGGTCTGATAACTCCATGTTTCAACTACTCCATGGTGATTCTTCAGTCTATGTTCTGGTTTATGTTAATGATCTGATTGTTGCAGGGCCTGATGCAAAATCATCAAACCTAGTGTTAATTCAATCATTACGATATTTTCATTTATGCATGAGTTTGGTTTTTGTGTTGTTTATTATGTGAATCCAAGATTACACTTAAATGGGGGAGGAATGTTGGATATTTAAGTGAATATGTTCAATTGGTGAATAGGTGCAAGTGGTAAAATCAAACAATGCAACTATTCAGTTTATGGTTGTTTTATACGTACGGTTGCAAACGTACGGATGAATCATCACAACCTTTAAACTCATATAAAACTCTGTTTTTTCCCCCAAAAACAGAGCAAGAGAAGAACGTGAGAAGGAAGAGAGATTCACAAGACCAAAGGTTTTCTATCTTTGGTTAAAAACACAAAAACAAAACACAAACTCTTTTTGTCTCTCTTGTATCTTTACCTAGAACAAGAGTATTCTTTAATTGTCTTATCTTACAAGGGATTTTGTGTAACCCAAAGCATTGATAAGGGTCAAAATATTCTTTAAGGAAAGTACTCCCGAGTACTATTCAATCATTATCCAAGTTCACCGTTCGTCACGATCCCGGAGATACAACGTTATTTACAACATTCTTAAAGAGTATTTTCGTGAACGATGGCTAATGTTTCGGTTTGTGAGATGACATCAAAGTTTGGCAAGTTAGATAAGTTTGAAGGAATTGATTTTCGAAGATGGCAAAAGAAGATGCACTTTCTCCTAACAACACTCAATGTGGTGTACGTTCTAAGTATGCCAATGCGCACCGTGTCGGAGGATGCCGATGCGGAGAATACCGTGGAGGAGACAAGTAAGCAACTTAAATGGGAGAACGATGACTACATATGTCGTGGCCACATTCTCAACGGTATGTCCGATCCTCTCTTTGATGTTTACCAAAATGTCGAATCCGTAAAGGAATTATGGGATATGTTGGAATCAAAGTACATGGCCGAGGATGCTTCTAATAAGAAGTTCCTTGTGAGTAATTTTAATAATTACAAGATTTGTGATTCAAGACCGGTTATGGAGCAATACAATGAATTGCTTTGCATCCTAGGGCAATTCGCTCAACACAACATGAAGATGGATGAATCTATCTCGGTGTCGAGCATCATCGGCAAGTTGCGGCCTTCATGGAAGGATTTTAGGCGTATGTTAAAACACAAAAGGAAGAGTTGTCTCTTGTACAACTTGGTAGCCATTTGCGCATAGAGGAATCTCTATGGGTGCAAGAGGGAGGAAAACCCAAAGAGGCCAAAACTATCAACATGATGGAGAAAAGTGAGAGTTCTAAAATGAAGAATAAGGGGAAGAAGTGTCCCTTTAATAACAACACTAACGATGGATCTAACAAGAGGTTTAAGAGCGTTTGTTGGATTTGCAACAAGCCTGGTCACTTCAAACGTGATTGTTGGGCAGCAAAGGATAAGAATAAGACGCAACAAAACCGTTTTGGGCAAGGATCTAAGGATTAAGGCCCATCCTCTCATCAAGGTTAGAATTCTATTTTTGATTCATATTCGAAAGTGAATTATGTATCAAAAATTGCTGAGGCATTTTATGTGCAGGATGATGAGGTGACGTGGTGGATTGACTCGGGTGCAACAACACATGTTTGCAAGGATCGTAGCTGGTTCAAGACTTATGAGCCGTCAAGATGGGTCCGTACTTCACATGGGCAACGAGTCAACCGTTCCTATCCTAGGTCGTGGAAAAGTGGTGTTAGAATTTAGTTTCAGGAAAACTATTGATCTTAATGATGTAATTCATGTACCCGGAATTAGGAAAAACTTAGTCTCCGGTATTGTTTCAAATAAGTGTGGATTTAAACAAGTGTATGAGTCGGATAAGTATGTTTTATCCAAGTGTGGTGTCTTTGTTGGATTTGGATATTTTTGTAATGGCATGTTTATGCTTAATATTAATAAAGTTGTCAATTCTATTTATATGACGTGTTCTAGCAAAAATGTTACTTCTCTATGGCATGCAAGATTATGTCATGTACATTATAAACGTATGCTTGAAATGTCTAAAGAAGGATTAATTCCGACTTTTGATGTGAATATAGATAAGTGTAGAACATGCATGTTGACGAAGATAGTTAGACAACCGTTTAAGAGCATATATAGAACTGCTAAGGTACTTGGACTTATACATAGTGATTTATGTGATTTGCATGCTACACCATCTTTAGGAAACAATAAATATTTTATCACATTCATTGATGATTATTCTCGTTTTTGTTATGTGTATTTATTACATGCTAAAGATGAGGCACTAGATAAGTTCAAAGTTTATAAAACCGAGGTTGAACTAGAATATAGTGGCTTGATCAAGAAGTTACGCACCGATAGAGGTAGAGAATATTATGGTCCTACTTATTTTCAGTCCGTAGGCATTATACATGAGACTACGGCCCCGTATACACCAAAACAAAATGGTGTATCCGAGAGGAAAAATAGAGTCTTAAAAGAAATGGTTAATTCCATGTTATCTTACTTGGGATTGTGATATATCATGGTTTTTACCATCTTTTGGCCATGATTTAACCCGGTTTTATCGAGTATTTTTGGTATTTTTCTAGTGTTTTAGAGTCTTGGCAGGTTCGTGTATGAATGGAGCTTAATTGGTGATTATGGAGCATTTTGGAGCATCAAGGAAAGAGCAGCTGAAGTCGCGAGCACGGATTTTCAATTGCCGTCAGATTGACGCGTCGATCAACGGAAGCACGTATGCGTCGATCGACGGAAGATGTTAAGTCGCGAAGGAAAAGGATTTTTCCAATTCTGAAGATTTTCTTTTTACCCCAGAAGTTCCAGAAGTTAACAAATAAAGCCCAGCCCGAATCCTAACCTATAAATACCTAGTTTTCTTTTAGTTTTCATTAAGTTTTCTTTTATCAAATACCTAGGGTTTTTAGAGAGATTTTGAGAGTTAGGGAGACAAGTTTTCAGACAATTCAGATTTCTTCGAACCCTTCTGTAATTCTTTCTTACTCTATTTTTATGCAGTATTATTCAGTTATTATGATTTGTTTTGCATCCATGTCTGAGTAATCTACTTGTTAGGTTTAGGGTTTTTCAAAGGAATTAAGATGAATTGTTAGAATTGAATTCATGTTAGGATTATCTATTGGTTCTTCATCTAGATTGCTATAACCCTGATTTAGGATTGATCACCCTTGATTAGATATCTTAGGTTAATTAATTAGAAGCGGAAGCATCAATTGATAACCTGACCATAATCTTAGATGAGCAAAATCACCTATTCTCAAAGGAATTTGGTTTAGGGATTTTGTGAACAATTGAAACCTGAACTTTAATGCTTGCATAAATTGATTGATTTTACAAAGGAATTTGGATTTCTAGGGTTTATGCATAGATAATTAATTCAACGGAAGTCGTTTAATTTTACATTAGAGTTTCAAGTTCGAGAACGAATCTTCATTAAAATCCTGACAGTTTATTAATTCTACAATTTATCTTTGCCTGAGAATTTTCCGAAAACCTAGCTTTTGTTTAATTGAATTCTTAAAAACCAACAATCTTTCTTGCTTTGAATTGTTTCTTGTTTTTTTATTTAACTTTATTTGCTTAGCTCAATTCGAAGTCATAAATCCTATCGTTTGATTTGACTCCTAGTGATTCGACCCCTACTACGACGACCTCTTAATTTGAGAGAGTAGCTCAGGGTAAATTTGAGCATATCAAATTTTGGCGCCGTTGCCGGGGAGTCAAGAATTCTGACTAAGTTTTTTTTTTTTTGTTCGTTTTTACGCGTTTTCTTTTGTTTTTGTGTTTCAGCAAGCTAAGATGGCTAATCGAGCTGTAGTAACTTTTCGGAATGCTGAAGGGGAGAATATTGACAGACATGGTAATCGGTACAACGATCTGGGGACCCCATTGATGATGCTGGTAACATCATTTAGGTTATGGATCCAGTTGCGGCAGAGCGTGCTGAGCTAGACCGCCAAAGGGTTGAGTTGGAGCGCCAGCGCGCTGAGATTGAGCATCTGGCTCAGGCAAATCATGTACCACGGGGGGCGGTAGTTAACCAACGCACTTTGGGAGACTACTACCGTCTTGAAGAGCACTATGCCAATAGGGCAGCGATTCGACCCCCTAGATTTGAGCGTAGGGATTTTGAGTTGAAGCCTGCGTACTTCTATTTAGTAGCTCAACATTAGTTCCATGGGCACCCATCAGAGCACCCCATGGATCATCTTGAGATGTTTGAGGATCTTACGTCTAGCATTAAGGCTAACAACGTGTCTGAGGATTACATCATGTGCAAGCTATTTCCATTTTCTCTTGCTGGAGAGGCAGCCTCTTGGCTGAAGCAGTTGGAGCCAGGCTCACTGACTAACTGGAGAGATACTAAGAGTGCTTTCTTGAGTCACTTCTATGATGAGTCTCGCTCAGAGGACCTACGAGCTAAGATTTCAACATTCGCTCAGAATCTGAAAGAATCTTTCAAAGCTGCGTGGGAAAGGTTCAAGGGATATCAGAGAGACTGTCCTCATCACGGGTTTACAGAGGTTCTGTTGCTGGGTATCTTCTACAGAGGATTGGATTGGAGACATCAGGTGACTCTAGATGCTTCGAGTAATGGAAACTTCAAAACCAGGTTTCCAGCTGATTGCCTAGAGCTCATCAAGAACGTGTCTACTAGCAACAGTACGAAAAAGATCGATGAGGAAAGAATAAGAGAAGCTGGTATGTCAAGTGGAGCTGAGATTGCTGAGGTCAAAGCTAAGGTAGATTCCATTCATCATCATCTGGTGGGAAAGAAGGAAATTCACTTTGCTCAAGAAGAGGAGAACAATCAAAAGGATGTTAACTACATCAATGGGAATGGTTTTCAGAATCAGAGATTTGGAGGCTACAACAACAACCAAAGGACTTATGGATCTTCGTCATACCAGCCACTTCCCTCTAAATCTTCTGAAAGTGACGTAAAGGGGATGTTCGAACAACTGCTTGAGGGGCAACAAAGCCTGACAGTAAATCTCAATGGCAAGATTGACGGGCTTTACACTGATCTCAATGGGAAGATTGGCAGTCTCTGCACTGATCTCAATGGGAAGATAGATGCTCTCAATATTCACATGAAGAAATTGGATACTCAGGTAGCTCAAACTGCAGAGCATGTTAAAAGACAAGCGGGTTTTCTTCCAGCTAGAACGGATGCAAACCCAAGACAACATAGTGTTGCTGCGATTACAACTAGAAGTGGGAAGGTCGTGGAGCCAAACCTGCGAAACAACCCCTCGAATCAGCGAAATCACGAGCTAGAAAATGAAGAAGATGCAGAAATTTTTGTACCAGAAGTTACCTCGACGGGACCCCGACGCTACCTCGACGGGACCTCGACGGGTGAGAAAATTCCTGATGTTACCCCGACGCTATCTCGACGCTACCTCGACGGGTGAGAAAATTCCTAATGTTACCCCGACGTTACCTCGACGAGACCTCGACGGAGAAACCTGAAAATCTGCAGGATCCGATTGATGTTGTTGAGAAGGTTTATCAACCTAAGATTCCTTACCCCAGGAACCAAAAGAGATCTAAACAGGAGCTAGAAGAGCTTAGATGCAAGGCTATCATGGATAAGCTATGCATTGAGATTCCATTCTTAGATGCAATGAAGCTTTCTCCTGTAATTCGAAGGTATGTGAAGAGGATGGTTACTAAGAATTTGTGTGTTGAGGAAGGAGTTGCTATGCTCTCTGAACAGGTTAGTGCGATAATTCTGAACAAGGTTCCATAAAAGCTCACGGATCCAGGAAGTTTTGTATTGGATTGTTCGATCTTCACAGACAGGTTTCCAAGGTCTCTTTGTGATTTGGGTTCAAGCATCAACTTGATGCCACTCTCAATTGCTATAAGCCTTGGTATGACTGACTTCCGACCAACAAGGATCTCACTTATCCTTGCAGATAGATCAGGAAAGATCCCAGAGGGAATTTAGGAGGATGTTCCAATAAAGGTTGGAGGTTGTTTGATCCCTACAGACTTTGTGGTTCTGCAATATCCCTATGTTATCTTAGGAAGACCATTCTTGGCTACAGCTGGAGCAATGATTGATGTCAAAGGGAGAAGGATTACTCTATGTGTGGGTGAGTTGGAGATGAAGTTTGATATGGATCAGTTGGTGAAGAAGCCTACGATTGATGGTCAAACCTACTCTGTGGATACACTCACAAACATTGCTCAAGAGGTTTTCAATGAGACACATCCTACTGATGCATTGGAGAGGACTTTGATTCGATCTATCGTTGAAACTGAGGAGTTAGATGAAGCTGCAATGGGTTATGCAAGGCTAATGGATAGCAATGAAAGAGAGACAAAGAAGGTTCAGAACATCCTCAAGATGGCTCCTTCCACTGCACATCATGAAGCCAACAATCCTCTGATTCACAAGTGCCAAAAGATCCCCAACGTGAAGCGCATAAAGCCCTCAAAACCATTCTCCAAGTTCAGAATTGTCATTCCTTTGGAGTTGAGAGAGAGAGGAGAGGTAGTTGTCCAAGAGATGCTGAACAATACTATGAAGCTCTTTCCTGGTATTGTTCCTTGCAAGTCTGGGGGAGTGCACTTCAGAGATCCACCTCCAGCCTGAACTTCATACGTAGTCAAGCTAATGACTATAAACAAGTGCTTGGTGGGAGGCAACCCACTGGTAAGTCTAATTATTTAGGATTTTTCTTCAATTTTCGGATTTTAGCACCAAAAAAATAAAAAATAAAAAAATATTATTTTCTAACTTTTTATTTTTCTTTTCTTTCACCAATTTCAGGCTTGATTAACACTGGGGACAGTGTTGTTTAAGTCTGGGGGAGGTAGTTGCTAACATTGTTTTTTTATTTTGGAGTAAAAAAATCTGTTTCATTGAGTCAAAACGTGTAGGGGATGATGACCTTTCCTAGGAACAAACACTCAGTTTTTGTGCTTTTTAGCTGTTGCGACGAAGCCTTTGGATGGAGCGAATTCAAAACCAGATGATAGTACAGGTTCCCCTCTTATCGCGGTTTGCAAAACGAAGTAGATCAAACTCCAGACTAGTACACTTGATCTCCATCTCGCTATTTTCTCTTTGATGATATCACGACAGTAATCGATCCAACATTCAGGACTCCTTATTCTCTTTACCACTCTTTGTTGATCCTGAATGGCCAGCTCATTTTTAGTTGGTACCCAACCCCTAACCTTAACCATTGTTCAAGCCTCATGCGATCTTTTTCCTTTTGATTTATGTGCAGGCATGTGTATAAACACCGGAGAGAAAAAGGTCCGACGCAGTTTTTCATTCACAAAATTGCACAGGATGAGGATTTGGTTGGAGTACTTGAAAGAGAGCAGCAATGCTAAGCATTCCTTGGGATTTTATGCATGATAATAGTAATTTTCGAGACTAACATCTTTGTAAGATCATTTCCTCCCTTAGAGTCTAAAAAAAAAAAAAAAGTTAAAAAAAAAAAAAAAATTCGAAAATATAGTAAGGGAAAGGGAAATGATCATCTTTATAAGTCTCTAGCTTCAACAAAAGTCCCAAGGAATGGAGAAGATGGATGTGGATAGTGAAACATGATATTTTTATATTTTATGATGGTGTTTGGTTCCTGATTTCGTTTTGGAGGAGGGAGTGCAATGTGAATGAGAAACTGTGGGCATCAACTGGACCAGATTCTCTCTTGTGATTATGCATAATGTCTGCATCCACCAAATAAAATTCGGTAACCCTAAACACTCTTAGCTCCACTTAAACACCAAAAGCCTTTTAACATCACACCTAGCCTTTTACTTGGTTGATATCATTAGAGGGAATTCCATCATCACTTTGATCAAGTGTGCGACAGTTAGGAGAATGTGAAACTGATGGGTTTGCAGGTTAAGATTTGAGGCCCAACCTATGATGGTTGAGATTCGTGACCACCAAAGGTACTTTGTTTATATGCAGCGAATGAGTCAAAGAAACGAAAGCAATGTTCCAAAGGATAAGTGAGTTCCCACGATTTTCAAAGATCGACTTCATTCTTAGTCTCTAGTTTGCTTGAGGGTAAGCAAAAGCTAAGTCTGGGGGAGTTGATATATCATGGTTTTTACCATCTTTTGGCCATGACTTAACCCGGTTTTATCGAGTATTTTTGGTATTTTTCTAGTGTTTTAGAGTCTTGGCAGGTTCGTGTATGAATGGAGCTTAATTGGTGATTATGAAGCATTTTGGAGCATCAAGGAAAGAGCAGCTGAAGTCGCGAGCACGGATTTTCAATTGCCGTCAGATTGACTCGTCGATCGACGGAATCACGTATGCGTCGATCGACGGAAGATGTTAAGTCGCGAAGGAAAATGATTTTTCCAATTCTGAAGATTTGCTTTTTACCCCAGAAGTTCCAGAAGTTAACAAATAAAGCCCAGCCCGAATCCTAACCTATAAATACCTAGTTTTCTTTTAGTTTTCATTAAGTTTTCTTTTATCAAATACCTAGGGTTTTTAGAGAGATTTTGAGAGTTAGGGAGACAAGTTTTCAGACAATTCAGATTTCTTCGAACCCTTCTGTAATTCTTTCTTACTCTATTTTTATGCAGTATTATTCAGTTATTATGATTTGCTTTGCATCCATGTCTGAGTAATCTACTTGTTAGGTTTAGGGTTTTTCAAAGGAATTAAGATGAATTGTTAGAACTGAATTCATGTTAGGATTATCTATTGGTTCTTCATCTAGATTGTTATAACCCTGATTTAGGATTGATCACCCTTGATTAGATATCTTAGGTTAATTAATTAGAAGCGGAAACATCAATTGATAACCTGGCCATAATCTTAGATGAGCAAAATCACCTATTCTCAAAGGAATTTGGTTTAGGGATTTTGTGAACAATTGAAACCTGAACTTTAATGCTTGCATAAATTGATTGATTTTACAAAAGAATTTGGATTTCTAGGGTTTATGCATAGATAATTAATTCAACGGAAGTCGTTTAATTTTACATTAGAGTTTCAAGTTCGAGAACGAATCTTCATTAAAATCCTGACAGTTTATTAATTCTACAATTTATCTTTGCCTGAGAATTTCCCGAAAACCTAGCTTTTGTTTAATTGAATTCTTAAAAACCAACAATCTTTCTTGCTTTGAATTGTTTCTTGTTTTTTTATTTAACTTTATTTGCTTAGCTCAATTCGAAGTCATAAATCCTATCGTGTGATTTGACTCCCTGTGATTCGACCCCTACTACAATGACCTCTTAATTTGAGAGAGTAGCTCAGGGTAAATTTGAGCATATCAGATTGAGTGACGGATTTTGGGGTAAAGCCATGTTAAAGGCTTGTTATCTATTGAATAGAGTTCCTAACAAAAGAAACAAGGTTACCCCATATGAACTTTGGTACAAAAAGAAACCGAATTTGAACTACTTTCGAGTTTGGGGATGTAGGGCGGTCGTTAGACTACCTCAACCAAAGATTAAAACTTTGGGGGAAAGAGGTGTTGATTGCATATTTATTGGATATGCCTCGCATTCCAAGGCTTATAGGTTTTATGTCATAGAACCTAATGACTCTATACCGGTTCACACCATAATTGAGTCAAGAGATGCAATATTCGATGAGAATCGTTTCTCATCAATACCTAAGCCAAATGATTTAGTTTCAAATTCAAGTGTAACAAATAAAAGAGACGACACGTGCGTTCCTCCTAACGAGTCACCAACGCTTCGTAAGAGCAAACGAGGGAGGATTGAAAAATCATTCGGTCCTGATTTTCAACTTTATTTAGTCGAAGGTTCAAGAGATGAGATTGAGTTTCAATACTCATATTATTATTATATTGATGATGAACCTAGGACTTTTAATGAGGCTATGACGTCTCATGACGTTGCTTTTTGGAAAGAATCAGTGAATGATGAAATGGACTCAATCATAGGAAATAATACGTGGGTCTTGACGGATCTTCCACCCGGTTGCAAGACTTTGGGTTCCAAATGGATCTTCAAAAAGAAGATGAAAGTCGATGGAAAGATCGATAAGTTTATGGCTCGTTTGGTTATCCAAGGCTTTATACAAAGGGAATGTATTGATTATTTTGATACATATGCTCCCGTTGTTAGAATCTCTTCTATAAGATTATTAATTGGTTTGACAGCCATTCATAATCTTGTGATTCACCAAATGGATGTTAAAACGGCATTTTTAAATGGTGTTTTAGAAGAAGAGGTTTATATGAAACAACCAGAAGGATTTGTTATGCCCGGTAATGAGCATAAGGTGTGTAAGTTGATAAAGTCATTGTATGGGCTAAAACAAGCACCAAAACAGTGGCATCAAAGGTTTGATGAGGCTGTCTTATCAAGTGGATTCAAGTTAAATCAATCGGATAAGTGCCTATACAGCAAATTTGATGAGTCCGGAAATGGTATAATCATTTGCTTGTATGTTGATGACATGTTGATCTTTGGTACTGATCTTAGACAAGTTGAAATTACAAAAGATTTTTTGTCATCAAATTTTGCCATGAAAGACATGGGGGAGGCGGACGTGATCCTTGGAATTCGGATCAAACGTAATAATAATGAACTATCTTTAACACAATCTCATTACATTGAGAAAGTGCTTAAGGGGTTTAATTGTGAGAATTGTTCTCCAATGAGCACTCCCATGGATGCGAGTGTGAAGCTTATGCCCAATACGGGACAAGCAATTTCACAACTCAAGTATTCTCAAGTAATTGGCTGCTTAATGTATGCCATGACGAGCATTAGGCCGGATATACCTTATGCGGTAGGAAGGTTAAGTAGGTACACTAGTAACCCGAGTACCCACCATTGGCAAGCCTTAAGACGTGTGCTTAAATACTTGAAAGGAACCATAAATTATGGTTTATCTTATGTTGGATTTCCTTCTGTCCTAGAGGGATATTCGGATGCAAGTTGGATCACCAACGTAGAAGATCATTCTTCTACAAGTGGTTGGGTGTTCTTGCTTGGGGGAGGTGCCATTTCGTGGGCTTCCAAGAAACAAACTTGTATTACAAGCTCGACTATGGAATCAGAATTGTAGCATTAGCGGCTGCGGGAAGAGAAGCAGAGTGGCTGCGAAACTTAGTTTCCGAGATTCCATTGTGGCCAAAACCAGTGTCACCCATTTCTATCCGGTGTGATAGTCAAGCTACATTGGCTAAGGCATATAGCCAAGTATATAATGGTAATTCGCGACACCTAGGTGTTAGACATAGCGCGGTACATGAGTTGATCACTCATGGGGTGATCACTTTAGAGTTTGTTCGGTCTCAACAAAATCTAGCGGATGATTTGACAAAAGGAGAGACTTGGTGACAAAGTCGGCTAAAGGGATGGGATTAAAGTCCATCTGAAATTTCTAATTATAGGAAACCCAATTCCCCTCTAATACGACATTAGTGGCTGAATTCAATGTGGAAAGCTTATAATTAGAGATTGAAGCACTAGTTTAATAACATCCCAAGGTATGTGCTTAGACCTACAAGAAAGAGTAGACTGAAGTTTTCTTCTTAATAGAGTTTTTGAAAAAGTGCACTTTGCAGGTGCATGACTAAAAGATCCACCTATACGAGTGTGAAGTGTAGCCGCTTGAAGAAGCTTGGACTTGACTTTGTAAACGCTCATGAACGGATAAGGACACATGACTTATAATAGTGTCAAGTATAAACACTTAGAGTAGTGTATGAATTCATGTGTGTATTATCTTCATGTACCCAAAATGAGTTGAAAGGATTCAATCCATTGGACATCCTAATTCTCGGGTATTTGAAATGTGTAATAACACTAAGATGTTAATTCAATCGTTACGATATTTTTATTTATGCATGAGTTTGGTTTTTGTGTTGTTTATTATGTGAATTCAAGATTACACTTAAATAGGGGAGGAATGTTGGATATTTAAGTGAATATGTTCAATTGGTGAATAGGTGCAAGTGGTAAAATCAAACAATGCAACTATTCGGTTTATGGTTGTTTTATACGTACGGTTGCAAACGTACGGATGAATCATCACAACCTTTAAACTCATATAAAACTCTGTTTTTTTCCCCCAAAAACAGAGCAAGAGAAGAACGTGAGAAGGAAGAGAGATTCACAAGACCAAATGTTTTCTATCTTTGGTTAAAAACACAAAAACAAAACACAAACTCTTTTTGTCTCTCTTGTATCTTTGCCTAGAACAAGAGTATTCTTTGGTTGACTTATCCTACAAGGGATTTCGTGTAACCCAAAGCATTGATAAGGGTCGAAATACTCTTTAAGGAAAGTGCTCCCGAGTACGATTCAATCATTATCCAAGTTCACCGTTCGTCATGATCCCGGAGATACAACGTTATTTACAACACGATTTGAGCGCGAATTTCTCCAGTATATATACATGTCCATCGAGCTCAAATTTCCTACGTATACATGTCCTTGTATGTAAACATGACACCAAAACAAAAAGAGATCATATATTAAACACTAAGATCAATGGATTTAAACTGTATGATTATCCAAATTAAATCCTTGTATATAAAATAAACCTGAAAGGTTTTTAGAATCTATAATCAAACGATAGGGCCAACAGATATTGATGATCATTTCATCAAGGAGTGGTCTTTTCTATTTTTGCAAGTTACCCGTACGATTCTCCTTTGAAAATCAATGTCTATATGTCCTCATTTTTATGGACAAATTAATATTATTGGGTTTGCTTTATTCTATTTCTTAAAATTCAAATGATTCCCCAATAATTCATTGAAAAATAAAATTCAGCTTCACCATGAAGCTTGAATATATGCCCACTTTTCATAAATATTATACACGTATTTTTAAATCCCGAATTATACAAAACAAAATCACTATCAAATGATTATATTTGAACATTATGTCATAAAAATGAGTTCATGTTATGATTCAATAGAAAGGAAAAATACGTTTTTTTGTTTGTTTATCGTTATCCAAATCCAAATTAGTAGTATTTATCCTTCTTTTCTTGTTTTCTTAGCTTTGATTTTGCTTGTCTTAAACCTTATTTTCTAGACCAGTTCTCGACCCGTGAAGCAAAGCAGCTTATAACACTATGGAGGCGCTTGGTAATGACTTAAATTTAGACTTTTGCTGTAGGTTTCTGGCTGTAGAGATTTTGGCTGTTAATGTTGTAACTTTAGGCTGTAGAGATTTTGACTGCTAATAAAATATTGGTTGGTAATATAATATGTAGAATCTTTGACTGTTATCTTAATAAATATTTTTTCACTTATTAATAAATACTTATAAATAATATTTTTGTAAAAATATAAATGATAACATAAACCAAGAAAAAAATATCTAAAATAAAAAAATTTCATGTATTATATTATTTCATGTTTTGGTTTAATAACCAAAAGCTTCATCAAGAAGTGGAACAAATTGAAAAACATTTGGATGGAATTCTAGAGCTTCTGAATCTTTCTTATAAATGCATTATTGACCTTTCAAATAATCTAAACGATGTTTTAAGTGCTTCCAACTCAAATCAGCTTCAACAATAGTATTTGAATATTTTGAGGGTTTTGACTTTGAATTTTTCTTGGTTGTGTAGAACCTATAAATAGCATTTTATTTTCCCAAAACTAGTTCAATCACAAACAAAATGGTGATAATTTTTTTATTCATTTTCTGAAATTTTGTTATTTTTATTCATGTTGCAAAACCTTGATATTTTCATTCATTTGACAAAATTTTATTATTTTTATTCATTTGCAAAAAGTTGTTATTTTCATTCACTTTTGTAAACTTTTGATATTTTATTCATTTATATAAAAATGGATCTCAAAAGAATAGAAAAAAAGAGATAGTAATTAATCAATCAAAATATTTTAGTTATAAATTATATATAAATCTACAAAGAACTTTTTGATAATTTTGGGAAAAGGGAAAATAATAGATAAATCATTTTGTAATGGTTAAAGCTTGCTTTTGGTGGCTTTAGGATAAAAGACAAAACAAGAGGAAAAAATAAAAACAAGCTTTTAAGGCTTTAAAATTAATAAAGCCTTTAAATCATGCTTGACAAAAAAACAGTCTTTTATATCCTTTAAATTATGCTTAGCTCTTGCCAAGCACCCCCTATGTTTATTATTCGTAATATATATATATATATATATATATATATATATAAAAATAATTTTTAAAAGATTTTCTTACTCCAGCAAAGGGTAATATTTGATGTTGTTATTCCAAAAATTGGCCAATTTTCAAATTAATCCAAGATATTAAGATAAAGATTGGGTAAAAATTTTAGAAAAAAAAAACAATTTGGGCAAAAAAAAGGTGTTTAATGAAAAATCCCCTCAACTATCGCTAAATCGTGAAAAATCTCATTAACAATTTTTTAGTGAAAAAAACCCTCAACTAAGCTCTAGTAGTGAAATCAACCCTCTTTTTACGGTAAAGTTAAAATCCTACAAAAGTGATTTTTTGTTTGTTAAAAGAAGGACAAAGCGTCTAAAAAATGACCAAATTAGCAAGTTATTTTCAGGAAAACAATATAACCATCAACGTAGCCACAACGAAAACCGAGGAAGAAACATAAAATTATGGCTGAAGAAGACACAACAACTAAGCCAACACAATTCTCCATAGTAACATGTAAATAACTTACTGTTTTGGTCATTATTTGTGACGTCTTATCATTGTTTTAACAAAACAACAATTTTTTAGTAGAATTTAAACGCCACCGTAGACGGCAGGTTGATTTCACTAACAAAGTTTAGTTCAAAGATTTTTATACTAAATAAATAGTTGAAGAGATTTTTCACAATTCTTAGTTGAGGGGATTTTTCATTAAAAACCCTAAAAAGTATTTAGAATATCGAAATCACTATCCTAATTTTGGAACTGGGAATAAAAAGTAAGACATTCCATAAACAAATGCAACTAGTTTGCTTCCATGTATGTTATAGAAGAAAACTAGTATCAGGTCTTATGTGTGAAATTATTATATAAGAACCATGGAATATAACGACAAATGCAGATGTTCTTATTGTGGTAGAGAAATGAGTTGTGCGGTTGGAACTTCAAATTTGAAGAAGCATTTAGTTTCTTGCAAGCAATACATGGTATGGCAAGAAAGTAAAACTCAACATGTTTTAGCTCTTAAAGGAGATGGTGGTAAATTAAAGTTGAAAAAGTATCTAAATATGTTTTTATGGAAACGTCTAATAAGATGCTTGTTTTGGATGAGTTACCACTTGTATTCATCAATAGTTTGGCTTAGAAAAATCATGCAATCAAACTAATCTTTACAAACCTTATTTTTCGGAGAAAAACCACTGTTGAAATGTATGTGAAACGGGGAGAGAAAGGTGCTTGGTGATAATAAGGATGGTTAAAACATCACATTTTATACAAATTGACACTTGGAAGGTGATAATCGATATTAATAACATTTCAAATAGTAGAAGAGCAACTATATTTTTTGTTCCTCTTGAGTGTTTAGCTGAGTGTGGCATGAAGAAGATATTTACCATCTTGACAACACTACTGCCAACATTTTTTGCTTTGAGAAGATTTAAGAATGCATTCAAATAAATAGACAATTATGCATTGGTTTTAGATGTGAGTTCATGCCTATGCGGTGTTGTGCTCACGTCTAGAATTTAGTCATCAAGGATGGTTTGCACGAGGTGGAACATCGTAGTGTGGCTTCAATTCGTAATGCGGTATATTACATGAGATCTTCTGTTACGAGAGTGAAATCTTTTGAATTTTGTATTCAGACATGAAATATGACAAACGAAAGTATGTCTCTGGATTAACTAGATAGAATTCAATGTAGTAAATCTAACACAAGCTCTTAAGTTCATGTTAGCGTTTGGCTAGATGTGAGCCGAAGACAAGATGTATTGTGACGCCCGTGAACCAAAAATTTAGAGAAGGGAATTGAATTGGACCGAATGGTTTAATTTTAATTGTCCGGTTTAGCTGGTTTGGGTTAAGGAAACCCTAGGGCTCATTTATAAGAGGGAGCAGCCTCACTTTTGTGCAGAAAAACGTGATAGAGGCTGAAAGATTGGAAGAGAAGAGAAGATAATTCGTTTTGGTGTTTGTAGAAAAGAATGAGATGAAGACAGTTCTGACGCGTTTTAGAAGAACAGAGGATCGGACTTTCTAATCTGTCTAGATTCGAGTGAAACTTTTAGGGTAAGTTCTCCACTCTTATATCTAGCTTTAGGCGAAATCGGATTGTCTTTTGGATGAGTATTCTGAGATTTATTGTTGTTTTACCGAGAGAGGTTCGTACAGAATTGGATCTGCGATCAGTCCACTTCGTGGGTGTTTTTCCGTCGAACCAGAAGGAGTTAGGGAACGATCTGCATATCGTTGGAAAGGTCTCGGTCTCACGATTCCAGATCAGGTTTCTGATCTTTATTCTGAGGTAATCTCCGTTCTCAGTGTGCTTTCGAAGTCGGCGTGTCGTTTCTGTTTTTAGAAAACCCTAATCCGGTTTAGGAGAACCTCCAATTGGTTTAGTTTGGTTTGGTTTGGTTTAGTTAACCAGATTGGTTTAGTTAACCGGATTGGTTTGGTTGGTTGGTTTAACCGACTATTTCTGTTTGGGTTAACCGACTGGTTTGGTTTGCCTTGTTCATCAGGCAAAGGAGGAGAGTTGCCAGAGGTTGAGGTCTGGGGCAACTATTAGGCTAAGGTGAGTGCGTGACCATGACTTATGGGCCGGTGGATTCGTTAGGGTTGTTTGGTGATAGGTTTAGAACGAATTGATTGATATTGATGTGTTTGTTTGATGATCTAGGGTCTCGGTTTCGTGTTGTGTGTTGTTGTTATTTCCTTTCTGTTTTAGAACCTGGTTAGGTTGCTGGTTTTGTGGAATTGTGTTGAACTAGTTTAATTATTTTATTGGAATTGATTTCTGGTTTAATTGTATGTGTTATTCGCTGGTTGTCTGTGCATGTTGCTTGGTTGTTGAGGATAGCATTTATGAGAATGCTAGTCCGAGACCAAGGGTTTATTGTTAAAAAACGGGTCGGGTCGTTTCATGTATAATGATTACTAGAATATTACCTGCGTTATACGCGGAATGAAATATTCATCAAGTAAAAATAATATAATTTTAGTATAAATTAATTATACATAATTTAATATCAACTTTACATATTTAAATTTGCGATTACATATTATAAAATGTATTTCTCCCGTAAAATAGTTGAAACTAACGGAACATATTTTTCAAAAATACGGTATATGATTCAAAGATAAGAAAATAGAAAAATGCATATATAACCAATAACTTTCCATCAAATTCCGATCTTATAGTCAATGATTAATTTAATCGATGTAGACGAAATCATAATTCTTCTTTCTAAAGCTAATTACTCGATTTATGTTTTGTAGTGTAATTGAATTATTATTATTATTAATTAAAAGTATATTTGGATATATGGATTATGTTATGGTATTGTGTTTAGATAGAAGTATAGTAATAGGTAATAATAGAATAATAGATTAAATTAAAAAATTGGAGAATAAAAAGAAGGAAAGTTTGACTTAAATGTTTGTTTGGATATAGGGACTATATTATTGTAATGTGTTTGGATAAGAGTATAGTAGTAAGTAGAAATAGAGTAATAAACTAAATCAAAAATAGAGAAAAAATGAGAGTTTGACGCATAAGCTCCAAATGCTTTTATTAAAGAAGATTTTCAAAAAAAAAAATGAATGGAAAAACATGGATTAGTGGGCCAAGTAAAGGTGATTAGGATGCAGTAAAAAATGTTGGTAAGGTTTCTTACAATTATAAATCTAACGTTAGGTATTTTTTTTGTAAGAAAAAGTTAATGATAATGATGTAAGTGATACTAAGGAATATTCTTTAGACTTCTAATGTGTTGAAAGATAAAATGTGTTTTGATTATATAATTAGATGGTTAATATATATATATATATATGTATCGTTTTTTTTTATTATAGTTTATATTGAGAAGAACAACCCCAATATGTTTTCTATAACCTCTCTTTTTGATCTTGTTATTAAAATATTTGTGGTACTATTTCTTAAAGATTATATTTTTTTTAATAAAAAGAGGCCAAATAGAATGAATGAATGCTGATTCACCAGTTGTTGTGTGCAAGTAATTGCCTTTCTTTCCTGGGACACGAGCGAGAGACAATAATTGGAGTTCAATCTCCACGTGGGTTTACCAGACACCTTACAAATGGAATTATCAGTTTATTTTTTTTTCTCTTTTTGTTTTTGTTTTTTCATCAACATACTAACTTACCACGTCCCGAAAATCCAACTGGGTGGTGAAAGGCTTACAAAAAAAAGTTCATAATCAGCTAATCAAGCACCATTCGCAAGTTTATCAGCTTTTAAATTAAGTGTGTACGGAATGTAGGATAATGAGAAAAAAAGAACTTCATCTTCAATCTTTGCAATTCTTCCAAAAGGGCTTCAAAAGCTGGTCATTCTGTCGGTGTTGACACCATCTTCACCCACTCCAAGCAGTCTGTTGCGAAAGCTACCTCTGTGGTCTGCATTTCGAGCATGTACACCATGGCCATCCCAGGGCTTCAAACTCTGCATGTAAAGGAGAGAGACTTCATCGACATTTGTTGTCCCCATCATGATCCATGTCTCTATTTCTTGTAACGCATACCAACCACTGAGAATCTATCAGATTTTTTCCAAGAACCATCAATATAGCATTTCAATCATGGGTAATTCGGGTGATCCAGAGAATGTTCCGGATCATTTTGCGTTGGTAGGGACTTCTCCGTTTTAGCATTTTCCCATACCAAAGCCTCTGTTTCCGGATTCCTTAAAATTACAAGGGGATCTCTATCCAAACCTCGAAAGACTGTATCATTTTGCGCTTTCCATATATCTCACATTATCCATGGAAACTGTAAATCTTGATGTCTAGTTGGCATTCTCCAGTATAGATAATCAAGATTCGTAAAAATGGAGGTTGTCGGGAAAATTCTAGTAGCCGTTGGGATGTCTGAAAGAGCCCATGTTGAAAGGCCGGCGAACATTCAAAAAGGGCATGATTAATAGTTTCATCCAATCCACATCGTGTACACTGTATATCACACTGTATTCCCTGATTATTCAAGTTCACACTAACCGATAAGCAACCCGTTACTACTTGCCCTAGGAAATGTTTCAACTTTGGCGGACAAACAACCTTCTAGGCTTATGCCTGCAACATTTGTGTAGTTGGGCCAATGAAAGGATCTACTTTCATCTGCAGATTTCGCTGTTCAAGTTGGTATCCTGATTTAACCGAATATTTACCAGACATTGTGTAATGCCATCCTAGAGTATCGAGTTTAACCAATCCTTGTATCGGAATGCCTTGAATAATTCTTACATCCTGCAGAGTAAAGATTTCGTTCAGCAAATCCCATTTCCAAGTTTGTGACTGCATGTCAATCAAACTATTAACCATCATATTTGGATCATAAAGATCGTTTGTAGTAATTACTGATCTCGGGGATGGAGCCGGAATCCAAGGATCCCGCCATACTGAAATGGTGGTTCATGATCCGATTCTTTTGATGAACCCTTTTATAACCAGAGATCGAGCTGATATAATACTCTTCCATCCATAGGAAGGAGAGTATGATTTACCAGAATCCAAAGCATTAGATTCCGAAAATAACTTCCTTTAAAGACTTTTGCAAATAAAGAGTTTGAATTGTCTATTAATCTCCAGAACTCCTTTCCTAGTAAGGCCATATTAAAAGCTTCAATCGACCTAAAACCTAGTCCTCTGTCTTGTTTACTCTTACATAGCTTCTGCCAAGCTAACCAATGCATACCTCGTTGATTTCCATTCAAACTCCACCAGAATTGCGCTATCACACTAGTTAATTTAATATTTATAGATTTTGGTAACCTAAAACTAGACATAACATACGTCGGTAATGCCGCTGCTACCGATTTAATAAGAACCTATTTTCCTCCCTTGGACAAAAACTTTGAGGTCCATCCGTTGATTCTATCATTTAATAAATCCCTTACAAACGCAAAAACTTTTGTTTTTGCACCGTCCAAACTTTTGGGTATACCCAAATAAGTACCCATCCCACCAATCGTTGAAATTCCTAGGACTTCCTGAATTTCTGGTTTAACAACTGGATCCACTAAGTGACCGAATTGAACTTACGATTTGGAAAAATTAATTTGTTGATCGGATGCACGCTCGTATGTATTGAGGATATATTTTAAAACTTGGCCCTCTTCCTTAGTAGCCTTACAAAAGAATAGACTATCATACCCAAATAAATACCCATCCCACTAATTGTTGAAATTCCCAGGACTTCATGAATTCTGGTTTTCCCTTGGGTTTTCTCTTGGACACTCGAATGTTCACCTGATTCAATTCCTATTATCAGGCGTAGATTCAGAGTTAAATGGTGGGACAAATTCAAAATACCTTTAAATCGTTACCCTTCAAACATACCAGATTGGATTAAAATCCAGAATTCAAACTTTTCAAAATCGTTAACCCAAACACCTCATCAGTCACCAACACAAACATCTGAAACAACCCTTTTTCTGGCACAAAAATCAAAAATGCTTTCAATGCTAGCAGCGGCAAAATCAGAGGATGAAATTAAGGCAATCACCTTACAGTTTCTACCCTCAGTATCAGACAACAATGCTCAAGCCTCGGGAAGTGACGATGACATTTTCGGAAACAGTGGAGTATGATTCATCTCTACAAAAATACAAATCTCGACAAAAACATTTCTACGAATCTATAGGAAATCAATAAGAATACAAATATCGACAAATAATGGAATCAATCTCTAAGTGCGGTTACTTTACGAAACTTTGTTCACGATCTACAGTCAAAAACCGACAAAATAACACAGTATAATAAGTCTAATCACCTGTAGCCATGAAGACCATTCACCGCTTAGTGGAGACAAGCTTTCACTATTTGAGCTTATTTTAGACAACTTTTGTCAGTGAAATTATCCAATCAACTTCACTCATGTAATTTTAATTTTATTTTTGTTTTTATGTATTATCCCACCCCCCTTGTAAGCTCCTATATAAAGGAGTCTTTGTTTCATTTGCAAACCAAGTTCTCATTTTCACATTCTCCATCTTTTTCATTCATCATTCACTTTCTTTTCCTTTCATATACTCTCCCCTTGTAATCTCAAACATTGTAACGATCTCCTATAAGTAAGTTTTTATAAACCTTATACTCTTTTACTTCTTGTCTTCAATCTTGTTACTGTTTCCGTTTAAGTGGCTGGTTTAACCGCCCAATTTTAATTTTAATTTTAAATATGTATAAAGTTGATATTATTTCCGTTTAAGTGGCTGGTTTAACCGCCCATTTTTAATTTTTATTTTGTTTATATTTTTTGGTTTAATTTTATTTCTGTTTTAATTCTGTCTCTATTTGGTTTTACCTATGCGGTTAAAACTTCCAATGGTAAAAATTTCTTTGCATCATCCGGTGGTATGAAACTGGTTTTGAAGATTTGGAAAGAATTTTGTATCTGGGGATTGAGTATGTCAATGACAGAACCAAATTAGTTCCACCACAGTATAAACCAATTTGGAAAATTTGATAGGTTACATGTGGTATAAAAAAAGAATAACCAAGTGTGTCTGTGTCTTGGAGATTGAATAAAAAAAGAATTATACCATGCTTGACAGTAATCCCAATAGTTAAAAGGGATATTGTAACACTGAAGATTTCTCATTTTGTCTGGGAAACTAACATTTTCGTTAAGATCATATTCCCAATCACTTGGTGCAATGACTTTATGAATTTTAAAAGATGAATATGTCGGCTCAGTATGATTTTTTTCAAGAATTTGTTTTTTGAAAGTTACTGATTCCGTTATATCCAGAATGGTTTGATAAAATACTGTCGTTTTATCAGGGTTATGAGGTTTGAAAAATTTGTTTTTCCCGAAAAACTTTTCAATCACTAAAAATGGATCATCTTTTGCCAAAATTCTTTTTCAATAATTATAATATTTTGATAAATTGATTTTTCACAATAGTCCGAGGGAGAGGGCCGTGAGGATAAAACAATTTGTGAATTAAAGGAAGGTTTTAAAACCAATTTTGAAGCTTGGTTGTGTGAAATAATTTTTGAAGGGATTTCTGAAAACTTTGAAATTTCTTGAGAAAGAGGGTTTTTGGAAGACCCGACCTTCTCTTGGTTTGAAAAACTCTTTTCAAAAGCTTTATGCAATTGTAGAATTTGACTCATAATTTGTTCTGGAGTTTGAAGAGATTTTGGAGTTTGGGTGTATGAAAGATATTCTTGTTTCACACCAAGGTTTTGTTTTGGGTTCTTTTTGATGTTTTTGGAGGTAAGGATATTTCTTTGGAAGTCTTTGGGGGTATGACTTTTTCAGGTATTGCTTCCAAGGCTATACCCAAGCCTTTATCAATCTTCCTCGAAGGCATCGTATCTGTTTACAAGAAATTCTCGCGTCAAGAAATCTAGAACAAAGTTTGATTCTCCTTTAATATATTCTATATCAAAATCAAATATACTTAAAATAACTTGCCATCTCGCGAAATTTGTTTTGAGGCAAGATTTTTAACATCTTTTTGTAAAACGTCTTTTGCA
Source organism: Arabis alpina (assembly GCA_900128785.1). Lineage (NCBI taxonomy): Eukaryota > Viridiplantae > Streptophyta > Magnoliopsida > Brassicales > Brassicaceae > Arabis > Arabis alpina. The sequence goes on from LT669795.1 coordinate 15,998,570, forward strand.
CTTTTTCAATCAATTCGTAGAAGAAATTTTTGGTTTAAAAGATCACTTTGAAATGTTTGAATACACAAAACTATACTTAGGGGCCCTTATTCATTGATGGATTATGTAGAATTTATGGATTTTAAAAGTTTTGAGATTTTATCAATTCTTATGGATTCTTAGAAATTATTCTCATGGATTACAATTGATTCTCATGGATTCTTGTAAATTATTCTCATGGATTTGTAATAATTTGTTTTCCACATAAGGTAATATATATATATACATTCATAGTTTTTGGAGCTTGTTTTTGAACTTTGTTTTGAGATTGCTTTATTATTAATAAAATAGATTTGGATTTTGAAATATAATTTTCATAATGTGTTCTATTTCTTGACTTTGTGATGTCTTTATTTCTAGTTAAATTCAACGTTTTTTCATGTTTGTGATTTGACTTTATTTTATAGTTATGTATAACAGGTCGTGAAATTTGCTATTTCTTTATAAGAATAATGAGTTCTTGCTTTCTTGGTGTTCTTATACTACGTTGGGTTTTGTTGATGTTGTGTGTGTCTTCTTTTAACATGGATTTCAATAATATCATGTATATCTCTAGTATTTTGAAAATCATGTTGTATGAGTAAAACTATAGAGATTCCATCTCCCAATAACAATGGATTTTAATTGATTTAAAAAATCAACAAAACATAGATTTTTTGAATAACAATGGATTCCAAAAAGAATGTAAAAATCCTCAAATGAATAACAATGGATTTGATTTAGAATTTAAGAATCCATTAACCAATAACAATGGAATCTTAAAATTTTAAAAATCTACATAAATCCAACAATGAATAACCCCCCTTAATATTTCTTTTTTAATACTAGTCGAGTAATTGTTTTGGGTATCATTCCAATGTGAGGACGTAAACTGGACTATACACTCATGACCTTTGGTACCTTTTTGTTTTAATATTCTTCCATATCCTAAGTCTAAAGCATCTGTTTCTAAGACCTTTCTAAGATATGGATCTGCTATATGTAGACAAGGGATTTCAAGGACTTGTTTCTTTATGGTTTGGACTAAGGCAGTGTGCTCTTTTGTCAAAGGTTCTGGGTTCTTTTTTAAACAATTATGTAATGGCTTAGCTGTCCTATTGATGTTTGAACAAAAATCTAGGAAATAGTTAAAACTTCCTTTGAACCAAAAAAAAAAGTTAAGACTTCGAAGGAATCTTTGTAACTGTGTTTTATCTAAAATTTTATCGGGAAACTTATTTGCGAATTCTAGAGATCTTTCTATAGGGGTTAGCATGCCTTGAGATATGTAATGGCCTAGAAATCTTATTTTTGTTTGAAATAAGGACATCTTTGTTTTTGAAACAACAAGACCATTTTTTCTTGCAATATAATAAAATGTTTTGAGATGTTTGAAATGATCATCTAGAGAATTTGAAAATATAAGTATATCATCAATGTAAACTATACAAAATTTTGAGTATTCAGAAAATATATCATTCATTATTCTTTGAAATTAGAAGGTGCATCTTTTAAACCAAAGGGCATTACGTTCCATTGGTATTGGCCGAAGAGTACTGTAAATGTCGTTTTATATCGGTCATTTTCAGAGATATGAACTTGCCAAAACCCTGACTTTAAATCAAATTTTGAAAATACGTGAGCAGAGTAAAGTTTTTGGAGAAAATCTTTTTTATGCGGTATTGGCTATCTAATCCATTTTAATGCAGTGTTTAAAGGTTTGTAGTTTATTACCAACCTTGGAGTTTCTCTTTGAATTTCTGAGTTTTTATTGACATAAAAAGCAGCACAAGACCATGGAGATCTTGATTTTGAGATTAATCCTTTGTTAAGAAGTTCTGCAATTTCTTCTCTACAATGTTTTTCTAATTCGGAATTCATTTGTATTGGACGAGCCTTTGTAGGAATCTCTTTTTCATAGAAATTTCCTTCGTATGGTAAATCAACGATGTGTTGTTTACGATTCCAAAAGGCTGTTGGTAAATCCGAACATAATTCTTTTTCAAACATTTTGTTTAAGTTAAAAATCTTTTCTTTTATGCTTGGGTTTTCTAAAGCTTTTTTCGTTTTTTCTAATAATATTTCTTATTTTAGATTTTCTAAATAATATTTTTTACTACATATTAAAGAGTTTATAAAACTTTCTTGTATAGAATATGCTTTAATTAAGTTTAAAGACCATTTTTTCGGACTTTCGAGAAATTGGAAAGACAATTTTTTGTTTTGGATTTTGAAAGAAATTGAATCATCCATTACCTTGTATGGTGTGATTAAATTTATGAAGGGAGTTCCTAATATGACATTTTGATATATATCATCACTGAGGAAAACAACACTTTTTAATGAAAATATTATCTTTTAGAATCAAAGCTTCTGCTTTTGATGTTATTCGAAGTTTGGAATTATTTGCTGCCGAAAGTTTTTCACGAGTTTCTAGATGAAAACATTTTGGAACAAGTGTATCAAAAAGTGTGATTGTATTAATCTTGTAATTTTCGGAGAAAACTATCGTGACTTTGATTTTGTATTTTCAGGATGTGATTTCTCTTAATACATAGAAAAAATCGTTGGGAGGAGAGTCTAGCGACTGTATTTGTTCTTATGGGTCAAGATCTTTTCCTATATCATCTAGGTAATCATTATCTTGCTCATCAGAACTAGAATATTGATTTCCTTTGTTGGAAGATATAATAGAGTGGAAATACTCAGAATCTCTTTTTGTTTTTCTTTGAGGATTTTGAGCTCGTTTTTTACTTCTCTGATTTCAATTTGAAGATTTTGGATATTAGTTTTTGAATAACTTTTCTTTCTTGCATTGAGGATTGTTGTTAGATCATAAGAAGAATTTGTATTGGTTTGATTAAGTGGCTTTGTAAACTGTTTTGACCTATTGGTTAGTTTTTTGTTTAGGGATGAAATGATTTTTTTCAAGTATTTTTGTTTTGTTTTAGGATCTGAAATAGAATTAAGAATTTCTAGTTGGAATTCTTGATCTTTTGTGTGACACCCGTGGACCATTTTTGAGGAAAATGGAGGGGCTGTCGATCGACACACGTGGTGTATGTCGATCGACAAGGTCCTTTAATTGGTCGGTTTTTCTGGTTCAATTTTTAATCGTCCAGTTGGGCCGGGCCGGTTTGGGGGAAATTAGGGTTTGTATTTAAGTCATTTTGGCCGCATTCTGATCGAAACCAAGTCTCAAAATCAGTGGAAAAGAGTCTGAGAGGAGTTTCTCTTGTTCCTAAAAGTTTTGTGGATTAGGGTTTCGTTCTTGAGTGTTTTGGAATAGAATTTGTGGTGGTTGTCGTGGATTTTGTTTCTAGCCTCAATTCCATCAGTTTCTATCGAAAATCCAAGGTGAGTGCGTGACCATGGCTTCTGGGCTGGTGGATTCGTTAGGGTTGCTTGGTGATAGGTTTGAATGTGTTGATTGATCTTGTGGTGTTTGTTTGAGACTGTGTATATTGGTTGTTGTGTTACGATTGTTGTTTTGTGCAGGTTTTCATGTTGACGTAGAGGAGGAATCAATCCGAGAAGATTATGATCGGTTTTCCAGGATTCTGCGAAGGGCCTGTCGAACGGCACACACAGGGTGTGTCAAACGACAGTCCAACACGAAGGCTGTCGAACGACAGCCCGTTCACATGCCTGTCGATCGACACCTAGAGGTAGTGTCGAACGACATGCATGTACAGAGGGTGTCGATCGACACCTAATGGTAGTTTTGATCGACAGCATGTCTGATTGACCATGGTTGAGCCTTTGTGTTTCTGTGTTGTTTTGTTGTGTGTTTGCCTGAGCGGTTCATCGTGCCTGAGTGCGCAGTCGTAGATGGGATGACCGTCTCACTGGGTATTTATGATACTACTCACGCATCTCTTTTTTCCATGTGATGCAGTAAAGGCTAATTGTGTTTGTGGAATCACGGCTACGAAGAAGGAGATGATCTGGGGTCTCGTTGTTTTCGTGTTGTCTTCATTTATCGTTTTAGAATGGTTGTTTAGGTTGCTGGATTGTGGAACTTGCTGATTGGATTTGTTGTTGAACCGGTTTAGTATTTAATGGAATTGGTTTTTCTTGGTTAATTGTTTGGTTATCCGCGGTTGTGTTGATTGTCTATTTTGTTTGGTTGTTGAGGATAACATTTATGGGAATGCTAGTCTGAGACCAAGGTTTGTTTGTAAAAAACGTTTCAGTTTGGTATCAGAGCGATACGGTTTTAGGACGGGCTAGAATTGCTAGGATTGTAACTTGGTAAATTTGCAATTCTGTGAATTGGGGGTTCTAGATCATCTTTCTTCGAGCCTTCAATGAGATTCCACGGTAAGTGTGTTTTGTGTTTTTTGTTGGTCTTTCTAGTGCTTAGTTGGGTACTTTGTTAAGTGCAGTGAGATAGCTAGGACTACTAAAGGGCGTGGGCGTTGAGGCCGAGGAGGCCGGGGCAGAGGTCGTGGACCTGTGAATGAGCCAGTCTTGAGTGAGGCTTAGAGCTTCACGCGTGGGCCTGTGTCAGTTCAGCAGACGTTGCATGATGGTCAGACCGCCAGTGTGACTGCTAGTATGAGGGCTGGTTTGGCTCTTGTTGGGGCTGGTTTGGGTCCCGTTGAGGCTGGTGGTGCTGGTGGTGTTGGCGTAGCTGGGGGTGCGGTCGCGGCCGCAGGTGTAGCCCAGGCTGGTGATGATCGTCTGGCTGATCTGTTAAGGCAGTTGTTGGAGCGGTTACCGGGTGCGGTGCCAGTACAGGCTCCAGTGTTGCCACGAGTGGCAGAGGTGCAGCTGAGGGCTGCGGTTGCTGATGAGGTTCCGTCGTATATTCGGATGATGGTTGCACAGATCGAGGAGGATCTGAGGGAGCAGGCTGCCCTAGTTGTTCAAGCTATTCAGCCCAGGAGGCCTCAGCAGCAGGTGCAGCAGGTGGGTCCTAGCAAAGGCAGCAAGCCTGCGCAGGGACAGAAGAGGAAGTGGGAAGACACTTTGAGATCGGGTCAGAGTGGCCGAGGGTGTTATGGTTGTGGGAGTTTGGACCACAAGAGGGCAAGTTGCCTTAAGCAGAGCGAGGTTCGAGCGGCTCGGACTTGTTATCAGTGTGGAGAGTCGGGGCCGAACTGTCATAAGTTGCAGCCGTTGGCAGTGGCAGTTGTCCAGCCAGTAGCTCAGTATGGGGCGGTGCAGCCTGTGGATCAGATTGCGGCGATGCAGCGCCGCCGGCTATTGCCGTGCCGGGTGAGCCGAGCTCGAGGCCGATCACAGGTAAACCTTCTAATTCAGATTTTGTAAATTCGGCAATGTAGAATTTTTGTGTTTGTTTGGATTGTTTACCTTGTGATAGAACGTTAGGTTTCTTAGCACATGAGATTTGTGTAGGGACCTTATTTGTGGGCGGGTGTGAGTCCCACATGTTGTTTGATTCTGGAGCATCGAATTGCTTCATTACTCCGGATCATGCTGAGAGAAATGGTATTCGGAGTGACGCTGGTGAGCGGACGGGACCGGTTATGGTTGCCGGAGGAGAATTTCTGGCTACTCTTAGTCGGGCGAAGGATGTGGATACTCTGGTAGCGGGCAAGTTAATGCCAGCAGACTTGGTGATCAGTCCGGTGGAGTTGTACGATGTTATCCTGGGTATGGATTTGTTGAATCAGTACAAAGTTCATCTGGATTGTCACCGGGGCCGAGTGGTATTTGAACGTGATGGTAGTAGGTTGGTTTATCAGAAAGTGAGACCGACTTCAGATAGTCTCGTGATCTCGCTTGTCCAGGCTGAGGCGATGATTGAGAGGGGTTGCGAGGCTTACTTGGCCACGATTGTGATGCCGGAAGCTGTTGGTGGGGTTTCTGTGAGAGATATTCGGGTTATTCGGGATTTCGAGGATGTCTTTCAGTCGTTGCAGGGGTTACCGCCGTCTCGGTCTGATCCTTTCACGATTGAGTTAGAGCCCAGAAAGACGTCGTTGTCTAAGGCGCCTTATCGAATGGCTCCAGCGGAGTTGGCAGAATTGAAGAAGCACTTGGAGGATTTGTTGGAAAAGGGTTTTATTGGACTGAGTACTTCACCGTGGGGAGCACCAGTGTTATTTGTGAAGAAGAAAGATGGTAGTTTCCGGTTGTGCATCGATTATCGAGAGCTTAACCGAGTCACTATGAAGAACAAGTATCCTCTTCCGAGAATTGATGAGTTGTTAGATCAGTTGAGAGGGGCTACTTGGTTCTCCAAGATTGACTTGGCATCCTGTTACCACCAGATTCCTATTGATGAGGCAGATGTCCGGAAGATGGCTTTCAGGACTCGGTATGGGCATTTTGAGTTTGTTGTTATGTCATTCGGGTTGACGAATGCACTGACGGCATTTATGAGGTTGATGAACGGAGTTTTCCAAGAGTATCTGGATGAGTTCATGATTATCTTCATCGATGACATTTTGGTGTATTCAAAGAGTCTTGAGGAGCATGAGGTTCATCTGAGCAGAGTTCTTGAGAAGTTGCAAGAACATAAGCTGTTTGCGAAGTTGAGCAAGTGTAGTTTCTGGCAGAGAGAGATGGGATTTCTGGGTCACATAGTTTCTGCAAAGGGAGTTTCTGTGGATCCGGCGAAATTCAGTCTATCAGAGATTGGCCTAGACCGAGGAATGCTACTGAGATCAGGAGTTTTCTTGGGTTGGCAGGTTATTATCGGAGATGCGTCAAAGGTTTTGCGAGTATGGCTCAGTCTATGACGAAGCTGACAGGGAAGGATGTTCCTTTCGTGTGGTCTGCTGATTGTGAGCTGAGTTTCGTGAAGTTGAAGACGATGTTGACTAGTACACCAGTATTGGCGTTGCCTGAGCCGGGTGAGCCTTATGTGGTGTATACAGATGCTTCGGGAGTTGGTTTGGGTTGTGTGTTGATGCAGCAGGGTAAGGTGATTGTGTATGCTGTGGGGGCGTGAACCTGCACAGTTAGATTTGTCAAGGGTTGTAGAGGAGATGGAGATCTCTAGTAAGCGGAGTCACTTTGAACACAACAGATTGTAAAGAAAGTTCTCAAAAAACACTTAGCACAAGACATATGCATAAAAAGAGTTCTCTTTATTGCTGTTATGGCTTAAGCGTTATTACAAGAGAGATTCTCTGCTAAAAGTTGTGATCCCCCTTCTGGGTGAATATAATGAGCTATATATAGTTTTCATAAGTAACTTAGGTCAACTAATAGAATGGGCCAGGCCCGTTAAGCAATATATTAAATTTAGGCCCATATTCTTATTAAGCCCATTTTACACTTGAGTTTAATGTCATTTTGGGCCTAGATTTAACTGGGCCTTTGTAGGCTTGCTTCGATTATGTCGCTTTCAATCGAATTGGTCTTGTCGTTATATCGATCTCATAGGGGTGAAATCCGACCCCTACAGTTAGCCCCCCAGCTTGGTAGTATCGAGTGATGATAATGCCAAGGTAATCGCTGCTGAAGGCTGAGATTGATATGATGGACCGCGCATTGGTGAAGTTTGAGTTGTTCCATGTTGAGGTAATGTCTCCGCGTTTTCTTGGACTTGTGTGTGTGTTATTGTTTTCTTTCTTTTCACTCAGTGGACTCTGATGGAGTTGATGGCTCTCTTTGGTTAATAGGCTTGAGGCCTGCTAAGAAGTTCTTTTGGAACTTTTCCAAAATAGCTGTTTAGTTTTTGGAACTTTTCTCAAACACATGTTTAGTTTTTGGAACTTTTCCCAAACACTTGTTTAATTTTAGGAAATTCTCCGGGTATAAATAAACTGCTTCTTTCTCATTGATTTTCACCAATTCACATCTCTTCCCCAAAGCAAAAGGTAAAAATTCTGCTCTATCTTTTCTCTCTTGCGTTTCTTGATTTTTTTTTTTTTTTTTTTTTTTTTTTTTGTGTGCCATCTCCACCTCGTGCCTCCGTCTTCACGCGCCACCTCTGAGCCACACGACCGTTTCTCCGGTGATGATATAGAGCTCTTCTTTTTCGATTCACCGCTGCCACTCCTCTTCGTGGTCGGATCCGTTCGTGTTCAACGATTTGTTCGTGGTAAAGCCGTTCGTGGTGAAGCCGTGTGAGTTGAGTTCGTGATGTGGCGGCCCAGCGAGTGAGTAGATCAGATCGAACGGTGAAAACGGAGTGGAGATGATCGGACGGCGGTAAAAATCTGTTGGATCCGAGTTGGACCCAGTCAACTCGGTCAACTCGGTTGAACCGAGTCAACTCGGTCAACTCGGTTGAACCGAGTCAACTCGGTCAACTCGGTTGAACCAAGTCAACTCGGTCAACTCTGTTGAACCGAGTTAACTCGGTCAATCGAGATGAACCGGGTCAACTCTGTTGAACCGAGTTAACTCGGTCAATCGAGATGAACCGGGTCAACTCGGTCAACTCGGGTTTGACCGGTCTGATCTGGTTTGGCCTGGTCTGATCCGGTTTGATCTGGTCTGATCTGGTTTGACTCGTTTGACCTGGTTTGATATGGTTTGACTGGTTTGACCTGGTTTGATCTGGTTTGACTGGTTTGACCTGGTTTGATCTGGTTTGACTGGTTTAACCTGATTTGACCAGATTTGACTTGTTTGACCAGATTTGACTGACAGAGTTGACTAGGACTGAGTTTGACCACGAGTTTGACTAAGTCTTGAATTCTCATCGCAACGGAGAAAGTGAATCGAAGAGGATGTCTTCTAATCCCACAGATTCCTGGCCCGATCGCAAGCAAGACGAGGATGGTTCAGAAACTGTTTCAGACTTAGACAATTTTGGTGAGATGACTGATGATCCTTCACTCTTAGCATGGAGAATGATTCTTTCTTCAGAGTTAGCTGACGAGGTCTTGTTGGAGAAAAGATCGTGGTGGCGAGGAAGATTAGAGAGCTTTGGTTCGTTGTATATGGTGATGAGCCGAATCTCGATAAATTATGAAGCAGAAAAGAGGATATCTTCTATGGTGAGGTGAGAGACAGTTTCGAGACCGGTGACTCCATGATGAGGCGAAACTTTGGAGAAGAGATCGGGATACAACAGCATGGACGAGGTCGTTTTACTGAAGCCCTATAATGAACGAGTAAAACCGTGCATGCGCGAGTGAATTTCTCTTGGGGAAATCTTGTCATGATCGAAAGAAGCCTTGTCACGATCGAGAGAAGTCTTGCATGTACGAGCAAAGTCATTTTGGTGAGATGGGGTCACCAAGTTTGATTTGGTGCCTGATTGAAGTAAAGCTTGACAACCAACGTGGTAGAGAATGACTCTTTGGATTCTTGGTTATGCCTTAACCCGACGTTGATGCGCCGGAGACGATGTGTGTCTTGTGTTTTGCTCAAGAGGTGTTGCGACCACTTTGTCTTTTACTGAGTTCTCACATTATGTGGCAAACGGCTCGTGGCAAGCTTGTTCGAGCTATGTTCTCGCTTTAGATTTTAACAATGGTTGTCTTAGTTTGCGAGACTATCGTTTCGCTCCTAAAGACGAACATGTTATGTTGTTGCGACTAACGATGCGTTAGCTGCGTTCACTGATGATCCTCTAGGCTTCCGGGCGAGTCCGTGTTGCCAAGAGTGATCATTGCATGTTGTTTGAGACCAGTGTTGAGTTAACTGGATTTTCTGATGATCTTCTCTGTTTACGGGCGAGTTCGCATTAACACGCCCGTTCCAAGAGTGAACATGTTATGTTGTTTAAGACCAGTGTTGAGTTAACTGGGTTTTCTGATGATCATCTTGGTTTACAGGCAAGTTTTTATTGTCACGCCCGCTCTAAAAATGACCACGGTATCGCGTAATGACCAACGATTAAGTGTAGTTGGGTTTTTTGAGTGAACATTTCGGTTTACGGCTTTGTATTCAAAAACGCAGCCGTTCCTATAATGAACACTTTGCGATGGTACCAGTGTTATGGTTAACTGGGTTTAGAATGATCATTTCGGATGACGCAAGTGTTACTCTTTGAACACCTCCGCTCGATAATGATTATTCATTTATTTGTATAGCGCGCTGTTTACCGCAGTGGGTGTAATAGTCAGATTTGGTTTCATCACTGTGGCCAGCAGTGACGTCAAGTCTTTTTTATTTTTGACTTGAGTAATCCGTGAAGGATGTAAGAGAAATGTGAACAAATCTTTGATCTTAATTAATCGTAGAGTTTGTTACAAAAAATGGGAGTATATGAGTATACGTACCCACTCCCCCCCTTTTTACGGAGGAGGACAACTGAACTCATCTGGAGATGAGCTGCCTACGTACCCATTGCAGGGATCAAGTCTCCTCATAGTTCATGTTTTTGTGGAGCTAGAGTTACTCAGAGATTTCCTCTATCTCGAAATCTTCGAGACTAAAGTCACCTTTGAGTGTTCCGGCTACGAGCTTGGAAACAAGTTTGTGTCCCAAGGTAGGGCAGTTTGTTGTGGAATGTCCGGAGGTACGGTGGTATTCACAATAAGACGTTTCATCGTAGGTGCTTTGTCCTCCGGTACACGGGTTGTAGCTTTCCAGCTCTACTTGGTAGTTGTGAGCTCCTTCGAAGTCGCCTTCGTGATGGGCGGAGCCGGAGCTAGTGTTGTTCTTTTTTGCAGTATGAGGGTTAGCGGTCGGCGGTGGGTTATTTGTTGGCTTGGATTTTACCCTTTTTTGCGATGCTCGTATCTCGTCCTCGTTCTTGGCGAAGTCGGTAGAGCGATGAAGAGCATCTTGGATGGTTGATGGGGCGTTCACGGTCATCTCTTGTCGAAAGGGAGAGGGACATAACAAAGCTCTTCTCAAAGCATCCAATGCGGAGGCGTTGCTAATTCCTTCTACCTTGGAAAGTATTGTTTTGAATTTTTCCATGAAGGTTCACAGACTCTCGTTTTCTTCCTGTCGAATATTCCATAGATCTCCGTCGAAGATCTTTCGCTCCAAGAATATTCCGTAGTGTTGCACAAACATCCCGGAGAGCTGCCTGAAGTCATCAATTGAGTTCTTTTCTAATCTGTAGAACCATTGGAGGGCAGGTCCCTTGAGGTGTTCAACAAACAACTTACAGTATCCGACCTCCCTTTCTTCTTCTTTGAAGTTAGCTCTGTCCAACGTTACTTTGAATGACAGGAGGTGATCTTTTGGGTCTGTTTTTCCTTTGTAAGGCTGGATCTTGATCCTTCCAGGGTCAGTAAATTTTGTCTTAGAGATCCGTTCAGTAAAGGGAGTGTTTTGTGCCTCTTCGAGCACACGTTCAATTTCTGGAGCCCTCCTTGTGACGCGGTGTACTTGGGATTGCACCATTTTCAAGTCAGAGGCGGCTCGTTCCATCTGTGCTTGCAGCTTTATCATCTCTTCTTGTTGAGCTTGGTGTTGCGCTCTACGCTCCTGCTCGAGTCTGTCATGCTCGATCCAATAAGGATCTTCTTCTTCGTTGGCGAAGTCGTGTGTATGTCTCACGTCTTCGCCGCTTCGCTGAGTTTGTGTACGGCTCCTACCTGTAGGTAGGTTGCGGTTTTCAATGCGAGTCCCGCGGAGGTTGACCGTTTTCAACAGTCTTCTCGAGGAGCGTATTCAGCATGTTCTTCACCTCGGCCATGTCTGTTGAAGCTGTTGCGGCGGTGTCCATATCAGGGTGCGATGCTGAGGAGCTCTTGTTGCTGCTAGTCATTGCGTTGGGTCTGATGCGTGTAGTGATTCCTAAGTGTCAGAGAATTCTCCTTCCCCTTAGTCGGCGCCAAACTGTGGGGGCGTGAACCTGCACAGTTAGATTTGTCAAGGGTTGTAGAGGAGATGGAGATCTCTAGTAAGCGGAGTCACTTTGAACACAACAGATTGTAAAGAAAGTTCTCAAAAAACACTTAGCACAAGACATATGTATAAAAAGAGTTCTCTTTATTGCTGTTATGGCTTAAGCGTTATTACAAGAGAGTTTCTCTGCTAAAAGTTGTGATCCCCCTTCTGGGTGAATATAATGAGCTATATATAGTTTTCATAAGTAACCTAGGTCAACTAATAGAATGGGCCTGGCCCGTTAAGCAATATATTAAATTTAGGCCCATATTCTTATTAAGCCCATTTTACACATGGGTTTAATGTCATTTTGGGCCTAGATTTCAACTGGGCCTTTGTAGGCTTGCTTCGATTATGTCGCTTTCAATCGAATTGATCTTGTCGTTATATCGATCTCATAAGGGTGAAATCCGACCCCTACATATGCTTCAGGCAGTTGGGGAAGCACGAGGGCAATTATCCTGTTCATGACCGTGAGTTGGCTGGTGTGATCTTTGCGTTGAAGATTTGGAGGTTTTATCTGTATGGTGGCAGAGTTCAGGTGTTCACTGATCATCATAATCTGAAGTACATTTTTACTCAGCAGTATTTGAATGTACGACAGAGGCGATGGTCGGAGTTGTTGGCTGATTATGACTTGGACATTGTCTACCATCCGGGTAAGGCTAACACTGTGGCAGATGCTCTTAGTCGGAGATGGTATGATTCATCTCAGGAGCGGGATGTGGAGACTCTTGTGCGCATGCTTAGTACTTTGAGGTTGTGCGTTACTTCAGAGGAGCTGTTGGGGTTAGCGACAGCTGATCAGGCGGATCTTTTGAGCAGGATCCGAGTAGCTCAGGAGAAGGATCATGTGTTGATTGATCTCTCTAAGGCTGCTGGTTCTGAGTATCAGGTTTCTGCTAACGGGACTATCTTAGTGCATGGACGAGTCTGTGTTCCTAAGGATGAGGACTTTGAGACAGGAGATTCTGAGAGAGGCTCATGCGAGCGAGTTTTCGATTGATCCGGGAGCAACTAAGATGTATCGGGATCTGAAACGGTATTATCATTGGGTCGGGATGAAGAGAGATGTGGCATATTGGGTTCCAGCGTGCAACGTTTGTCAGCTGGTGAAGGCTGAGCATCAGGTTCCTAGTGGCTTATTGCAGAGTTTACCCATTCCAGAGTGGAAGTGGGACATGATTACCATGGATTTCATAGTAGGGTTGCCGGTTTCTCGGACCTATGACGCGATTTGGGTGATTGTGGATCGACTGACTAAGTCAACACATTTTTTTGCCATTACGAAGATAAATGGAGCTGAGGTCTTGGCTAAGAAGTATGTGAAGGAAATTGTGAGGTTGCATGGTGTGTCAGCAAGCATTGTGTCGGATAGAGATCCGCGGTTTCCTTCCGTGTTCTGGAGAGCTTTTCAGGCAGAGATGGGCACTAAGGTGCACATGAGTACAGCTAATCATCCTCAGACGGATGGGCAGTATAAAAGGACGATTCAGACACTTGAGGATCTGTTGAGGATATGTGTGCTAGATTGGGGTGGTCATTGGGAGGATCACTTGAGTTTGGTGGAGTTCGCATATAACAACAATTTTCAAGCGAGTATTGGTATGGCTCCTTTTAAGGCGTTGTATGGGAGGTCATGTCGTACACCGCTATGTTTTACCCAAGTGGAGGAGCGGAGCATTTATGGTGCAGATTTTGTTCAGGAGACGATGGAGAAGATCCATGTTGTGAAGCTGAACATGAAAGAGCTCAAGATCGGCAGAAGAGTTATGCCGATAGGAGAAGGAAAGAGTTGGAGTTTGCAGTCGAAGATCGAGTGTATCTCAAGATGGCTATGATGCGGGGTCTGAACAGGTCCATATCCGAGGATAAGCTGAGTACGAGGTACATGGGTCCGTTCCGAGTTGTGGAACGTGTGGGACCAGTTGCTTATCGGTTAGAGCTGCCTCCGATCATAGAGAAATTCTATAATGTGTTTCATGTTTCAAAGCTCAAGAGATGTTTGCATGCATCTGAGGAGGTAGTAGTGACGATTCCTGCAGATTTCCAGCCTAATATGACTGTTGGGATGAGACCGGTTAGGATTCTTGAGAGAAGTATCAAGGTTCTGCGCCGGAAGTGAGTGCCGTTGTTGAGAGTCTTGTGGGACTGTGACGGTGTTCAGGAGGAGACTTGGGAACCAGAGGCAAAGATGAAAACAAAGTTCAAGAAGTGGTTCGAGAAGCAAGCCGAGGAGTGATTTTGTTTTTCTTTGTGGTTTCCAGTTTCGGTTTTTGTGTCGTAGTCACCGTGTGTGGTGAGGTTTGTGTTGGTGGATTATGTATTTTCATTGAGTTGTAATGATTATGACATTTTTCAGTTTAATAAGATGAGTATTTCTTATGTTGTTGACTTTGATAGTCATGTGTTGTGGATAGAGAACCTCGAAATGGAAGTTTTATAGTGGATAGAACTTGCCAGTTTCGGTGGAATTCTATCGGGTTTGTGTGTGAAAGAGTCTCAGAATAGAAGTTTTACAGGGGTTAGAACTGTCTAGTTCTGTAGAGACTCTGCAGGGACATCCGGTGTGATGGATGGTTCAGATAATTGTGATGACCATGTTTGTGATGGTATTCCGGGTTGGGAGTATCATGGTGAGACCTTGGGAGGTAGTTCTGGTCAGAGGTGCATTATAGACGTTAGGAATTGATTGCAAAGCTCAGAGGTAGACATTGGTTCTTTCTTGGAGATGAGTCTCCGGCAGATCTTGAGAGATGCGTCTCTCCGGGGGATAGTTGGTTCCCTGCATACCGATCATTCGTCAGGAGTGCAAGGACTGAGAGCGTGAGGGTATGGAGATAGTTTTGGGAGGTTGCGACCTCTGGAAAATCTTTGAGAGATGCGTCTCTCTAGGGAATAGTGAGTTCTCTGCATACCGAGAACTTGACGGACTGTGTGTCTTGATGGTTTGAGGGGTATGGAGATGGTTGGAATCAAACACCGTCAGGACTGCGCGGACTGAGGTGGGTTGATATTAGGCACCGAAAGCTGAGGGGTGACGATCCCGAGAGCTAGATGGTGGTTATGAATTATGAGCAATCAATGTCTGAGACGGGTCTATATGCATAGGATGGATGTGAGCCTCCAGAGGGTCTGGGAGATGTAATCTCCAGTGTTACTCGCAAGTTGGCCAGGTGGTTAGCCTTGTGGGCTGTGTTTAAGGATTCGAGGACGAATCCAGTTTTAGTGGGGGAGAATTATGACACCCGTGAACCATTTTTTGAGGAAAATGGAGGCGCTGTCGATCGACACACGTGATGTATGTCGATCGACAGTTTCCTTAAGGGCTGTCGTTCGACACCCATGGTGTGTGTCAATCGACATGTCCTTTAATTGGTCGGTTTTTCTGGTTCAATTTTTAATCGTTCAGTTGGGCCGGGCAAGTTTAGGGGAAAATTAGGATTCGTATTTAAGTCTTTTTGGCCGCATTATGATCGAAACCAAGTCTCAAAATCAGTGGAAAAAAGTCTGAGAGGAGTTTCTCTTGTTCCTGAAAGTTTTGAGGATTAGGGTTTCGTTCTTGAGTGTTTTGGAGTAGAATTTGTGGTGGTTGTCGTGGATTTCGTTTCTAGCCTCAATTCCATCAGTTTCTATCGAAAATCCAAGGTGAGTGCGTGACCATGGCTTCTGAGCCGGTGGATTCGTTAGGGTTGCTTGGTGATAGATTTGAACGTGTTGATTGATCTTGTGGTGTTTGTTTGAGACTGTGTATATTGGTTGTTGTTTTGTGCAGGTTTTCGTGTTAACGCAGAGGAGGAATCGATCCGATAGGATTATGATCGGTTTTCCAGGATTCTGCGAAGGGCCTGTCGAACGACACACACAGGGTGTGTCGAACGACAGTCCAGCACGAAGGCTGTCGAACGACACACGTAAGGTGTGTCGAACGACAGGCAGTTCACATGCCTGTCGATCGACACCTAGTGGTAGTGTCGATCGACAGCCTGTCTCATTGGCTATGGTTGAGCCTTTGTGTTTCTATGTTGTTTTATTGTGTGTTTGCCTGGGCGGTCCATCGTGTCTGAGTGCACAGTCGTAGATGGGATGACCGTCTCACTGAGTATTTATGATAATACTCACGCATCTTTTTTTCCATGTGATGCAGGTAAAGGCAAATTGTGATCGTGGAATCACGGCTACGAAGAGGGAGATGATCTGGGGTCTCGTTGTTTTTGTGTTGTCTTCATTTATCGTTTTAGAATGGTTGTTTAGGTTGCTGGATTGTGGAACTTGCTGATTGGATTTGTTGTTGAACCGGTTTAGTATTTAATGGAATTGGTTTTTCTTGGTTAATTGTTTGGTTATCCGCGGTTGTGTTGATTGTCTGTTTTGCTTGGTTGTTGAGGATAACATTTATGAGAATGCTAGTCCGAGACCAAGGTTTGTTTGTAAAAAAAAAAAAAAATGGGTCGGGTTGTTTCATTTTGTAAGGACATGAAGTTTCTTTTCATTAGATTCTAAGCTTGATGTTGAAATTGAATTTAGTTCGTCAACTTGCATGGCTTTTTCTGAGGTAAATGGGGAATCAGTATCATACGATGATGAAGAATAATCTAGTAAGAGATTTGATATCTTACTTGAAAGTTCTTCTCCAAGGTCGAGTTCTTGTATTTTTCTATTTAAACGGCAATATTTTGAGGTGTGGCCTTTCTTGTTACATTTCAAGCATGTTAGGTTTTTATTGAAAGGTTCTTTGGTTGGGGTTTCTTTTGGTGGAAACCTTTTACGTGTCTTTTCCCAAGAATTTTTTACGAGTTTGATTTTCGTTATAGTTTCTACGAAGTTTTCTATGTTTCTTAGAATAATAAATTTTACTGCAATTTCCTATGCAAGATTTACTGTTTTTGCTAGGATCAATTTCAAATTGTCTATAGAAAGAACCTAGTTCTACTTTGGTTCTTTTGAGTTCCCATATAAGATGTTTATGGACTTTAAGGTCTTGACAGATCTTAAGATCTTCTTGTTGAACAAGACTAATTAATTCTCCATACGTGAAATCATCATAATCAATTATTTGGGTTCCCGTAGAATCTCAAATTTTATTCCTAACTATAAGTGTAGAGAACGAGACACAAACACATGAATCTGTTCGGAAGGCGCTGAGCCAACACTTTTACTATTATTCTTTATAAGTAATCTTTACAATGATGTACCTATCTGGATATATACACATTCAATCATAAACTGTATCTATATCCACAAATCAATAGCCTAAGCTACCCTATACGATCTCATAACAACCTGTTGAATCTAAGGGCACGAACACTCACCTCTAAAGCTTTCCTTTTCGCTAAAGCTTTCCTTTTAGCTAAAGCTTTCTAGGTTACAATCTCTCAATTTCTACTGTAAGTGTTACCTCTCAAAGGCACAACCCTTAGGCATATATATACTAATATTTAGAAACCACTAACCCTAGATTTACTAAATATTCTCTCAATATGCAAAAAGGAAACTCCCTTGATCTTCAAGCTTATTCTTGATGTTCAAGGTTATCCTTTCCATATTGTTTCACGCTATGATCCTCTCATCCCCTGCGTGAATATTCTCTTCAATATTTTCCAAATATGCAAAAAGGCAACTCCTTGTTCTTCAAGTAATTTCTTTCCATATCTGGTCTCACACTAAGATCTTCTCATCTCCTGTGTGATTCACGCTAAGATCCTCTCATCTCCAGCGTGTATATCCTCTGCCCAGCTCAGCACGACTTGACCGATAGCTTGCACGCCACTCTAAGTTCAATGCTGACTGAACATGTCGTTGTTGTCCGAGCAGGCGAGCAGCTCTCTGTTGATGCACATACTCCTATTCCACACAGGCGTCTGCATCTTCAGTCTCCTCCTTTTTAGCTTAGTTTGATAATTCAACACTCCTCTCCTTTTGTACATGCAACCAGATCACACAAAAGAACCACATTACCCGATAATATCCAAACACATACTCACCAAAAAGGAAGCACACAAGTAACTGAAATATAATCATAAAAAATCACACACGGACAAGGTTACGATTACCGAAAAATAAAACAGAATCACACCTAATGTGATCTAACCGAAAGTGAATGGTCTTAGAAATAATCATCACACACCACACCCGGATAATGTTCTGATTACTCAAACACACAACATAAATACACCGAATGTAATCTAACTGTAGTGTGATCAGTCTTAATTTCAAAAGTAATTTTAAAATTTTAAAAACACAAGCCAAGAGCCAAAAGATGCACTAAATGATCTAATCAATTAAGCCCAAAGACAAACAGCTCCCCCTAAAGCTATGCAAGCCTCTACCTCTTGTTCTTAGCACAAACATTTGTGTCCTAGAAAACCAACTGTGTCCTAGACTCAAACTCAAACTTCATCTCTCCCTGCTTGATATCATAACTAAGGTAAAAGCACCATAAAGAGCACACAATCAAGCATATGATAGCGAATGATCACATACCTGCCAAAGCATCCTCAAAGATCTGAATTGTATGTCTCAAGGCTTTGTGCAGCTTATAGTCCCCGATTCCACTCCTATAATGCTTCTTTTGGGGCCTGACTTGCGGCAGTGGCTCATCTTAAATCGCAGCAACACGAGGTTGAGCCTCCAGCAATTGATGTATCATCCTTGGAAAGGGCAACAACATCTTGTATATGATCATGGACCGCGTCTTGCTTTGGTAGCCCGAATGCCAATTCAAACAGTACATCTTAAGCAGAGTATTCAGATCATTATTATATTGAGCAGCGGACTTAAAATTCTACATCATCTTGTTCTTCCCATCAGTCATGAAGCGGACCAAGTCAGCCTCTACACATTAGCTGTAACAACTAGAAACTCCAGATCATGACATTCTCTCCCCTGAATCTCAGGCACAGGACGGTGATCATCTAACAGCCGAAAGGCTTAAATCAAGTGACCCACCTTGTACAGAACCTTGAACCTTGTCTTGTTCTTGTGCTCTTTGGGAAATACTACTCCAAACTCTAGATTTTGAACATAACCTTCTTGGTAATAGCTACCTGAGTGACACATGTGATCCAACTCAAGGTACTGACCTTATCCCAGTCATGAATTCAGCCAAAGGACTCATGATCACTTGCAGTTGCTCTTCCTGATTCAGATCCACATGATGTTAAGCCACACATAGCTGATATACCAAGCTCATAATCTTGAACCCACACAGCCAATGATTCTTCCTCAACTCTCACAGTAGGAAGATTTGCTCACAACTTTCTGACAACCATGATCACAACCAGTATCACCTCGGTGACCATACTCAGAAAAACACCATCCTTGATCATCTTTCTAACCTCAAAAGGATTTGCAAAAACTCCAGCATTCGTTCCACATTCAACGGTTGAAACACGAAGCTCAAACCTTGATTTGCACAGCGGAAAGCACGAACATAGTGGCATCAGACACAATCTTCAGAACCAGACAACCAAGTTCTGACAGATGTAACCCGAGAAGCCGACGCTCTAACACGCAGAGATGAGCCGACTCTTCTTCTACACAACATCAAACACACCACTGTATGGGAAAACAGGACTGTGATCGTCTAATACTTTGCAGCAACAACTTCATGCACATGCACCATAGCAGTCTCAAGTCTTTAACTGATCAGTAACACTTCATCATATGGCAAGACCCAGATACATCGGTCGTATGCTCCAATGACTTTGACACCTCTCTGTTAATCCACACAAACCAGTGACAGATCCCTAACTGAAGACAGAGAGGACAACAAAGAGAACAACTCTCGACGGCGAACACAATCCCGACGAGGAACTATATGTAACTATAACCAAAGGATTTGAATCCACTTGCATGGCCATATTTGGGTTTGATACAACCTCGTTGGAACACACATAACCACCCGAGTTCTTTGAAAGACAACACCCTTTGCTTGAACATATCATAGACCAACAAACCAAGCCTTCATCTTGATTTTAGGATTTTAGAGAGTTCAGTGAAGAAAACCAGTGAATTGAGAACCTTCAACCAGGCTGACAATAATCATTTACTTCCTCCTTTTCCTCCTTCTGATTGTTGTGACAAGGAAAATCCTAGACCTTTTCCTCCAACTCGATCAAGAATCTGCACACACCAACTCATGGGCCTTTTTTATTATCACGGGTCTTAAATCATCCAAGGACCTGACTTTTACTCAGCAACCTGAAATCACTCAACAACCCATCAGTGCACACATGTGATAGAAATATCAGAATGCTAATCAAGAACTTGTTAGGTTCACTTGCTCTCGCCCAAGCACACATATTAGCACATTGAACACTTTTAATATCAAGCTCAGTATGAACACAACCATTTAGGGACCCAGATCACAAAGACTACATGGGCGTTTTAACTTTTGAAAGTATGTTTATTACCTTTGAAATCCTGCCAGTTGATCACTCACTGTGCCCCGAGACTTGATCCAGGACAAGCACCAGAACTTGTTAAAACCTTTGATATTAAAATAACTTGATCCCCGGATTTGATGACTAGTCAATTCCTACTGGCATTCGCGCATCCTGTACAACCCAACTTGCAACTTGGTGATTCCAAAAACAATGGCTAGAAATATTTCTAAAAGAGTGGGTAAATCATCAGAGAATGCCATCACTTAACTTCTCAGGCATATGAGTATACGATTAAGCTCTAGAGTTGCCTTTCCTATTGCATTTGCAACTCAACTCGCTTTTGATGATGGTACTCTAGTTGTATAGCAAGCGCATCATGTCTCTGAATCATCATGATGATGTTCTTTTTAAAGACTTAATCATTTGCGCATCACATCTTCTTGTTGAAGATCCCCATACACGAAGTTGTGTATCTTCAACACAAACACATCACTTAAACAACCAGCTCTGTGTGTCTTGTTACCTTGCACAGCTACTGGTTTGTTGACCCTTCACTACCACACAACTGCTGCATTTTCGACACAAACACATCACTTAAACAACCAGCTCTTGTGTTTTGTCGTTTGCACTCTTAACACATACACATCACTTAAACAACCAGCTCTTTGTGTCTTGTTATATTTACAGCTCTTGGTTTCGTGAAAGTCATGTACACAAGCAACTGATGCCTCCCAACACAGAAACATCACGTTGATTTCCAGCTTGTTGTGTTGAGAGTTTCTTTGCACCAACTCTTCCTCATCTTTCAGCCTTTTTTGGCTCAGCTTGTGTTCACACACTTGTACTTGATCATACAGGACCGCCATGAAAGACAACTTTTTTCCATCAAATACTACATAGACATGAATCAACATTCTTTGAAAAAACAAGTTTTGAAAACTCTTTTTAGACATGTTCCAGCACCTGCCCCTGTCTCAATACACAACGCTCAACAAGCAAATCAGATCTCATAAAACGCCAATAGCCTTTCTTAGATTAACAAATTGGTAAAAAGCAAGAGCTTTTGTGAATAGATCAGCGAGTTGGAAATCAGAGCCCACATATTCTATCGTAATCAGTTTCTCCTCAACAAGTTCACAAATAAAAGGTTTCCTGAATTCTATGTGTTTAGTACGTGAATGTTGAACTGGATTTTTAGCAATATTGATAGCACTATGATTATCACAATGCACTAAAATGGAGTCAGAGAGTGTACCAAAATCAGCAGCCATCTGCTTCATCCATAGAAGTTGTGTGCAACAGCTTTCCATCGCAATGAACTCTGCCTCACCCGTTGAGATAGACACACTGTTCTGTTTCTTGCTATGCCAGGACACAAGATTGTTCCCCATGAACAAACATCCACCACTTGTACTTCTACGGTTATCCAAACATCCAGCCCAATCACCATCACAGTACCTGACCAAATTCTTGTTGGTGTCCTTGGTGTAGTATATACCCAGATCAGCTGAACCCTTCACATACTTGATGATCCGTTTGACAGCCTGATGGTGAGACACCTTTGGATTGGCCTGATATCTTTCACACATCCCTACACTGAAACAGAGATCTGGTCTACTTGCAGTCATATACAACAATCTGCCAATCATTACTCTGTACAACTTCTCATCCCCTTGTTGAAAAACCATAAACCAGCTTCTGATCGGTAGACCCAAACACAATGTCATCAACACAGACGTGGTCTACCATCACACTCATGTTTCTGTTAAGAAGAAACATACTTCTGGTCAGACTTATCAAACATCTGATCACATACTTCAACGTCTTGATGGTCTTTCACATCCTTGGACTCGTCCTTAGTCTGGATGTCTTGAACTTCTTTGTTGCAAGGATATCATACAGCCTTCTTCGATGCAGCAACCTTTAATACTCCTCTGACAAGCTCATGATTGATTAGCTTGGTCCTTGTTTTGACATTCTTGTGATCCAACTTTTGATGTCACATCTGCAGCTCATCGTGCTTTCCATTATTGGCACATTCGTCAGTCTCTTCCCATACATAACAGTTCTTTACTGTCCTGATACCTTGAATCTTCACCTCTTGATTCTCATTTAGCGCTTTGCAGTTTGTCTTGGTAAACACCATATCATACCCTTTGTCACACTGCTGACTGATGTTGATAAGGTTTGCCTTTAGACCTTCTACATGGAATACATCTTCCAACTTGATCTGGTCCTCCAGTTTTTCCTTTACCTCTGATCCTTCCCTTTGCTCCATCACCAAAGGTAACTCGCCTAGTGTTTACGTTCTTGAAGTCCTCAAGATAGTCCTAATGCCCAGTCATATGTCTCGAACATCCACTGTCAAAATACCACTTGTTGTTACTTCCTTTTGGCCCTTGGCCATCAGCAGTGTAAGCAACATTGTAGTGAAGGTCACTCTTCGCCACCTAAACCTTATGCTTATGTCTTCTGTCCGGGTACACATTGCAGTGAAGGTCACTCTTCGCCACTCAAACCTTATGCTTTTGTCTTCTGCCCGGATACACATTGCAAGGAAGGTCACTCTTCACCCTCCAAACCTTATGCTTCTGTCTTCTGTCTAAGTGCACATGTTTGTAATGTAACATATGCTTGATTCTCTCCAAGAATCTGTAACATTGATCCTTCATATGCCCTGGTTTACCACAGTAGTAGGACATCAACAATTGCTTGACTTTCTCCAAAAATTTGAAACACTGATTCTTCATGTGTCCTGCTTTACCACAGTAGTAACACTCTGACAAACTCTTAACAAGCTTAACTTGTCTGCGTTGAAAGCTCCTAGAAGATGTATTATTCAACATCATGTGAGGTTTTTGTCTCTATTGAACCTTAGGTGGTTGATTTGTAGCACGAACTCCTTCTGCTAGTGATTCTTGTTGCACCATCGTCATCTGCTGTTTGACATACACTCCTTGTGATCTCTTTCTCGGTTGAACCCCCTTTGGGTGTTGTTTGAAAATCTCATCTTGTGGCAATTGTCTCTGCTGAACCATCTTTGGTTGTTGTTTGGTCAACACACCTTGTGGTTTATGCTGATTCACATCCAGTTGTCGTCTAACCATTCTATATTGTGGTTGTTGCTTCTGCAGAACCATCTTCGGTTGTGACGCTTTTACAAACACATGCATGACTGTTGAAGGTCAACCTTGATAACCAAGACCCCAATGCACTTTTCCTGACTTTCCGACAGACAAAAGCTTGTCCACATCCTTGGTACCCTTACTCAGCATCTTGATGTTATGCAGCTGTTCATTTAACCTACCACGCAGACTTTCAGACTTTCAGACTCAACCTTCTCACCCTTCAAGAGCTCCTTCAGGTGATTGATCGCATTCTGCATCATCATATCCTTGACACGCAGCTTTTGACATTCCTCATATCTTTCATTCAGCAGAAGGTTTAGTCGATCAACAACACCTTGAATATCATCTGATCTGGCCTCCTTACCAATCTTCTCATACTCAGCACGTTGAAGTTTGATCGACTCATTCAGTTGTGTGTTCCCACTGAATAGCTCCTTTTTTTATTCTGAATCTTAACTAGATGCTCGCTCAGTAACTTGTTGTCCTCAAGCAATGGCAGGTTGGTCTCATCATCCTCAATGACACCAAAATACCCAGCACAATTTTGTGACTCATCTTGTTCTTCATCCTCTGAATCACTATCAGACCAAGTTACCAAAGACTTTTCCTTTCCTTTGGAGGTTCCAATACAATCAGCCCTTGTGTGACCCAGACCTTTGCATACTGAGCACTTTAGTAGTTCACGCCGCTTGATTGTGGGACAATTTCTGACAAAGTGCCCAAAGCCTTGACATTCATGACACTGTCCATCATCCTACTTCAGACTCCTATCAGTGTTACCTCTAGTCTGAACGTCTCCTTTACTCTGTTGAGATCCTTAACCTTTGCATTGACCTTGATCCAACCTCTTGAAGTACTTCCTCACAATCAACCCAATATGATTGTCAAGCTCATTTGATTTGCATTCCTCTACATTGGCCTTGAATGCAACATCTTTGGCCTTGATGTGCATATTGGTGTTGTATTCCAGATCATAGGCTTGCATCATACCAATCACTTGAGGAAACGTCATGTCATCAGAGTTCATAGAATAAACAATTGCTGATTTGTGTGACTGGAACTTCTTCACCAGCTTATTGTCCTTGTACTTTTTTCCCAACATAGAAGCTTCATTAGCGATTGCATTCAACCGACCATTGTAGGCCTCAATTGACTCATGTTCCTCCATCGTCATTATCTCAAACTTGGATGCCAACATGTCCACCCGAGTCCTCCTCACACTGTATGTTCCTTCATATTGTGTTATCAGCTTGTCCCATGCTTGTTTAGCAGTAACACAACTCTGAACTTGTTCAAACTGAGTTTTCGACAGCGATTTCCAGATCAACGACAGCGCTTTGGAGTTGTACTTAGACTTTGTTTTCTCATCAGCAGTTCAATCTCTCTTAGGCTTCACAACAACGACCCCTGCATCATTCACCACTGTAGGTTTTGACCAACCTTCTTCCACCAGAGTCTAAGCGTCTTCATCAATCCTCTGAATTAACGCTTGAACTTGCACCTTCCACCAACCAAAGTTCTCAGATTCCAGAATCGCATACACGTGCCGTGGGTTCTCTATACTCATCTCAGGATCACACCTGTTCGAAGACGCAAACGATCTTTACCAGATGTCTACTCTGATACCAATTTTAAGCGTAGAGAATGAGACACAACACATGAATCTGTTCGGAAGGCGCCGAGCCAACGCTTTTACTATTATTCTTTATAAGTAATCTTTAAAATGATGTACCTATATGGATCTATACACGTTCAATCCTAAACTGTATCTATATACACGAATCAATAGCTTAAGCTACCCTATACGATCTCACAACAACCTATTCAATCTAAGGGCACGAACACTCACCTCTAAAGCTTTCCTTTTCGCTAAAGCTTTCCTTTTCGCTAAAGCTTTCTAGGTTACAATCTCTCAATTTATGTTCTAAATGTTACCACTCAAAGACACGACCCCTAGGCATATATATACTAATATCTAGAAACCCCTAACCCTAGATTTACTAAATATTCTCTCAATATGCAAAAAGAAAATTTCCTTGCTCTTCAAATTTATTCTTGATCTTTAAGCTTATCATTTCCATATTCTTTCATGCTAGGATCCTCTCATTCCCATGGGATGAATATTCTTTTCAATATTTTCCAAATATGCAAAAAGACAAGGAGTTGTCTTCAAGTAATTCCTTTCCATATTTGATCTCACACTAAGATCTTCTCTTCTCTTATGTGATTCACGCTAAGATCCTCTCATCTCCTGCGTGTATATCCTCTTCCAGCTCAGCACGACTTGACCGATAGCTTGCACGCCACTCCAAGTTCCCTGCTGACTGAACATGTCGTTGTTGTCCGAGCAACTCTCTGTTGATGCACAAACTCATGTTCCGCACAGACGTGTGCATCTTCACTAACTTTTTCTCCTAGAAGGGTTGGGAGTCCAGCGAGGAATTTTTCTTTCCAAAAAGGCTGGTTCGAATCCCGGCGGAGTAGAACCCTAGTGAGGAAAGTGTTTTTGTACCATTGAAAATCACTTAGTTTTTTGCATTTTAGATTTGAGAGTAATTCTGCATTTTTATCTTTTAGAAACTCTGAGACCTCCTATAAAATATAGGGTTATGGCTATAACTAAAGTTGTTACAGCATCTTGCTGGGAATTCCCTGGGTCATCTAAGAGTGGTATGTTATCTTCATCCATTTTAACGGCATCGAGGATTTCTGTATGTTGTTGTCCGGCTAGGTAGTTATCCCACCATCCTTTAAGTTGGCTTGAAAAGCCAGCTATAAGGAGTTCAGCTACTGTTTTATCCTCATTACCTATTTGGGTTCTATTTGCGTTTGCAGCCATAGTCATTTTATGGAGGAAATTTAAAATATTATTCTCAGATATGCCGTCAATATTCCAGTCATATACTGAGGATGAGTTGAACCTAGATTGTTCTATTGGCTGAATCTGCCCAAAGTCAGGCGTTGTTGTTATTTGATGTTCTTGATTGTTTTTCCAATCAAGGCGTTTTATTTGGGGAGTTGGGTTTTGAAATTGTTCAGAGACATTACTTCTAAGGTATTTATTCCTAATTTAGAAGTTGGAGTATCAGCGACGAAATAATTTTGTTGTATACTGCTATCTCCTATATCTATTTTGCTTAATTGACCTTGAAGAGCTCGAATCAAATCAGTATTCGTGTCGTGATATGTTTTAATGGTAGAATTTGAAGTTCGGAAAGGTTTGAACATGGGGTTTTTAACTTTCTTTTCTGAAATAGACTTAGTTATCATAACAGGTTATTTTTGAATTGATTTTTCAATTCTATCGAGCTGTTTGCTTATTGTACCAAGATTTGTGTTTGTAAAATTGTTTTGGTCTATAATATTAGATTTATCTTCGTCTTGCGACCGCTTCAAAAGAATAGCTTCAATTGGTGTACCCAATAATTCAAGCTTTATTCCTTGTTGGGGAGGATGATTTGAACGAACAATTTTCCACTCGCAAGAGTTTCCCATTCTGGGATTTTATTGCGACTGGTTATAGGATATGCAGTTTTAGAAAACCGAAAATTAATTTTGGTTTTTAAAAGCATAGTCTTCAAACCAATTGAAAAATAAAATTTGTACTTTGTGCTCTCAGAGATGATTGTAATATTTTTCTTGGATCGTATTTTTGTTTTCTGAAAAGGTTTAAAAAGCATAATCTTTTTTGGTTATTGTTTTCTGAATAAAAATCTTTTCTTAAAAAATCTTTGTTAATCCTGAAAATCCTTTTCCATAACATTTAATTCATTCATCATATTATATGTTATAGCCGAAAAAGTTGGACTATTTGGTTCAGATTTCGTAGAAAATTCATTTTGGGGGAAATTATTTTCTGCTATGTAAACAGGTTTTGGAATTTGTGTTAAAAAATCAACGTTTCTTAAAACAGAACTTGGAATATCAGAGGTTGAAAACTTTGGTTGGAAATTTGAATATTTTTCTTTGTTCGGAAAATCTTTTTGCAATTTGAGACACTCTTCCTAAATCTATAGTTTCAGGTAGAGATGAAGATTCACAAGAGTAGTCATTAGTTTGATCGTGACTATTATTTCTTATGAAAGAAAGTTTTACTTTTTCATTATAAAATTGTTTGATATTTTTTAAACGACTATTTGGTTCTAAGGGCTCTACAGGTTTGAAAGGTTTTGGATTAACCGCCCCTTCGAGGACCCATTCATCTGGAAAATTTATATCCTTCCATTGAATAGATCTTGGAATGACGGAGTTATATCTTGAAAGATCAGTTTGAAACCCTTTTTACTATAAATATTTACTTTTGAAGAAAAGGCACTAGTCATAGCTTTGTAATTAACCCTAAAAATTAAAGCTATTGGAATTGATCCTTCGATCATATCATAATTATGTGTTTTTACTTGTAAAACCTAAGATTTTAAAATATTTTTGTCATTTAATGAAACCGTAAAATTTGGGTAACAATCAAAATAAATTAGTCCGGTACATAGACTTGATTCAATCGAACTTAGTAAAAAATCCTCACTAAGTTTAAATCGTGTATCTTGTAATATTGCTAAAATCGATGTATTTAAGCCTTCTTTCGAAAGTCGTTTAATACCAACTTGGACTAAACCTATGTGAATGTATTTAAAATTCTTTTCTCTATGTCTTTATAAGGCACTTTCAGAAAACAAAGGAAATGTTTCAAAAGGTTTTGTAAGTTGAATATCTCGTTCTTCTGGGTTTTTTTTCTTGGTCAAAAATCTCGTTCTTCTGTTTTGATTGAGAAATTTGTTCTTAAAAAATTCATTTTTGAAATTTGGTAGATTTGATCCTTATGAATCTTTGGAATTTCTCAATTATCAATAGACCCTTGAAAATCATTTATGGTTGTTTCATGGCTAGAGATAATCTTTTTTAAACCTCTAGTAGGTTTCCGAAGAAGAAGACATGTTTGATGATTGACCTTAAATATGAACTCATTTTTAGAAGATGAAAATGGAGTACTTAAATTCCCTACAATCCTGTTTGAACTTGGGTTTTAATGCCTAATTCTTACGGCTAAAACCTAGTTTACAGGCGAAAACACTCAGGAATTTGTTATTCTCTATTTCAGAATCTTATAAAAGAGTTTAATTCAGACGACTAACAGGAAGGACTTGGAACGCTTAAATTTAAAACTTAAGACACTAGTAACACTCCTCACTTGACTCGGATACAATAGGTAAAACAAGTTACAAATATACCATAACTTATTCATGAACAAGTTGTAATAAGAATACTTATTGTTTTCATGTTTATTAATTTAGTGTCAATTTATGATGTTAAGGTTATTATAATATAGAAATTGGTTTTGTATATTCAACTATTCGTATATTTTAAATTTTACCAGATAAATCAATGGAGCAGTATTTAAAAAATCGTTAAACTTCTGAAGATAATTTGGATGATTGCCTTCGGATCCTATTGAAAGAAAAATAATTTTGGATTATCATCCAAATCATAGGGACGAAGTAAGACAACAGTACTTAGCTAGAGATCCATGTCAACCATATGGCCATGTTTTAAAAAAAAGAAAAATTGGAAAGGCAATGAGACAATTTAATCCAGCTTGGTTTGATAAATATGGTAGTTGGCTAGAGTACAATGTCTAATAAAACAAAGCATTTTGTTTATGTTGTTACTTATTTAAAGATTACATACCAAAACAAGGTGAAATTTATACATTTGTGACAGAAGGCTTTTCTTGATGGAATTGGCCGAGGCTTTATTTGAACATCTGGGAGGCATCAATAGCTTTCATAATATTGCTGCTAAGAGGTGTGATGATTTGACAAATCAAAGACAATCTATCTTGCATGCTTTCTATAAGTTGGATGTTATTGTAAAAATTGAGTATCGTATCCGGTTAAATGTTTCTAGGTACTTACTGAAGCAAGGATTGTCGTTTCATGGTCATGTAGCAACATAAGAAACTTTTTGGAGTTGGTGAAGTATATTTTTTGGAGAAAAAAGAAGTTCTGAATAAGGTGATGTTGAATAATGCTCCGGGAAATAACCAAATGGTGTCTCATCCAATTCAAAAAGCATATCTTCTTGGGATGTGGCGATGTGCAAAGAACATAAATTTTTGGGTTTCTTGATGCTCAAGTAATCAGATCGCTGGTTATTAATGCCATACATTCCTTAAGTGACATTAGTTAGGGATCGAGCTCATACAAAAACACTGATATTGATGAAAAAATTATCTCTTATATAAAACTCATTTTTTGTTCTAAATGCAAAAAACACCTTTTGAAATTGATGTTTGGATTTTTGTATGGGTCGAACTTGGGCTTATGAACTAAATTCGAATCATTTTCTTTTTTGAAAGAGTTATATTACGACCCCCAAAAACATACGTTCGGAAAACAGCCTTTCTCAACCTGATATATTTTCATTCATCGTAAGCTTTTATATCCTAGTTTTAGTGACTAGCCTGATTTAAAGCTTCAACGATGCGAAGGACACAGCAAGATCGAAAGCGGCATCCAATTGAGAAGCATCCATTCCCTGAACCAAAACATGTTTCAAATTTGTAAAGCAAACTTAAACCAGTAGAAAAACTATTAACATACATGAACCGCAAACTAGATAAAAGTCATGTTACAAACACTCATACCTGTCCCGATACGCGACCATCTTTATCTTTATCTTTCCCTTTCCCTTTCCCGTTTATAGGGGCCATGGCAGTATTAAACCATTCAATAACGTCCAATTTCCTGAATTGATCCGACTTCTCCGGAACTCCCGCACACACATCCACCTTGTTTGTTGTTTCATCTGCGCTGAGCACCATTATCGACATCCCCTGCAAGATTCATCAAATCCTTATTTAACTTTTTAGTTTCCATGTATAAGCTATTATTACAAGTGAAGCATTAAGAAAGTAAGGTTGCCTTCTTTTCCATGACTTGTAAAACGGCCGCTCGGACAGCTACTATATCCAACCCAATATCGACCTTAACTACACAGAAGGTCTTCCCCTCTGATGTTGCGGACTCAGCTGCCTCTGTTGCTAATTCGACAGCTCTCTTCAAGTTTAGCTGGGCTCTTTTCTTTTGAGCTTTTCGCACTTCATTCTGCAGGAGACCACTACTTTAATATTCTGTTGATCATAAACTAGACCAGAGAGTAGGGCCGGACCATAATTTTACCTGAAGCCCAACAAGCTTTCTTTTGATACCTGCTTTTATATCAGGTGAGATAACTGCTTCATCACAGCGTCTTTCCAAAGAGTTAACTTTCTCTTCCAATTCAAATTCCTCCGCTATCAACGCATCATATAGTTCTCCTTTGAGCGAGTATGCTAGATCTATGGCATCAAGAGCACACTGACCGGTCAGGGCAGTTATCCTACGAGTATCGCTGCCCACTCCTTCCTCCGATACAATAACAAACGCTTTGGCTTCGCAAGTGTTTGTTATGTGTGTTCCTGGAATCAGAATAGCCATACTCGTTGTTGTTGTTTTTTTTAAAAAAATGATCTCTTGGTCACAGTCGGCAATGCAAGCAAACTCACCTCCACAAAACTCAGAGGAGATTTTTAACCATTTATTGTTTTCAAGATCAGCCACGAGGTCCTCCACATCTCTACCAATTGCCACTACTCTAACAGGATCATACGAGGCCTAGAAATGGAATGAGAGACAATACTCTGACAAACCATACTAAAAAAAAGCCTAGCAAGAGAGAACCGATTTAAACAACTTACTTCCCCCAATGCTTCTCTTAGACCCTTAATACGTTTCGCTTCATAAAGTGGTGCTTTCTTGGAAAATACATCAAGGTTGAGCTTGATTTGCGTTTTCACTACCAATTCGATCTTTAACAAATCATTAGGATCAACAGGCTTGCCTACTCACAATACGGAATCCATCAGACTCCTCAAAACAGACCATCCACAGTTAAAATAAAATTAAAAATACTGACTGTACCGTAGGAAAAATCAAATCGTAATTTTTAAGGAAGAACTATTGATCCCTTCTGGTTAATACCGTCCCCAAGTATTTTCTGTATTCATGAGAAAATACAGACTTTTAAGAACCATTCGAAAATTAATGCAAGGTTTGGTAATAAAGAGTGTATGTATACATACCTTGAGGGCAAAATTCAGCATATGTGTACAGGTATGGTTAGGAGCAATGAGTTTACGTCTCTCATAGTCAACCTGCACATATTACACATCATAGATAAGATCTAAACAAACTATAGTATTAAGTAAAAGCGAAATGGGACGTATAGGCAAACTGTTTACCTTGCAGGTCACTTTATCCCCCACCAAGACCTTTCCAGTTTTGCTAGTGAGAGAACCAAAATGAAAAACAAAGCCCTTACTTGTTTGCACATTGCATACTTCGAATGTACCAAATGAACCTTCTATAACTCCTGTGTCAAAAGTCTACCGCCAAAGTAAAATGTTAGGTGCACATAGTATTTCCAGATACAGATAAATCATGGAAAGTGTATCAATAAACAGCTCATATTAACTGGGACTTAGGATACTAGGATGCAAAACCCGGCATTTTTCCACCAAAATATACTCAAATTTAAAACGATACAGTCCACTCGAAGATGAACATTTGTATGATCGGAATTGAAAAACAATTAGCAAACTAAATAATATATACCTGGCCACCCTGCTCAGCATAAAAACTTGTAGATGCTAATACCAGCGCTAGATTATCGCCGACAGCTTTTACTTCAGTCTCATGATCCTGCACATGGGTAATTGCAAATTAAAAGGGCCTATGCAGATATCAAAATCTGTTTTAAGTCTTCATGCACTAGTTTCTTTTTTTATAGTACAAAAAACATAAGAATTGAGATTGTATGGCTAAAGAAGACAAACCTGAAACCAAGTGTACTTAAAAGAATCATCCGTTGCTGTAACGCCAGCTTCGAGTAATCTTGATGTAGCACCAACATCCACTAAAAATCTAACATCACCTTGCTGCTACATTATTGACATTGTTAGTGGCTACTCAAACACTCAAAACAGAAAGAGAAACGTTGGGAACACATTTTTCTGGGTGTGTCTCGATATATCCTTGGACTCTTCCATGGCTTTGTTGTAATCGTCAACATCAATACTCAATCCTTGTTCTTCAGCCATCAACTGATACCGGAGAACAAAATTTAAGAAACAACACATATATACAATAGTCATAGAGAATTACAACTGAGCTATAAAATACCTGCGTCAAATCTAATGGGAAACCATGTGTACTCCACAAGTCAAAAGCAACCTGCAAAAAAAAGTATGTTGAGATGGCAATGACTGCAACATTCAAAGCGAAACAACATAAAATCCGTTAGATGCGCATGCCTTTCCAGTCAGGTTATTCTCCTTAACAGCTTTGTGAAACTTCTTAATTCCCTGCAGTGAGAATTTGAAACCATTTAATCAAAACTCCTCTTGTATTCACTTGTCCAACAAAGACTTGTATGTGGAATCATAACCCCAGCACAACCACAGGTTTAAAATATAAGTTAAAAGTTACCTTTTTCAAGGTCTTGCAAAAGGCTGCTTCCTCTTCTTCTATTATTTCAATGATCTTTTTTTCATGTTCCTTTAACTCTGGATACACATCGCCCATCACCCGAGTAACAGAACTCACAAGCCTACAGGTTAAGCACACTCATCAGTGACACTGATGGTAAAACATGCACCAACAATTCCAATGTAGTTTCTTACCTGCTGAAAAACCCTTCCTCGGCTTTTAAAATCTCTGTTCCAAAGCGAACTGCTCGACGAAGAATACGCCTCAGGACATGCTCTCGACCCTCATTACCTGTAAGAAAGCATATAATCTTTATTCAAAGAATGTAGAAACACATACTCAACTAAATGATCAGCCAAGTTTGAGCAGAGGTATGAGCTCAAACATATACTAACCGTTTGCACGGGGAAAAAAGAGTAATGAAAGAAATAATGGCAATACCAGGACGAGATTCATCCGCTATTGCAATTGATAAAGTTCTGATATGATCAGCAATGACTCTATATGCCGTGTCAACTCTGTCAACATCGTCCATACCAAGTTTTCCAGAGTATGGCCTAGCTCCCGTGGCCTAAAAATGTTTGAAACCTCAAGTTAGATTCACAGCAATTAGGGTCTAGAGATTTTTGATATTTTTTCACAGAGTATATAAACAGAGTATCATGAAACACTAAGCTTAAGGTTCCACAAAGAACCTTTCGGATGTCATCAAAGATGGGCACGAAGACATCTGTATCATAGTTGCTCATTTTGTTCTGGAGAATAGAAGTCAATCTTTCGAAACCCATTCCAGTATCATAGTTGCTCATTTTGTTCTGGAGAATAGAAGTCAATCTTTCGAAACCCATTCCAGTATCGACATGCTTTGCAGGCAGAGGTTTTAGTGACCCATCTTTGCTTTCTCTGTTGAACTGTATTGAAAACACATTGGACAAGAGACAGAGATACCTGAATAAAGACAAGATTCATGAATAGAAAAGCTAAAGAAGCTAGCTAATATAGAGCTCCGGTTATATGTAGTATATTATGAAAGAGAGAGAGAGAGATACCTGAATAAAGACAAGATTCCATATTTCCAAACAAGTTGGATCGTCCTTGTTAACCAAGGATGCAGCGTCACGGTCACCAACAAGGTCGTAATGTATCTCGCTACAAGGTCCACACGGACCTGTGTCTCCCATTTCCCAGAAGTTGTCCTGCAAATTCATAAAGTATTACTAAACTGGAATGAAAAAAGAAGCTGTTCATAGTTGAGATTTATGAGAGAGACGAAGTAAACATACTTTGCAACCAAAGGGGAGCACACGTTGAGATGGAAGAAATCTCAACCATATGTCTCTAGCCTCATTATCAGGTTCAAGGCCAGCTTTCTCATCCCCCTCAAAATAGGTTACGTAAATACGATCAGTTGGTATCCCATAAACCTAATGAAGACGACAAAAATCACTTTACATCAAACGAGAGAAGATTATAATGAGTGTGACGAGGAAAAACAAGGTTGTAACTTGTAATAACCTGTGTTAAAAGCTCCCAAGCCCATTCAATGGCTTCTTTCTTGAAATAATCTCCAAAAGACCAGTTGCCAAGCATTTCAAAGAAAGTGTGATGGTACGTATCTTTACCAACATCGTTGATATATCATAGTTTTTACCCGTTTTTGACCATGATTTAACCCGGTTTTATCGAGTCTTTTCGGTGTTTTTCGAGTGTTTTAGAGTCTTTGCAGGTTTTTGTACGTGTGGAGCTTAATTGATGATTATGGAACATTTTGGAGCATTGTGGAAAGAGGAGCTGAAGTCGTTAGAACGGAAATTCAATTGCCGTCAGATTGGCGTGTCTGTCGATCGACATACATGGTGGTGATCGATCGACAGCTACGTTACAACCTGTCGATCGACAGACACATAGACGATCGATCGACAGGCCTTCCCAGAAACCGACCTAATACGTTTTAAAGAAGGAAAATTGTTCATTTTCGGGCCAGAAGTTACCAATAGACCGTCATAGAAGCCCACCACGAGTTTTACCTCTATAAATAGTTTATTTTAGGTTTTTAGATGAAAACTTTTAGATTTTACTTAACAAAGTTTAGAGAGAGATTTTTAGGGTTTTTAAGGAGACAAATTTACTTTATACTTTGAGATTCTTCGAACCCTATTGTTCTTATTCTTATTCTCTTTCTTTATGCATTATTATTCAGTTATGATTTGCTTTGCTGCCATGTCTGAGTAGTTTGCTTGTTAGGTTTAGGGTGATTCGAATGGAATGATGATGAATTGTTAGGGTAAACTCACTTGTTAGGATTATCTGTTAGGTTCTTCACCTAGATTGCTTTAACTCTGATTTAGAATTGATCACTCTAAATTAGCTATCTTAGGTTGATAGATTGACACGAAAGTGTAATTGATTAGCCAGAACTAGATCTTAGGTGAGCAAAATTACTTATTCGCAAAGAAATTTGGTTTAGGGATTTTGTGAACAAATTGGACTTGAATTTAATGTTTGTTTAAATTGATTGAATTCGCAAAGAAATTTGGTTTTCTAGGGTTTAGACATAGTTAGTTTTCGCAACGACAGTTGGTTAATTATACATTAGTGTTCCAAGTTCTAGAACGGTTCTTAATTAAATCCTGATTTTGTTTAACCTGCAATTCTGATTCATCCTGAGAATTACCCAAAAGCCTAGCACTTTGTTTAATTGAATTTTAAATCAACAATCTTTCACTGTTTCAATTTGCTTTTGTCTTTATTTTACATTATTTTACTTAGCCGAATTCTGACTAAGTTATTTTTGTTCGTTTTTACGCGTTTTCTTTTGTTTTTGTGTTTCAGTTGGCTAAGATGGTTAATCGAGCTGTAGTGGTTTTTCGGAATGCTGAAGGGGAGAATGTTGATCGAGATGGCAATCGATACAACAATCAGGGAGACCCCATTGATGAAGTTGGTAACATCATTGAGGTTATGGATCCAATTGCAGCAGAGCGTGCTGAGCTAGATCGTCAAAGGGTTGAGTTAGAGCGCCGGCGCGCAGAGATTGAGCATCTGGCTCAGGCGAATCGCGAACCTCAGGGGGCAGTAGTTAACCAACGCACTTTGGGAGACTACTACCGTCCTGAAGAACATTACGCCAACAGGGCAGCGATTCGACCTCCTAGATTTGAGCGGAGGGATTTTGAGTTGAAGCCTGCGTACTTCTCTCTTGTAGCTCAACATCAGTTCCATGGGCACCCATCAGAGCACCCCATGGATCATCTTGAGATGTTTGAGGATCTTGCGTCTAGCATCAAGGCTAACAACGTGTCGGAAGACTACATTATGTGTAAGCTCTTCCCATTTTCTCTTGCTGGAGAGGCAGCCTCTTGGCTGAAGCAATTGGAACCAGGCTCACTGACTACTTGGAGAGATACCAAGAGTGCTTTCCTGAGTCACTTCTACGATGAGTCGCGCTCAGAGGATCTACGGGCTAAAATCCAAACATTCGTTCAGAATCTGACAGAATCTTTCAAAGCTGCGTGGGAAAGGTTCAAGGGATATCAGAGAGATTGTCCTCATCACGGGTTTACAGAGGTTCAGTTGCTGGGTATATTCTACAGAGGAATGGATTGGAGACATCAGATGACTCTAGATGCTTCGAGTAATGGGAATTTCAAAACCAGGTTTCCTGCTGATTGTCTGGAGCTCATTAAGAACGTGTCTACTAGCAATAGTACAAAGAAGATTGACGAGGAAAGGAGACGAGGAGCTGGTCAAACAAATGGAGCTGAGATTGTTGAGGAAAATGTTAATTACATCAACCAGAATGGCTACCAGAATCAGCGGTATGGGAATCAGTCAGAGAACAAGGGATACAACAATTACAATCAGAGGAACTACGGATCTTCATCGTATCAACCGATTCCTGCTAAATCTTCAGAAAGTGACTTGAAGAGTATGTTCGAACAACTTCTTGAGGGGCAACAAACCCTAACAGTAAGTATCAATGTGAAGATTGACGGGCTGTACACTAATCTCAATGGAAAAATAGAAGCCATCAACATTCACTTGAAGAAGCTTGATACTCAGGTTGCTCAGACTGCTGAAAATGTAAAGAGACAAGAAGGTTGTCTTCCAGGGAAATCTGACATGAACCCAAAGCATTTCTCCAATTCAATCACGTTAAAGAGTGAGGAACAACTGTTTCCAACTGTTGAGAAGTGCGAAGATGAAGCCTTGCTCGTGGTTCCTGAAGAAAATTTTAATTTTGAGATTTCGGAGGGCCTGTCGATCGACAGCTACAGAAAATTTCGGTACGAACACGATTTCAGCAGCCCTGTCGATCGACACACCTGATGAGTGTCGATCGACAGCCCCGAAAAATGCAGAGATTTTCGAATGTCAGTCGGAAACCGCCATTGAACGTGTCTACAAGCCCAAGATCCCGTATCCAAGGAGTCTATACCCTTCATGCATCAACCAAGGCAGTGACAAAGCACCTCGAGAGGAAAATAAACAAGCTCCAACATCATTGAGGAAGCTGCCAAAGTTGTTGAATCCAGGGATGTTTGTGGTTCCTTGTTCGATCAATGGTGTAGAATTGAAGGATTCTTTATGCGACACAGGAGCCAATGTGAATGTTATGTGTGAGGCTGTTGCAAAGAAGCTAGGAATTTTGGAGTTACAACCTTCAAGGACTTATATCGAGCTCATAGATAGATCCTTTACAATTTCTAAAGGCTTCATTCCTGACGTGTCAATTCAAATAGGAGATTGTCTTGTTCCTACGGACTTCTACATCATTGAGAGAAAGGATGATATCTGTAAACCATTGGTTCTTGGTGCACAGTTCCTTGCAACAGTGGGAGCAATGGTAGATTTTCCTAACAAGCGGATCTCCTTCTCGAACATCAACAAGGATGTTTTCTATCCTTCAGTTGTTGTAACATCAGCTTCATGTATGAGTGTTAATGTTGGAGATACGCTGGGTTTTGAAAATGAGATGAAGAAGGTTCAAAACGTTCTCAAGTTGGCTTCTCCCATTCCACGTCGCCATGACAACATCCCAACAAGTTCCAAATGCCAAAAGATTCCCAAGGGGAAGCGCAGAAAGACCCCTAAAGCATTCTCCAAGTTCAGAATTGTCATTCCTTCGGAGTTGAGGGAGAAGCCAGAGGTAGTTGTCCAAGAGATGTTGGACAATACTATGAAGCTCTTTCCTGGTATTGTTCCTTGCAAGTCTGGGGGAGTGCACTTCAGAGATCCACCTCCAGCCTGAACATCATCCGCAGTCAAGCTAATGACTGAAAACAAGCGCTTGGTGGGAGGCAACCCACCTGTAAGTTTTTCTTTTCCTTTGAGTCATTTTTCTTTCCTTGAGTCAGTTTGTTATTTGCTTTCCCTTCTCACCAATCTCAGATTTAATAACACTGGGAACAGTGTTGTTTAAGTCTGGGGGAGGTAGTTACTAACATAGTTTTCTATTTTGGAGTCAAAAATTTGTTTTTATTGAGTCAAAATGTAGGGAATAATGATCTTTCTTAGGAATAAAGCTTAGTTTTTGAAACTTTTAGCTGTTGCGATGAAGCCTTTGGATGGAGCGAATTCGAAACTAGATGATAGTACAGGTTCCCCTCTTATCGCGATTTGCAGAACGAAGTAGATCAAACTCCAGACTAGCACACTTGACCTCCATTTCGCTATATTCTCTTTGGTGATATCACGACAATAAAACATTCAGGACTCCTTATTCTCTTTACCACTCTTTGTTGATCCTGAATGGCCAGCTCATTTTTAGTTGGTACCCAACCCCTAACCTTAACCTATTGTTCAAACCTCATGCAGTCTCTTTTCCTTTTGTTTTATGTGCAGGCATGTGTATAAACTCCAGATAGAAAGAGGTCCGACGCAGTTTTTCATTCACAAAAATTGCACAGGAAAAGGATTTGGTAGGAGTACTTGAAAGAGAGCAGAAATGCTGAGCATTCCTTGGGATTTAATACACAACAATGGTAATTTTCGAGACTAATATCTTTGTAAAATCATTTCCCCCTTAGAGTTAAAAAAAAAAAAAAAAAAAAAAAAAAAAAAAAAACAATTATTTACTTTTATTTCGAAAAATAAGTAAGGGAAAGGGAAATGATCATTTTAATAAGTCTCTAGCTTTAAAAGAAAATCCCAAGGAATGAGGAAGTTGGATGTGGAAAGTGGAACGTGATTATTATATGAAGATGTTTGGTTCCTGATAACGTTTTGGAGGAGGGAGTGCAATGTGAATGAGAAACTGTGGGCATCAACTGGACCCGACTCTCTCTTGTGATTATGCATAATGTCTGCATCCACCAAATAAAATCCGGTAACCCTAAACACTCTTTAGCTCCATTTAAACACAAAAGCCTTTAACATTACACCTAGCCCTTTTACTTGGTTGATATCATTGGAAATAATTCCATCATCACTTCGATCAAGTGTGCGACAGTTAGGGGAATGTGAAACTGATGGGTTTGCAGGTTAAGATTTGAGGCCCAACCTATGATGGTTGAGATTCGTGACCGCCAAAGGTACTTTGTTTACATACAGCAAAAGAGTCAAGAAAGCAAAGCAAAGTTTCAAAAGATAAGTAAGTTCTCGCGATTTTCAAACCTCGACTTCATTCTTAGTCTCTAGTTTGCTTGAGGGCAAGCAAAAGCTAAGTCTGGGGGAGTTGATATATCATAGTTTTTACCCGTTTTTGACCATGATTTAACCCGGTTTTATCGAGTCTTTTCGGTGTTTTTTGAGTGTTTTAGAGTCTTTGCAGGTTTTTGTACGTGTGGAGCTTAATTGATGATTATGGAACGTTTTGGAGCATTGTGGAAAGAGGAGCTGAAGTCGTTAGAACGGAAATTCAATTGCCGTCAGATTGGCGTGTCTGTCGATCGACATATATGGTGGTGATCGATCGACAGCTACGTTACAACCTGTCGATCGACAGACACATAGACGATCGATCGACAGGCCTTCCCAGAAACCGACCTAATACGTTTTAAAGAAGGAAAATTGTTCATTTTCGGGCCAGAAGTTACCAATAGACCGTCATAGAAGCCCACCACGAGTTTTACCTCTATAAATAGTTTATTTTAGGTTTTTAGATGAAAACTTTTAGATTTTACTTAACAAAGTTTAGAGAGAGATTTTTAGGGTTTTTAAGGAGACAAATTTACTTTACACTTTGAGATTCTTCGAACCCTATTGTTCTTATTCTTATTCTCTTTCTTTATGCATTATTATTCAGTTATGATTTGCTTTGCTGCCATGTCTGAGTAGTTTGCTTGTTAGGTTTAGGGTGATTCGAATGGAATGATGATGAATTGTTAGGGTAAACTCACTTGTTAGGATTATCTGTTAGGTTCTTCACCTAGATTGCTTTAACTCTGATTTAGAATTGATCACTCTAAATTAGCTATCTTAGGTTGATAGATTGACACGAAAGTGTAATTGATTAGCCAGAACTAGATCTTAGGTGAGCAAAATTACTTATTCGCAAAGAAATTTGGTTTAGGGATTTTGTGAACAAATTGGACTTGAATTTAATGTTTGTTTAAATTGATTGAATTCGCAAAGAAATTTGGTTTTCTAGGGTTTAGACATAGTTAGTTTTCGCAACGACAGTTGGTTAATTATACATTAGTGTTCCAAGTTCTAGAACGGTTCTTAATTAAATCCTGATTTTGTTTAACCTGCAATTCTGATTCATCCTGAGAATTACCCAAAAGCCTAGCACTTTGTTTAATTGAATTTTAAATCAACAATCTTTCTCTGTTTCAATTTGCTTTTGTCTTTATTTTACATTATTTTACTTAGCCGAATTTGAAGTCAATATTCCTATCGTTTGATTTGACTCCCAGTGATTCGACCCCTACTACGACGACCTCTTAATTTGAGAGAGTAGCTCAGGGTAAATTTGAGCACATCAATCGTCGAGATCGTTGTGTTTTCCACTGGCGCGAATACACTTTTGGGTGTCACATGCACGCTTTAGCTTGCCAAGCTCGGTATTTGGGTCAGCCATCTCCAAGAATATTGGTTTGAACTGATTCATTCCTTGCAAAAGAGAAAATCCCATCAAAGTTTCAACCGTTTTCTTGGTAATTCTCAGTTAACCAAAACAAAAGGAAACAGAGAAGAGGGAGGAAAATCAGTACCAGCATTAGCGAAAAGAAGAGGAACAACTGGACTTGATGGCCAGTTCTAGTGGGATTTTCCTTGAAAGAAATTGATAAACGTCTCTCTAACTTTTTTGGCTGGCCACTCCACGATTTCCGCCATGACTACCAAAAACCCTAGACGGCAACCGAGCTTCTTCCTGCGGTAACGATAGAGAGGTGAAATCGAAAAAACGAATACGTGAGACGTTACTCCTTACTGTGCTTTGCCTTTCTTTTGTAGTCAGAGAGAGTCTGACCCCCAAGTATACTTCTGTACTTGCCCAAGAATT
Organism: Arabis alpina; assembly: GCA_900128785.1. NCBI lineage: Eukaryota > Viridiplantae > Streptophyta > Magnoliopsida > Brassicales > Brassicaceae > Arabis > Arabis alpina. Next base: position 16,039,797 of record LT669795.1, read on the forward strand.
TAATGGGCTCCAATATGGCCCACAAGCCCAACTAAGTGAACAAATACATATATACAAGTATAACCTCTGTAAATTAATACTCAATAAATTAATACCTCGCTGAATTAATACAATTTTTAAGTCTCAAATTAAGTTTTTAAACCAATTAATCTCTCGATAAACTAATTTTTCTCTAAATTAATAAAATATCGTGGTCCCGACGTTATTAATTTATAGAAGTTTTACTGTACTTCACCAACTAGGAGCGGGCATTGGGTTCTTTGGTTCGGTTCATATTTATTGCAAGGACCGAACATATTGTAAATAATAAAATCATAGAAAAATTCAAATAATGTAGAGTTAATTTAGAAATGAATACATCCCATGTTGATAATCTCATATATAGTTATTATCTTAATAATTTGGACTATTAGGAATTTACATTTTTACAATTTGGTTAGTTACTTAACAATTATTTTGTGTGTTTTTCATTTTTAGTTTTTTACAATTTTCTTTTTTACAATTTGCTTAGTTACTTAACAATTGTTTTGTAGTTTTCCATTTTTAATTTTACTTTTTCTTAACTAATTTTAATTTTTTACATTCCATGTTGATAATCTCATATATAGTTATTATCTTAATAATTTGGACTATTAGGAATTTACCTTTTTACAATTTGGTTAGTTAATTAACAATTATTTTGTGTGTTTTTCATTTTTAGTTTTTTAGAATTTTCTTTTTTACAATTTTCTTAGTTACTTAACAATTGTTTTGTCGTTTTCCATTTTTAATTTTACTTTTTCTTAACTAATTTTTTTTTTTTTTTAATCATTCGCTTTTTTCTTTTATTTTCTATACATAGTTTTGATGACTTATATTCTCCCTAAAATACTTTTTTCGATTTATATTGTCCCTCTATCTTTTTTTACGATTTATATTCTCTCAATTTTTATTCTTAGTTTTTTATAATTAGTTTAGATTATCATAAATTGTTTATTTTTTATAATTAGTTTATAGTACTGAAAATTAAATTGTTTTCTAACTAATTTGACTATTAGGAATTTAACTTTTTACAATTTGGTCAGTTAATTAATAAAACTATTTTGTGTGTTTATAATTTTTAATTTTTTTAAAAATTGTATTTTGTATAATTTGATTAGTTACTTCAAAATTAACAAATATTGACTATCTTTTTTGGAGGATCACGAGTGCAAATACCAATAATGTGGATTGTAATATATACCCATAGTTATTGTGGTATATTTGGAAATCAATAAATAAAAGAGTGTTTACAGGAAGAGAGGCGGAAACACAAGTTGTTTTCAATTCGGCGGAAAGTGAATTTCAAGAGTGGATGGCTGCACAAGCGAGGGAGAGTGATGTAGAGGATAACATAACAGAGGTAACACATACAATGTCTTTGGATACACATCGAATGCGATGTCAAGTGGATGGTTCGTGGAAGGACACAGAAAACAATTTGGGTTTGGGATGGGTATGTCTCCATGGAGATAATATTCTATTTCTAGATGCAAAAAAAGTGTACGTAATCGAAGGATTCCCTTACATTACGAAGATGGAAGCATTAATATGGACAAAGACTTGTATTGGAAAGAAACAAAAGATTAAAAATTGTTTCCATTCGAAGGCTAGATTTTTTCCCCCCCTTCTTCTATTAAAAGAACCAAATCAATTTGATTTCTACTCTCACACAAACCATAAACAAATACCAAGCGTTTTTTTTTCTTTCTAAATTTGGGCAACCTTCACTTTTCGATATCTGCAGTGTTAGACCGGGTTTGCTAGATGTCATCTATTTCTTTGCCGTCACGATGCACTTAGTATGGAGGCGGAGAAAAGAAGTTTTGAGCAGAGAACTTGGAAAATAGATTAATTTCAAGCATTAACGACGACGAAGACGACGAAGAATAAAAAACGTCAATGTCGAAAATATTCAATGCTTTGAATTTTGTCGAAGTCATCGAGATCTGATTTTTGGTATTTAGTGCCACAATTGCAATATTGGCTAAGATGAATAATATTTGATAGGAAATGTTTTTAGGACTTACAACAAAATGTCTAAATTGCTAAGTATAAATAGTGAAGTGCCTAGTTCTCATATTATACTTTTCAAAAGTACTTGATGAGTAAATATTTTCAAAATATAGCAAATTATCAGAATAATTATATCTTTCGTATAAAATCTAAATGAAAATGATATAATCGTTTAAAATTCACTATTATACGATATGATCATAAATTCACTTGTTCTTTTCGTAAACACCACGTTTTATATTGTGATAAAATGTAAATACTAAAACTAACATTGGTTCGAAAATCAAAATACCAATTTTGGTAGATAATACAAGAAATTTAACTCATTACAAAATATACTCATTTTGGAATGAATATCTACACCTTCTCTGGTATATACATCATAGTATATACACTTTTGCTATAAATTTTCCATTTTTCTTATTATAAAAGTTACAAATATAGCATTTCATTAATTTGGGTAACGGCTGTCCCAACACTAATTCCTCCCAACTCTGATGAGTTAGGTGAGTCACTCAAACATATCTTCCATTCTATAAAAAAAAAAAAGACTCAAAAAAGAATATAAAACGTGATTGGACTATAAATAAATATATCAAGGCGAAAACAACAATGTAACAACCATCTTCTTAAACCCATATGTTTTTTTTTTTTTGAAATGAAACAAGAAAAGACCATACTTGAACCCAAGGAGGATAAAAGATCGACGATGATGAGCGGTGCGGTGAAGTCTGCGTTAGGAGATTTGGTGATAACCTTTTTCTGGGTTATTCTCTCGGCCACGTTTGGTATACAGACGGCGGCTATTATCTCCGCCGCCGGATTTCACGGCATGGTTTGGGCGCCTGCGGTGATCTCAACTTTGGTTGTTTTTGTCTCCATCTCTGTTTTTACGGTTATTGGAAATTTTCTTGGTGGTGCTAGCTTCAATCCTTGTGGAAACGCTGCGTTTTATACCGCCGGTGTTTCTGGAGATTCTCTCTTCTCTCTTGCGATTAGAGCTCCAGCTCAGGTATATATGTTCTAGCTTAGCTTTTGAACCGAACCAAGCGTTTTTTGTTCTTATTATTATTGTTATGAATTCATTTACTAAAAAAATTTGAAACTCATTCCCAACTGAATGTATAAAAACAATTAAATCGAAAGTTAGATGATGTCAACAAGAAAAATATTCTTCATTAACAAACGATTCAGATTCACTTTATATTATAAGTAATTGGTATTTGTGACATTTTTCATATGAGTATTCGCTTTTCTGTCTTGTCTCTTCAAATTGGAATCTATTAACAAATTATCCTCAGCATATTTTTTTTTTGGAACTGAATCGTCTTACATTTGTTCATTGTTGGATCAATGTGATGACATATTGTTTAGAGCAGGAATATAAAATCTTTCATTCCCTAGTTTCAGGTTAGCTTTTGAGATTTTTTTTCCATAGATTTTGAGGAAAACTGAAAACACATACACTTTTCTTTTCACTTATTTTGTATTTCTCTTTACAAACAACAAAAGAAAATAAGCGTTGAATATATATGCGTTTTTTTTATTGGTAATTTAGAAATAACATAAGTCTATATACATTTTGATTGACCATTTTTGTATTATCTATAAATATTTTATGAGGTTTTTTTTTTAAATATAATTTTTATCATTATTTTAATTTTAGTAATTTTGAACAAATGAAATAAAAACAAAAATCCATATAAATCAAGTTTCTAAAAATACTAGCATTCTGAATTTTTAAAACTGCTACAACTATGGTACATTACTACATTTTAGCGCACTGGGTGCCCATACTGACTGACTGGCTTGTTTTTTTCTCGTCTTGTGTTGCGTGTCTTCTTTTTTATATACTTTTTTATAAAACGCCAAATCGAAAAATGTTACTTTAGCTACTCAGTTCAATTTCAACCATTCAATCCCAACAAAAATAATAATGCTTACCAAAGTACCACGTTTACAGAACTTTCCACCAATCAACATCAAATCAATTTTCGTTGATTCGTAAAACTGACTCATTGATGACTGGTCCACACCAATGTTTTCTTAGGAGCAAAATACTTAAATTACCTTTGGTATGATTAAAAACAATATGTGACCTTATTAGAACTGCAAATCACATGTCTGAATTTGACTCTTGTTCTTGAAAACTTTTGGAAGAGAAAATGTGATGTAATAATATTATGTGATCCTAGGCAGTTGGTGCGGCAGGAGGTGCGATAACGATCATGGAGATGATACCGGAAAAATATAAAGCTATGATTGGGGGAGGAAAACCTACATTGCAAGTTGATGCACACAATGGAGCTATTGCAGAAGTGATTCTAAGTTTTTGTGTTACATTTTTGGTTTTGCTAATTATCCTAAGAGGTCCTCGGAAACTACTTGCTAAAACTTTCTTGCTTGCTATGGCTACCGTCTCAGTCTTTATAGTCGGGTCTAAATTCACTAGACCATACATGAATCCTGCCATTGTAAGTGATCTTTATTGCATTGTACTCAATAGTTGTTCCTTTTCTGATCATTTTCAAACGAATCTTGATTACTTAATTTTGTGATATTGCAATGCAGGCATTTGGGTGGGCATATTTATACAAGTCTCACAACACATGGGATCATTTCTATGTGTATTGGATCAGCTCTTTTACCGGAGCTATTTTATCTGCGATGCTCTTTCGAATTTTATTTCCACCGCCACTTCCGGTCCAGAAGAAACAGAAGAAAGCCTAAGAAAATATAAGACTAGATGTGATGAATCATCTCCTTTGTTGTATGTTTTCTGCTGTAGTCGTACAGATCTTTTTTTCGCCATTTGTACTTTGTAGACTCATGTATTTTTATGTTTTCCCACTATGGATTCGTACGGACGTCACATTTATCCGGTTTGGGTGTCACTACAAGAAAATAGGTAATTAGTGACGCCTATTTGTGACTGATTTTTCCGTCACAAATTTTGCGACTACTTTGCAACGCTTTTGCTACTCATTAGCGACAGCTAAAACAATAGTCACAGAAACATCACTAATTTGCGACTACCCAAACATGTTGCAGAGTAGTCGCACATTAATGACGTTTCTGTGACTAACAAAACGCGCGTCGCAAATTTGCAACACCAGTGTGACACCAATAATAGTCACTAATATGTATTGCAAAGTAGTCACTAATCTGTGACGCTTTTGTTACGATTTCTGGGCGTGGCAAAAGCGTGGGAAAGGAGTCACTCCAGCTATGTCGGTAACCATGTCGGCAAGGAAATAAAGTAGGTGACACGTGAAAAATAAGGTCGTTAGCTTGCCCACCTACTTATGTAGGTTGTCACAAAAGCGTCGCAAAAGAGTGAGACAAGAGTCACAAAAGAGTGACAATGGCGTCACAAATTTGTGACTCCGGAATTACGTTGCAAAGTAGTGGCAAACATTTACCTATATATATGAGTGCATCGGTTGGTATGTTCCTCATTCAGTCCGATCAAAAAAAAAAAAAATTCTTTAAAAAAAAAAACAAATTTTCAAGAAAAAAATCATGTGGAACTCATCTAGAGATTGGATGTACAGAAGGATCGATCCGCAGACGTATAATCTCTCGACCGAATTTTTGGAAGGAGTGAAGGAGTTTGTGAATTTCGCAAGTATCCATGAGTTGGCTATCAGCAACAACGGTAAGACTTATTGTCCTTGTGCGAAATGTAAAAATGGTGGTAGTGCGAAACCTATTAGAAAAGTTTCAAACCATTTGCATCAAAATGGTTTTATGGAAGATTATTATGTGTGGACCGAACATGGGGAAGATTATAATGTAGTTGGGGCAGGACCTACTAGTAGCAATTACGTAAATGATGATTTTATTAGTGGTAATGAACCAATTAATTATAGTGGTGAGGATGTTTACGCTGGAATGGTGCATGATGCATTTCATGGTTCTACGCCATTAAATGATTATCATCATGATGAACATGGTCATAGTGGAAATGATCATGTTTATGAAGAACCTACCCATGAGGCGAAACAATTCTACGACTTGTTAGAAGCTGCAAACACCCCATTATATGATGGTTGCCAAGAAGGTCATTCACAATTATCATTAGCTGCTAGGTTCATGAACAACAAGGCAGACCACAATTCATCTGAAAATTGCATAGATTCATGGGCGGAAACGTTTACAGAGTATTTACCACAGCCTAATAAGGCGACTGGTTCATACTACGAGACGGAAAAGTTAATGCGAAAACTAGGCTTGCCGTATCATACATTCGATGTATGCATAGATAATTGTATGCTCTTCTGGAAAGAAGATTCGGTGTTGGAGCATTGTAGGTTTTGTGGAAAACCAAGATACAAGGAAAGTCAAGGACGGAAAAAAATACCGTATAGCAAGATGTGGTATCTACCAATCGCTGACAGACTAAAGAGGATGTACCAATCAACGAAGACGGCATCATCGATGAGGTGGCATGCTGAGCATGAGTCACAAGACAGAGTAATGTGTTATCCATCAGATGCGGCAGAGTGGAAAAATTTCAATCAAAAGTATCCAAGTTTTGCGGAGGAAACGCGAAATGTCTATCTGAGATTATGTACAGACGGTTTCAACCCATTTGGAATGTCAAAAAACCACTCGTTATGGCCTATAATCCTGACACCCTATAATTTACCCCCGGGAATGTGCATGGGAAGAGAGTATTTGTTTCTTACCGTTTTGAACTCGGGACCAAATCATCTAAGAGCCAGTCTAGATGTTTTCCTCCAACCCCTGATTGAAGAGTTAAAAGAGTTATGGTATAACGGAGTTGAGGCGTATGATGTGTCATTGAAGCAAAACTTCAACCTTAAAGCTGTTTTATTGTGGACGATAAGTGATTTTCCGGCATATGGGATGTTATCAGGATGGACGACGCATGGGAAATTATCATGTCCGGTTTGTATGGATGACACAAATGCATTTCAATTGAAGGCTGGGAGGAAGACTTGTTGGTTTGACTGTCACCGAAGATTTTTGCCTGCACAACATCCTTTACGGAAGAACAAAGTTAACTTTTTGAAGGGGAAGACGGTAATGAACGAGGACCCACCAACATTTTTAACTGGAGAACAGGTTCTCCGCCGTATCCGATATGCGAAGGCGCCAAGAACATCTGATTGTGGTGGAAATGGACATCATATCAAACCGGTCGGCTACGGAGATTGGCATAATTGGCATAAAGAAAGCATTTTTTGGGAGCTACCGTACTGGTGTGACCTTGATCTACGACACTGTCTTGATGTGATGCACATCGAGAAGAATGTTTTCGATAACATCATGTATACCCTTATGAATGTTAAAGATAGATCAAAAGACACTGTCAAAAGCAAGACTAGATCTTGAAAAATTGTGTGCGCGGAAAGAATTGCATGTTGATGATCATGGCAATGCCCCATTCCCAATTTGGAGATTGAGTTCAAAAGCAAAAGATGTCTTACTACAATGGGTGAAAAATGAGGTTAAATTTCCAGATGGGTACGTAGCTGACTTAGCAAGCTGTGCAGACATTAAAAGAGGAAAATTTTCTGGAATGAAAAGTCACGACTGCCATGTCTTTATGGAATGCTTGCTTCCGTTTGTATTTGCAGAACTTCTCCCTCCAAAAGTGCACAAAGCATTATCAGGTATATAGATATATATATATATATAAATTGTCATTTCATCATGTTATTATTTAGCTTTTTAAATAATACTTATATATACATCGATTATTTGTAGGAATTGGAGCATTTTTCCGTGATCTAAGCAGCAAGTCGTTGGATATAAGTCGTGTCCTACTTTTGAAGGAGAACATTGTGATGATACTTTGTAACTTGGAAAAAATCTTTCCGCCTTCTTTTTTTGATGTGATGGAGCACCTACCCATACACTTGCCATACGAAGCCGAGCTTGGTGGTCCTGTGCAATATAGGTGGATGTACCCGTTTGAAAGGTTTTTTAAACATTTGAAAGGCAAAGCGAAGAACAAAAGATATCCAGCTGGATCGATCGTTGAATCGTACATTAATGATGAGATTTCTTATTTCTCACAACACTACTTCGCCCCTCATATTTCTACAGCTAGCAAAAGAAGGTAATTAATAGTCATGTTATTTACAAACATGCGCATGTTTGTTGCTTTTTTAAAAGTAAGAAGAATTGTTATTAATTATTGGTAAATTCATTATGCAGGGCAAGTAGGTACGATGAAGGTGAAGTACCTATCTACGATTGTGAAGTACCAGATATATTTACTGAAGGAGGTCGTCCTAGTGGAATATGTACAGAATTTTGGTTAACGGAGAATGATTAAGGTACGCACATTCATACGTTTTGCGTAATTGCTCATATTTCCGACCGCTTGAAAGGTAACTTAACTGCTAAGATCATTATTAAATTAAATATATGAATTGTTAATATTTTTTACCAAGGTATTCATAATCAAGTGTTTCGTAAAACATACAGTTTGGTGGATGCACAAATTCGAATTGACAATCCTCGACTTACTGATGTTGAAGTCATAGCAAAAAGAGATGATGAATTTCATATATGGGTCCGCCAATATGTATGTATCCATCATAACTTGTTTCGCTCGTAAATATATTGTTTCGCTCAACGCAGTGATACTTTAACCCTTCTATGTATATATAGGTTGAAGCAATGAAAAGTAAAGAAAATTTTCCCATGTGGGTTCGCGATATAGCAAACGGGCCTGAAGGCAAGATTAGGTCATGGCCAATGTATTTTACAAGGGGGTATTTGTTTCATACAAAGGCCTATGGAAAAAACAAAAAAACAATGAATTATGGGATTTGTGTGCGAGGAAAAAATTATTCTGAAGCGGTCAGCGGGGATGATTTTTATGGGACCATTAGGAAAATTATTGAAATCCAATATCCAGGATATTTGAATTTGAAAATTGTACTTTTCTACTGCAAATGGCATGACCCTACACCCGGGAAAGGAACTCGAACGAGCGCGGGAGGCATTATCGACGTGCTACAATCCGGGAAATATATAGCAAACTCATACGATCCATATGTATTAGGTATGAATGATCTCATCACATACCATACGGTATACATTATTGTTCTTCTATTTTCTTATAATGGAACTAATTTTAATTATATTGCAGCGTCTCAAGCAGATCAAGTATGTTTTTTGCCATACCCAAATCCTAAACGTCCTCGAAAAGTTTGGCTATCAGTATTAAAAGTTAATCCAATGAATCGTGTTGAAGGAAAATTTAAGGACAATGAGCTTGTCATTTTGCAACAAACTGAGGATGATGCAGTAATGGAGACGGTCGAAGACATCAACGTTGATGGTCTAGTTGATGGAAATCATCCAATTGAGTACATCGATTTTGAAATTGCTGATTGCGATCCAATGGATGAATTTCGATGTAATTTATCATCTTTAGAAGAAGACGTAGACGAGAACGAAGATGAAGAAATTTAAATCACATTTTAGATATAGTAGTAATGTATGTTGTAATTGTGTTGAAAAAAAATTGTTAGAATTTAAAATTCGGGAGCGTGTATATATATTTGTTAGTCAGAGAAACAAACAGATGCCTTCAGTGGCCCATCGGTATCGCATCTGATTAATACTTCCTATAGACCCGAGTTCGAGCATCAGTACAATCACATTTTTTAAAAATGTTCGTCCGCGTGTGTATATATATTTGTTACTCTGATAAGGAAACGAATGCCTTCAATGGTCCAATGGTTTCGCATCTCTCTTAACCTTCCGGTAGACCCGAGTTCGAGAGGTGTGTACAACAACATTTTTTTAAAAGTGTCACGAAAATGTTAATTTTATCACGTCCTATATACTTTTTATTCTGATAAACAAACGAATGCCTTCAGTGGCCCAATGGTTTCACATTTCATATACACCCTGCAGACCCGAGTTCGAGCCTAGGTGTAACCACAATTTTTTATTTTTCCTTTTTAGAGTTGTCACTAACTAGTTGCAAACGTGTCGCTCATTTGCAACGAATATGTGACTCTTTAGAGTTTGAGATTATCGTTTGTCAGATTAAAAAATGTGTTACACATTCGTCACAACTGCGTCGCAAAAGAGTGACACTTTAGTGACGCTTTTCCAACTACTTCTAAGAATTTTGCAAAATTATACAACATTGTTGAATTACATACAGTATATTATCCTATATTTACATTTTCGTAACACACAACAGTCATAACAAGTCTGAAAATAAAGAAATTACATAGTCAAGTGGAAATGTGTGATTGTAGGTAAAGTCATAAGGAGTTTTAATGAAATTTAAGGTAAAGTGTGTGATTTTCTTTAGATAAACTTTATTAGTACTAATATCATGCTAGAAAGTCAATTAAATGGATAAGAATACATCATAACTTCATATATAAATTCGATAAGATCAATCTATAAGTAAAAAATGTTTAGGGTTTAGGGTATGGGTCTGTTTCGTCGCAAATGTGTCATAAAAGCGTCACAAATAAGTGACTATTTAGCCACGCTGTTTTGGCTCCAAACGAAAAAAATTTGGGTTAGAACCCGGGAAAATTTTGGGCCTTTTACTCGGGCAAGTCTGGCCCACGAACTTAATATTAGCGACGATTTAGCGACGCTTTTGTGACTCGTGAGCTACATATATAAACTAAAAATCCCCAAATTAGAAACCCTAATCCCTAATTCGCCTCTCTCTCTCTTTCATCTCTCTCGAATGTTCTCTCGATTCTCTCTCGATTCTCTGTGAATCGTTCCTCGATTCTCTGTGAATCGTTCCTCAATTCTCTGTGAATCGTTCCTCGATTCTCTGTGAATCGTTCCTCGATTCTCACTCGGTTCTTCATCTCTCTCTCGATCTTTCAATCTCTTTTTCTCTCCTTTCTTCGTCGGTTCTTCTTCTCTCCTTTGTTCGTCGGTTCTTCTTCTCTCTCTCTGTGAATCGAACAGAATCCTTAATCGATTCTGCGTCGGTTCTTCATCTCTCTCTCTTTCAATCTCTCTTTCTCTCGATTCTCTGTCGATTCGAGACAGAATCGTTCCTCGATTCGGCCTCGGTTCTTCATCTCTCTCTCTCGATCATTCAATCTCTGTTTCTCTCCTTTCTTCGTCGGTTCATCTTCTCTCTCTCAATTCTCTGTCGATTCCATTACAAAACCTAATCCCCAAATCGAAAAACCCTAAACAAACATTTCTCTAATCTCTTACAATTTCCGCTTAGTCTCTGTCTCGGTTCTTCATCTATCTCTCTCTATAATTCTGTCTCTCTTTCTCTCGATTCGACGAATCGATATGGTTGTTACGACTAGAGGAGGTCGCGTAGGTTCTAACGGGCGAGGCCGTGGAGGTACACAAGGGCGAGGCCGTGGTAAACAAACCGTCGGTTCAGGTTCTCGTGTGAAACCAACCGTCGGTCGTATTGGTGGTGTGAGCGGACCCAGCGGTCCTACTGCTTCTCTCACTAAACGCACCAAAGTAGCTCCTGGTGGTGTGAAACAAATCAGCCGTGATGCTTCAACATCACGTGCACCACCACCTGTCAGTAGGCGAGAGGGTAAGGGTAGAGCCGGCGGTCTTGATACGCTTGCAGCGGTTATCGAAGATGCTACAACTACAGGAGGAAGACCAGAGATAGACATCGTTGGAGAGGTTCCTGCCAGACAGAGCGGTCATACACCACCGCAACGAGTTAGGTCAACAGGTGGTGGTTCTTCGTATTCCTCCAACCCGACTAGTCGTTCTCCACCCGTGGTGAGTAGATCTCAAGACTCTCAGGCGACCATCTCTGTTTCTCGAACCAGGTCTGTTCCTCATCAGTTCGGAGATACGACTAATAGGCTTCCGTTTGCTCAACTAACGTCTAGAGCTACATCCGGTGACTACCTCTCTAACCTCAACCTGAGGAAGATGAGGAAGAAGAGGAAGATGCAGATGATTTCGGAGATGGTGAACCAAACCAAGCTGAAGAATTCGATGGTTATCACGAACCAGAAGGGCTAGATGATGAACAACTCTTGGAAAACGTCTTGGCTCTTCCAGGAAGACAACGACTACCCCTCCTCAGTGAGGTTCCTATCCGAGATAGCTTATGGTAAGTTTTCTTTGTATTTCTCTTCTGGTTTAGCTAACTAGTTTGACTGGATTTTTTCATCTGCTTTAGTTTTTCTTGAATTTCATTTGAACCATTTTCTTTGCCTTTGTGTAAGTGTGTATGTTTGTCTGATGTGCTAGGTTTACTCGGAACAATGGAATATTGACCCGTTGCATTGCTGGGATCTTTCATCGCAAGTTCGATGGCCCATACTATAGCTGGGGTGTCACTCCAATAGTTAAACAAGAACTATATTTCCGGACATTTGCGGTTAAGTTTCACTCTCCTCCTTCTCTCTGTTTTCAGTTTTTTTGCATGTTTCATTCAAATTTTAACTGAGCTTTTCTACTGTGTAGCGGAAATACAACTGGGATATAGGGATCACAGAGCTTGTTAGAGCTAACTTCAACATGATTGCTACTAAACGGATGCGAGGAATAGTGAGTCAGGTTAGGAGGAAGGGTGTTAGGCCAATTTGGATTGGTACCAAGCTTTGGGCACATATGTGCAACTATTGGAAAACTCCAGAGGCAATCACTAAGAGCAACACTGCTTCAAACTCCCGTACCTCTACTCGTGGTGGACTTGGGATCTACAAACACGTCTCTGGCCAAACATCTCACTTGACTGTTGAGCAACAAATGGTAATACTTTAATCTTTTTCTATTCTCTACTTACTTAATTATCTTTTTCCTCACTTCTATTTCTACAGGAGGAAGAACTAGGGAGACCTGTCTCCTTTGGAGAAGTATTTGTCATGACGCATACAGCGGCAGATGGAACGTTTGTTGATCTAAAAGCGAAGCAAATCTCTGATGCGTATGAGATGCGACTGGCAGAGGTTCTCGAACAGGACCCAGGCGCTGGAGCAGAGGACCCTGACTTATCCTCTGAGCTTTCCACTCACCGCAACCTCACCGTTGACGAGAAGATTAGCTTTTCCTTAAGGTTAGCAATCCTTTCTCTCCTGGTTTCCTCTCCTGCTTTCTTTTTCTATTGCTGTCTTTATTTCTGTTGAGAATCTGGATTTGTGATTGTTGTTGCAGTGTACTGAGTTCGATCAAAAAGGCAACCCTTTTGGAATTGGTGGTTTGTCTCAGACCTTCAACAAAGGGAAAAGGAAGGTACAATATGCAACCTCATTTTCTGCTGCGGTTGACCTTGAAGAGCTACATGAAGAGATGAAATCTTCTCGTCAGAAGATAGCTGAACACGATGAGGAGATTAGGCGACGTGATGAGGAGAACAAGAAGCGAAATGAGGAGAACCAAAAGCGGGATGAGGAGAATAGGCGACGTGACGCTGAACTGCTTGAGCTAAGGCAAAGTCAGTCCCGAGTCTCTGAAATGGAGAAGCTCCTCTCCTTTTTGAAGAAAGACGATCCGCGAATCGCTGCATACCTCAACGCTGCAAATGATGATTCCAACACTTAAAAGGTTTCTTTCTTTTGTTTCTCAAACTCTCTACCTTCTCTAAACAATGAACTTACTTCACTTTTTCTAATGTTTAATTAACGGCTTATGTAATGCTATGTATAATTATCTACTTTGCTTTTTGTTTCTTATGTAATCCAAACCTTTATGCAACTTTATGTGATGTTTCTTTCTCCAATTTCAGCATTACTTTTTAATTTGGTTTCGTTTGGGATTTGTTTGCACAGATTTAGGTTGTTCTTTACTTCCAGTTTAGTAGCAAATTTGCAACACATAACTGACCAACAATAGTTAAAGAGAGACAAAGTTGTGGCTAATTAGTGACACTTTAGTGACTCTTTAGTGACTCTTTAGTGACTCCTGCTCCTAAGAGTTGCTAAACCGTCGCTAATTTGTTACTACTTACTCACTCTTTAGTGACCACACACAGGCGTTCCCAACAACACAAGTAGTCTCAGATGCGTCGCATATGTACGACGACGTAATCGTTACAAAATCGTCGCCATTTAACGACTGAAAAATCAGTCACTAAGTCGTCGTAAATAAAGATGTCACTCATTCGTTGCTAATTAGCCACAACTGAGTAGTCTAAAAAACGTCGCAATATTGAGACACCCAACATGTGTCACTGATTGGTCGCTAATTAGCGACTACCTAAAAGCGTCGTAAAGTAGTCACAAATTTACGACAACTTCTAAGTGTCATAAATGCGTCGCTAATTTGCCACGCTTTTGCGACGCTAAAAATTAGCGACGAAGATTTTGCGACGCCGAAATTGTGTCACAAAGTAGTGGCTAATCACTCTTTTGTGACGCTTTTCGGCGTCGCTAATGATCTGTTTTCTTGTAGTGTGTGATTTATTCAATCTCTCCTCCGGTTCTTGGTTTATCACTACTTGGTTTTGTTGGGGTTGTTCTGTTCCTTTAGGGAAGTAAGCGCGGGTCAACCGGGTTGCGGTTATTTCTTCGATTTACAATTTATAATGATCGAAAAAACAATCAACTTTCGTTACGATACGTGCACACAGTAACCATACATGTTGTGGTTTCGTTACAAAACCAAAACCTTCTAAATGGCCGGTCCAATGAAAATGGTGGTGTGAAGCGATAAAAAAATGTGGCCTCTCATAAATAATAAAAATCATAGCAAAAATAACAAATCTTTGTAAAAAAAAAACAAATCCTAAAAATACATCGAAAACTATTTATGAAATATAACTCTCCTTGCATTTCTTCCTGCGAAATTCTTCATTAAACTCACATGGTCTATTTCTTCAACCATAGCTTTCTCGATTGATAGTAAAGCTAATTCATTCAATCTTTCTTGAGAAATAGTAGACCGCATATAATTCTTGATAAGCTTCAGTTTAGAGAAACTTCTTTCAGCCGATGCAACTGATACTGGAATGGTCAACATTATCCTGTAAGCAATCATTGTGTTTGGATAACACCCTTCCCTTCTTCTCAAATAGTCTAATACATCAATATGCTTTCTTAAATCTGTTGGTAATACTTCTTGAAGAACACTTAGTTCTAAAAACAAATCGTTTCCATCTATATCAGAATGTGCACCGTTCTTTAGGGAAACTTCAAGGTTCATACATGATGCTTTTAAAGTATCACCATCAGCTGATTTAAGCTTCTTCAAATCAAACAAAAAACCAAAGATTTCTTCATATCTTTAAAATTGTTCAAATCTTGACTAAGGGACGCCAAAGGTTGATCCATGAGAGCGATGAAGTAATCAATCCTAAAACTCTCCTCTAGTGGTACTTCAAGATCTTCGTTAACCTTTTTAGGATCTTCATCAAACTGCTTTTTTCTTCTTATGAAACGGTTTCTTTTTCCAGGAAACTTGGCTTCGATCTCCTTAGCTTCTGCAATTTTTGTAGTTTCAGATTTTGCTGACTCAAAACCTGTTTCCCTGTACTTATGAATAAATGAAACTAGCCCTTTCAACTGCTCAATCGCGACATTAATATCCATGTCCTCAGACTGTAAGTTTTTGCTTACAGAGTTAACATCAAATAGAAGATTATGCCAAATAACCATTCCAAACAAAAATTCAAATCCTCCAATACCGTGTGTTTCACTTAGTGCAAGAGATTCAACTTCGCTTTGTGTCTTTGGATCATCACATTCAACACGACTCGTATTGAAAGTGTAAAAGCAATTCGAATCGTATGGCTATTACACTTTCAACACGACTCTCCCAACGAGTTTGAGATAAAGATTTAACTATTAGACCTTCCACCATCTCTTTAAATTTATCTCACCTGCTTGTTGAAGATGAAAACAAACAATATATTCGTTGAATAATTCCAAAAAAAGAGACCGTTTTTTCTGAAGAAGCTATATCACAAAGCACAAGGTTCAAGCTATGACAACCACATGGTGTGTAAAAAGCCCTAAGATTAATCTCAAGCAATCTCTTTTGTACGCCGTTGTTTTTTCCTTTTATATTAGATCTATTGTCATACCCTTGACCTCTCACATTATCAATGTTCAAATCGAGATCAATCAATGCGTTTTGAAGAGCAGAGAAAAGTCCTTCTCCAGATTTATCATCTACTTTCAAGAATTTCAAAAAGAATTCTTCAACCTTAGTTGACGTTGCAGATACATCACCACATCGAATAACCAAAGTCATTTGTTCCTTATGAATGATATCCGAAGTACAATCAAGAATCACCGAAAAATAATTCGCAACCTTGATCTTCTTTATAATCCTAACTCTAATATCATTGGCCAACATTTCTATCAACTCATTCTGTATCATGTGAATAAGATAATGAGAATATATTTCCCCTTTATTGATTCGTCTAACATACTCCCTCATAACTGGATAAAACTCGGCAGCCATTTCAATAAAGCTCAAGAAATTCCCATTATTTAATTCCCCAATCTTATCATTATCTCCACGGAAAGCTAAATTATTCTTTGGAAGTGTCTTCACGATTGGAAAAATCCTCACACTACAAGAAAATAGCGATATTGCAACATTATTTTTGCAATATTGGCTTTTGTTATAAATTTGCTAGAAAATTTGCAATATATTTACAAGGATGAATACATGTCACAATTTTATTACAAAATCACGACAAAAATATCTGTTGCAAATTTTTGTTACCAATTTACTACTTTTTTACAACTTATAAAAATTTCATGCAAAATTTGCAAGAAACATTCGACGATAATGAATAGTTGTTTTTTTGCAAGAAATTAATTGCTTAAAAACGTGAAAAAATATGTGACATCTTTGTCAGTACATTTGTAACAATTAAATAATTCATTTGCAACACTTTTTCTTTATAAAAATTAAAATTAAAGTACTATCGATAATTTGTGTAAAATTCATTTACAATTTTTTGTTGTTCTAATCTTTTATCTAAAAGCTGAACCGAATCGTATAAAACTGTAGAAAATCATATAAAAATATATATAAAACGTCCGAACATATAATATTCTCACCATTTATTTTTGTAGTAAGTTTACAAATTTTTTAATCAAATGTTTCTCCAGCCACCGATTACATATGTAATTCCTGCTTACTTTTATTGCACATAGAGAAATAGAATATTATGTTAAACGGTTAAAGATTTGGATACAACAACTATCAAATAAATGATAAGATTTTATAGTTTATTTTCAAAAGAAGAAGAAGATTTTATCACTTTTATACGATCCATATATATAGCATAGCGCCTTAGCTCTTCCAATTTGCAAACACGGCTTTGAAAACAACACATCTCAAGGTACAACATAATTAACTTTAGATTTAATGATTTATCAAGCTTTTTAGTTTTGTTGTATGACATTTTTTTGTTGTTGTTTTCAATAAGGAAAGCTATAAAAACCTAGCGTAAAACACAAAACATAACATTGTTGTTTGAGGTATGTTTAATATTAACATTTTTATTTTAGATGAATGTTTTACGTGTTCTTAATCCTTCTAAACCTACTTTTTCTTTCTATGGTAGAAAGAATTTTAACTTTTATTTAAATTGTTAATTTAGCTTTTAATAATATTTTGGCTTTTTTAATAGGTCCAAACGTGATACCATAATCACCAGTGAAATCAGAACCATCATCCGATCAGATTTTCTTGGTAATGTATCATAATTGGTCGACCACGCCAATACATGTGAGGAAACAATGGTGGAAATAGTGTTCGGATTAGGAGCTCTTCTAAACAAACTTTCTATCAATGGTGAATTATATATCAACTACTATCAAAAGTCACATAGAAAATAACGAGGCTTTCAAACAAAAAGTTGATGTAGATTTTATAGAGAATGCAGAAATCAAAGAAAGGCTTAACAAGCTTGATGGATTGGAGAAAATGGCGTTGATCATTTCCCTTCATTTAGCAACGTTGGTGTGAACAACTGAATCTTTAAGGATGTTTTAGTTAAGATTTTATTTTGTTCGTTGACTCTATTTTTTTATTTTATTTTGGCATTTATGCACTAATAGATTATATAATAATTCATTATTTAATAAAGTTAGTTAATTTTTATTCTTGTATTATTATAAATTCGTTTTATTAAAAAAGTTTGTAAATTATAATTTAATAAATCATGTTTAAAGCATTAAATAGAAAAACAAATCTTGTGATGGTAAAACAAACTACAATCAAACAATTCGTAAATTCCAAGCAAAAATTTGTGTAATGTATGGTTGTAAATATACATCGTAATTATACAACACTTTTGCTATATTTTTACGTAGCAACAAGTTGCAACAATTTAGAGTTGCAAATCAGCATTGCAAATATACGACAAAATTGCTGCAAAGAGGTTGTTGTATTAATACAACAAAATTGTTAGAAATCCATTCATTACTTATTTTGCAACATATATGCAACAAACCCCAATTTGCAACACCCAAATAGCAATAGTATATATTTTGTTGCCCTTTTCTTGCAATTGTACCTTTTGCAACAATATATTGGCTTTTACAACAAATTTTTATTATTGCAATATCACTTTTTTCTTGTAGTGTCAATAATACTTCCCTCCAATGATTCATCTCTTTTCTAATTTCTTCTTGAACATGCTTATCAATCATTTGCTTTTTTTTTTGTAGTCGATCACTAACTTTGTCCAACGAGTCATACAAATAATATGATCATGACTTCTTTCATGTTCATGGAGCCTTGCCGATAGATTTTTCCAATCATCATACCCAGCGGTCGCTAACTTGATAGGCTTTTTTGTCATGTTTAAACAACTTACAACAAAAACAAAAATCTTTATCAAGTAATTTTGAATAAACTAGCCATCTTCGATCTTGCTCTTCTTGATTGTCCATAACTCTTATGTAAAACGCATGACAGAAGTGTCTACCCACTACAAGAAAAATGGACATTCGTAGCACACGATTAGCGCTATTGTACGTGTTTAATAGCGTTTTCATAAACGCTATGTTATGGGGGTGCTATAGTAGGGTCACCCATATAATAGCAGTTTTTTCAACGCTATCAAAAGTCGTTTTACCATAGCATTACTTAAATGCTATCTTCATTTCAATTGTAACTCATTATTTTCGCTGTGATATATTATTTGTAGCATTTTGACGATACTATTGTATTCGACTCTTTTTTGCATTATATATATATTAAATTTGGTCAACAATATATATATATATATATATTTAATTATACTTTTTATTTAATAAAATCCATAAAAACATAACAAATCTTACAATGGCTAATCCAAACCAAATTTTATAACTAGTCTTACACAACTTCCCTTATCAAGGACAAAGAGAAACAAACTTCTCTTATCGACAATCACAGATTCCATCAAACACAATCAACTAACTAGATCAAACAAAGTTTTTTTTCTAAAGCTTACCGATTTGGTGAGTCATCACCATCTAAATGCTCATCTTCTTGCTTTATCTCTACTTCTTCTTTCTGCACAATCCCACAACCGCTTTGCTCTCTAACGATACACCAAAACTCCAAATGGAGAATTATCTTTCTTGTTAGGTTCCATGATTCGTTGAATCCCTCATATAAAACGCCACTGAAACAACCAAACACAAAATAATTCCACATCAATTTTCATAAACCTTAAATAAAGCCTTGATGAGAATTTCTTTATATTGAAAACTAATGTGTTTATGAAATATTACCAGGCTCTGCTTCTTCATTCTCTGCATCATCTTCAGCTTCTCCATCTACACTTTTCTCACCATGACCCGTAACCATTAGCTCTTCCAATTTCCTCTACAAAGCTCAATCAAAACAGAAGAATCACTTAAATGTCCATCGAAACAAATCAGTACAAGTTTGTTGTTGAAGTAGAGATATAACTTACCTCTCAAAGTCATCGAGAACATCTGTATCATATACAATCTCCATAAAAACTGATACAACAATCATATTGTCTTCACCTAGAAAACGAAATTTCATCAAACAATTTTAGTAATGAGCCAAAATCATTCCAGAAAGTAAGTTGAGAACTTGAAGAAATCAATCTCATCCAAGAACAACCATATACACAGAAAACACAACTTATAAATTATTTCCAACAAAAAGCCAAACACTATATGAGCTTCCTACCTAGAGTTTTTAAAGTTCTTATTCTTGTACGAAGCTCTTCTCTTTTGGCTTATGGATCTTGAAGAACCTAAACAATAAGAAACTACAGATAGGTTCAGTAAACAGGGAGAGCAATCATAATCACTCAAATGACGAACAAGATTATGCAACTAGTTTGTTTATTCAAGTAGTAGTAGAGAGAGAGAGAGAGAGCAAAGGAATACTCTACTCCACCTCCAAGCATATATGAATGCTAAAACATAGAAGATTATGTAGGGAGAATAAAGACAAAACATATAAGATTATGAGGAGAAGAGAAGTTGACGAGCTGAGCCTAGATGCAGCCGAGATGGTGGTGACAAGCACACATCAAGTGTGTGCGTATATATAGAATCAGAGACACAAGCATGTAAATTCTAGAAAACTAAAGATTACCTGTGACTAAGAGAAGGCTGATGAAGGGTTGTATTAAACGAGACCCTCATGCTCATCGAGTATGTTAGAGCCTCCCACACCATTCTATATGTAGAAACAATTAAATACCAAGTGTATTTCTCATTTTTTAAGGAACATGGACTTAAACAACACAAAAGATGTTAAGTGTATCTAACCTGGAATTGGTCGAACTGTTTGAAAGATTGACAAGCTGCAACAATGAGAAATAGACATGTAAAGTGTTTTCCATAACTTATCGACATATTGTATATCAGAAAGAAGGAGCATTTAACTATGAATGAACACCGAAAGCTCGATCAAACCAAACAAATCGATAAATTGTCAAGACAACACCAAATAAAGCCTCTAAGCAAAGAGAGGATCCAAGTGGAAAAGGTTGGTTTCCAAATATAGACTTCTACATTTCCAACTACAAATGTCTTTCTAATACACTGTCACTAGCTGCTCAAGATTCAAGAATTTAAATTTGACATTTCACTAGCAGAAACACAGTTGCTACATCTCATAGCTCAATCATTTCATCACTAGCTCTTCAAGAATCAAAGAATATAACTTTAAGCAGGTATAACATCTCTTAACTCTAAACATTTCATTAGTTTCTCAAGATTCAAAAACATTCTCAATTACTAAATTAAACTGAAGAAAACATAGACAATACCTATCCGTTGTGATCTCAGAGAAGTTACGAGGACTCCAAGACATTAACAAATTCCCAACACAAAGCAAACTACCTTCATATTTAACCCCATTCACAGTAAAACTCGTCTCATCAAATATGCAAAATCAAACACAAACCCACCACTACTCAAATCATTACACACCCAAAATCGAAATCCAATTACAAAAAGTTTAAATTTTGATATGATTACTCTTGAAATCGAAGTTGATCTTCAGCTCCGATTTGAAGACAAGCTGCAACATTGATATGATTACGACCAAGGAGGAACAGATGAAGAAGCTTCGAAACCTGGGTATGCAGATCTTTGTCAAGCTTCTCATGGAGGTCTCGATTTGGTTTGGCAGAGATTTGAATGCTGACTAGCCAGATTCTGCAGCTTGTTCTGTGAATCAAACACAAAAAAATTATAGCGAATCTCCAGAGAAACAATATAGAAAGCACGAATCTATTCTTCTAAACACATCAATATCATAGAAACCTAACAGAAAGGTCAGAATTTAAAACCCCCAAATCCCATATTCTTCTTCTTCAAGTACAACACAATACAGTTAACAACACATTGAAGAAACTCACTGTAAGAGGTTAACAAGACCTACTCGATTCTCATCCTCAAGAGCTGCAAATCAATAAAACAAAAAAAATTAGGTTTTAGAAATTTCTTTGACTAAGACGACACACAAGCTGCAGAAACAAAGACACCAAAACAAATCGGAGAAGTAATTACCAGCAATGAGATCCTCGACGCTGAAATTGACCTTACCATTGCTCAATTTTGAAACTTGAAAGATTTGTAGAGAAAAGAGAAATTGGAGACTGAGGTTTGAAAGCGGTCGAGGGATAGAGGAAGACGGTGGTTTCGAAAAGCGGTGAGGAGATGAAGGAAGACGAGTCTGCTTATCGACCAAGACAAGAAGAAGATCTGGGTTTCGATTGAGATTTGAAGATGGAGAAAGTCGAGAGAAAAATGGTGGAGAGTCTCGAGAGGGACGATAGAGTGACAAAACCAAAAAATTGATTTTTTTTTTTTTTGTGGCTAAAGTGTTGGGCGGTCTCAAATAATTCGGGTTAGCGTTTTTTTAAATGCTATTATATATTTGCCAAATTTTGAATACCATCTTTAATAGCACTTAGCGAAACCGTGCTATCCTAAAGTGCTATCAATGCCCATATTTCTTGTAGTGACCCTCAGTATCATCCTTACGAAATTGATGATCAAGTGGTAATCTTATTGCATGACCATTCTCAACCAAGAAATCTCTTATCCTCATATCAACGTTTATCCAATTTCTAGGAACATAAGTATCTAACACAAATCCTTTATTGTTTTCGTCCTTTTCACTTTTTGATACACTCTTTTTACTTCCTGAAACATTGGTTTCTGGTTATGGTACTTCTTTATCACGTTCACCCATACTTTCAGGATTCATATCATTATGAACATCTTCATTATTTCCCTCATCATCAGCATCATCATCATCATCAGAGACTTCACCAATCATAGGAATTAAACAAGTTATGAAGTAGAATCTTGAAATATGAACTACTTACTTGATCAATTTGATGAAGAAGAAGGGAGAGTAACAAACGATGACCACAGTTTTTGGAAGAGATGATTTTAGAAATTTTAGAATTGTTTAGGTTTCCTAAAAGAACAACTTGTAGATTTTGTTTAGAGGTTTCTTTTTATAATTCCAATCACGTCTACAATATTTTTAACGATTATGTTTGACACAAAACAAGGAAAATTAATAATATCTTAACTAATCACATTTTTTATTTAGTTTTTGTGGCATCAAACCTGCCGCATTATGCGTTACGACTAGTACGGTAAAGGCATTTCCGATAATGACATCAAATCTAAGGTTGATCAAATCTCAAATTTGAGGTTTAAGGGTGTTGTCCTGCAATAGTAGAACCTCAAATTTAACCTTAATAAATAAATATTTTGTATTTTAGTCCTTTCTATTGATCAAAATTAATATAGAGTATAAACTTTTTATAAATAGCTAAAAACATACATTAAAAATAATACAAACAACAGTAATTGATAAACCATTACATTAAGATATACAATTACATGTAATTATAATAAAAACAAACAAAATAAAATAAAATTTAAAAATAAAATATTAAATTACTCAATAAACCTATTTATCTTATGTTCCCAAATATGACCAAACAATGTAAGTCAAAGCGATAAATGGACCTTTTTATTTTTCATCCGTTAATTACGAGATAAAAGCTATTAAAATCGTGTATTTTTATTTATTTCCATTTCAATTGTCGCCACTGGAGTTGGTCTTGCATCTCTAATCGATGCATTGATTTCACGTTCATCGTCAATTATCATGTTATGCAGTATAACACATGTTGTCATTATATCATGCAATACTTATTTCTCCCAGTAACGCGATGATCGCGTAATGATAGCAAATTTGGATTGTAAAACTCCAAACGCACGTTCAACATATTTTCGACATGATTCATCTCTTGCTGCAAACAATTTTTATTCGGGCTTTGAGAAACGCTTATATTTTGAATAATAGTTGACCATTAATAAAATTTTCATCAGCTAAATAATAACCCATGTTATACTTATTTCCCTTAATAATGTAATCAACTGGAGGAGCGATACCTTGAGCAAGCTCAAGGTACCAAAATAGTTGTTATTATTAAAACATTAATGTCGTTGTTATTGATTGACATACCAAAATAGGCATGCTATATCTATAGACTGCATCAATAATAATTGTAGATGATCGATCTGCTATGTTCTAGTAAAGTCCTGCTATGTAGTTGGAAATATTTTCCACTTCCAATACATACAATCTAGACTATCCAACGTTCAAGGAAAATCCACTTGTTGGCCGATATGGAGAAGTATAACAACGTCATTTGGTGTTGGTGACCTGAGATACCACTCCGAAAACACTTCTATAATTGCGCTTTAAAATCTCATATGCATTCAATTGCTATAAACTATTCTATTTTGATATATTCTTATGTGGTATCATCAGGCATATCATACACCAAAATTCAAATAGTTGCAATTACTTTTTTGTAAAGTTGATAAGCCCATTATACAAAAGCGTCACGTCGTTGATTAAAGTAGCTGTCATGTTGTTTAATATCATCAACAATGTGAAGAAATAACCTTTGTGACATCCGAAATCGACGATGGAAATCTCTTTTACCATATAAATGAGTAGAAGAGAATTGTTCATTGAATATGGGAATTTTCTCTATCATGGTGTATATGCGTGGCTAGGAACAAAGCCTCAATGACTTACGTGATCGCATTCTTGAGTAATTTGGTGAATACGGCCATTGTTGTTGACAAACAAATTGACTTCACCCTCTCTTGCTTGCTGCAATTTCCTCCATCATTCAGTCATCAAACTCAGATGAGTCTGAGAGGAAGAAGATGGACTTCCAATATTGAAATTCATTTGTACCTAAATGGTTATGTTGTGATGTTTTCTAATGCTCATATGTGTATTTTTCTATATATAAAATCCTATCCAAAATATCGGATAAAAAATCTTGATAATTTAATCTCAGCCGCTAATTTGATTTCATCTATTTTGCACCATTGGATTAAAATCCTATCCAAGATAGAAGATCAGAAAAACTTAGTCATTTAATCTCAGCCATTCATTTGATCTCATCCATTTTACACTGTTGGATTATAATCAGTGCCGTGCCTACACTTTGAGGGGCCTAAGGCGAATTTAGAAAATATTTATTCAAAAAAAACAAAAATTAAAAATACAAAATGATTTAATTATATTTCTATGAAAATATGAATATACAACTTATTTAGTTACATTTTAATGTTTTAAATATTATATTTTTAAGGTAAAAGACATTAAACAACAATATATATTGTTTTTTTCTTCTAAAAGTCATTATCCATTAGTTTTCTTAAATAATTTTACTTCTTTTACATTTTATTAATAGTTATTATATGTATAAAGCTTAACTAACGTAAAACTAATTGCCATGTCGACTAAGGAAATTAGTAATATGGAACGAAAACATTCTATAACTATTTGGAAAAATCAACATGCAATACAAGGTAACAAAATTATAGTTAGAACTAAATGTGAATATATATTGATTTTATGGAAATTTTCCTAGTTAGGGGCCCTAATATTTAGTGATAATTGGGGCCCCAAGACAAGTGCCTTAAATTTTGTACACTAAGCACGACTCTGATTATAATCCTATCCCAAATATATAATAAGAAAATTATGATAATTTAATCTCGCCTATTCTTTTGATCTCATCAATCTTAACAGTTGGATTAAAATCCTATCCAAAACATCCAATAAGAAAATCTTGATAATTTAATCTCGAGCATTCATTTGATCTCATCAATTTCAATCATTGGCTTGAAATCCTATCCAAAATATATGATAAGAAAATCTACAAATTGATTTGTGGCCATTCATTTGAATTCTTATCCATCCCTCATTATGTATAAATAATAAACTTCAAGCATTGAAAAACATTCACACTTGATTTGGTGCAATGGGATTTCGTACTAAACACGTTGACTACTCTCGAGTTTTCGGAGCGATTTATTCATTGGATAAGGTTGTGTATAACAACAACGTCTTTCTCTGTTCAAGTTAATGGTGAGCTTGCGGGATATTTTCAGAGTCGAAGAGGATTACGTCAAGGGTGCTCTCTTTCTCCTTATATTTTCGTTATTTGCATGAACGTGCTCTCAAGAATGATTGATAAGGCAGCTAGAGATCGCCACATCGGATATCATCCAAAATATAAAAGTCTTCACATCACACACTTATGTTTTGCTGATGATTTATTGGTTTTCGTGGAGGGTAAGAAAGCATCGATTGAAGGAGCTATTAGGATATTTGATGAATTTGCCAAGAAAGCAGGGCTAAAGATTAGTATTGAAAAATCAACACTTTATTTAGCCGGGGTTTCTGAGGCAACTAGAGACGATATCATGGACCACTTTCCGTTCAGTTTGGGTCATCTTCCAGTGAGATATTTGGGGTTACCACTATTAACTAAGCGGTTAACAAAAGGAGACGTGGAGGTACTACCTGAAAAAATCAGAAATCGAATCAATTCTTGGACGGCACGGTATTTATCGTATGCAAGTAGACTTCAACTCTTAACCTCTGCTATAGCAAGTATGGTTAATTATTGGCTATCGGCATATCGGTTACCAAAGGGTTGTCTAGAAGAAATTGAGAAATTGTGCGCGGCATTTATGTGGTCGGGTCCCGAATTAAATCCTAGGAAAGCCAAAGTGGCATGGAAAGTGTAACGCCCGTGAACCAGGAATTAGATATGAGAATTGAATTCGACCGAATGGTTTCTTTTTAATTGTTCGGTTTGGCTGGTTTGGGTTAAGGGAACCCTAGGGCTTGAGTATAAAAGGGAGCAGCCTCCGTTTTGTGCAGATAAAACGTGAAAAGGGCTGAGAAGCTGAAAGAGAAGAGAGGAGGTTCGTTTATGGTGTTTTTAGGAAAGAAGGAGATGAAGACAGTTCGGACACATTTTAGAAGAGTAGAGCAATGGACTGTCTAATCTGTTGGGATTGGAGTGAAAATTTTAGGATAAGTTCTCCACTCGTATATCAAACTTTAGGCGAAATCGGATTGTCATTTGGATTAGTATTCTGAGATTTATTGGCATTTTTCCAAGAGAGGTTCGTGCAGAATTGAATCAGCGATCAGTCCATTTCGTGGGTGTTTTCCCATCGAACCAGAAATAGTTACGAGGCCATCTGCATATCGTTGGAAATATGTGAGTGAGTTAGTGAGGTTGCTTGGAGTGCCAGCGAGTTTTGTGTCAGACAGAGATTCGAGGTGCACCTCTGAGTTGTTGAGGGCTTTCAGGCCAGTATTGATATGACTCCTTTTGAGGTGTTGTATGGGATGCCATGTCGTACACCCCTATGTTTTACCCAAGTGGGGGAGAGGAGCATCTATGTTGAAGATTTTGTTCAGGAGACGACGGAGAAGATCTATGTTGTGAAGCTGAACATGAAAGAGGCTCAGGATCGGTAGAAGAGTTATGCTGATAAGAGGAGAAAAGAGTTAGAGTTTAAAGTCGGAGAGCGAGTGTATCTCAAGATGGCTAGGATGCAGGGTCTGAACATGTCCATGCCAGAGGATAAGCTGAGTACGACATACATGGGTACGTGTGGGACCAGTTGCTTATCAATTGGAGCTATCTTAGTTTATTCAGAAGATTCATAACGTTTTTCATGTGGGGATACTGAGGAAGTGTCTACATGAGTTTTGGGAGGTAGTGGTGAGGATTCCTGCAGATCTTCAGCATAACTTGGCTGTTGAGATGGGACCAGAAGAAGGATGAGTGCCAGAAGAAGGTGCTGTTGTTGAGAGTCTTGTGGGACTATGACGGTGCCGAGGAAGAGACTTGGGAACCAGAGGCTAAGATGAAAACGAAAATCAAGAAATGGTTTGAGAAGCAAGCCGAGGAGTGAACTGATTTTTCATGGTTTCTAGTTTCAGTTTTATTGTATTTCACCATGTGTGGTGATGTTATGTTTGGATTATGTATTTTCGTTTGAGTTGTAACGATTATGACATTTTTCATATTTATAAGATGAGTATTTCTTAGGTGATGGCTTTGGTAGTCATGAGTTTGTGCTTAGAGAATATAGGAATATAAGTTTTATGAAGAGTTAAAAATTGTCTATTTCTGAGAGACTCTAGGTGAGTTGGTGGTTAGAGAATCTGGAATAAGAAGTTTTATGAGGATTTAAAACTGTCTATTTCTCAGAGATTCTAGTGGAAACCGCATGTGTGATTGTGTTGTTTCAGATGACCTGAGGATTGGTCATTAGATACAAAAGTTTTATGAGGATTTAAAACTGTCTATTTCTAAGAGTTTCTAGTTGAAACAACATGTATGATTAAGTTATTTCAGATGACCTGAGGATTGATCATTAGATATATAAGTTTTATGAGGATTTAAAACTGTCTATTTCTAAGAAACTCTAGTAGAAACATCCTGTGTGATTGAGTTATTACAGATGACCTGAGGATTGGTCATGGTTGAGACGATATTTTTGGGGTAATGGAATGTCATGTTTAAGGCCACGGGAGGTAGTTCTAGTCATAGATGCATTTATTGACGTTTAAGACTTGATCGCTCTAGGGGATGAGGATTTCCCCGAATAACTCGTTGGGAGATGAGGATTTCTCCAAAGGGGATGAGGATTTCCCCTGTATTTTTTTTTTAGAGATGAGGATTTCTCTCGAGTTGATGAGGATTTCCCCAATATCCCGATAGCTCAACGGACTGTGTGTCCTAAGGGTGTGAGTGTTATAGTGCACCGATAGCTCAAGGGTTGACGATCCTGAGAGTGCGGGTGGTGTTGTTATGAGTTAAGAGCAATCAATGTCTAAAAATGTGGCTATAAGCATAGGACTGGATGTGAACCTCAAGGGGGTCTGAGAGATGTTGATCTCTGGTGTAGCTGGCCGGGAAGGTCAGGTGTTAGCCATGATGGCTGTGTTTTGGGGATTCGAGGACGAATCTAGGTTTAGTGGGGGAGAATTGTAACGCCCGTGAACCAGGAATTAGATATGAGAATTGAATTGGACCGAATGGTTTCTTTTTAATTGTTCGCTTTGGCTGGTTTGGGTTAAGGGAACCCTAGGGCTGAGTATAAAAGGGAGCAGCCTCCGTTTTGTGCAGATAAAACGTGAAAAAGTCTGAGAAGTTGAAAGAGAAGAGAGGAGGTTCGTTTATGGTGTTTTTAGGAAAGAAGGAGATGAATACAGTTCTGACACGCTTTAGAAGAGTAGAGCAACGGACTGTCTAATCTGTTTGGATTGGAGTGAAAGTTTTAGGGTAAGTTCTCCACTCGTATATCTAACTTTAGGCGAAATCGGATTGTCATTTGGATTAGTATTCTGAGATTTATTGGTATTTTTCCAAGAGAGGTTCGTGCAGAATTGAATCAGCGATCAGTCCATTTCGTGGGTGTTTTCCCATCGAACCAGAAATAGTTACGAGGCCATCTGCATATCGTTGGAAAGGTCTCGGTCTCACGATTCCACAGAAGGTTTCCGATCATGATTCTGAGGTAATCTCCGTTCTCAGTGTGCTTTCGAACTAGGCATGTCGTTTCTGTTTTTAGAAAACCCTAATCCGGTTTAGGAGAAACTCCAATTGGTTTGGTTTAGTTAACCAAATTGGTTTAGTTTGGTTTAGTTAATAGGGTTGGTTTGTTTTAGTTTGGTTTAGTTAACCGGATTGGTTTGGTTTGGTTTAGTTAACCAGATTGGTTTAGTTAACCGGATAGGTTTGGTTGGTTGGTTTAACCGACTATTTCTATTTGGGTTAACTGACTGGTTTGGTTTGCCTTGTTCATCAGGCAAAGGAGGAGAGTTGTCAGAGGTTGAGGTCAAAGGCAACTAATAGGCTAAGGTGAGTGCGTGACCATGATCCCAAGTTGATGGAACATTAGGATTCCTGGTGTTAGGTTGATTGATGTTTGGATTCTTGATTGATTGATGTTTGTGTGGTGCAATCGTTTCTGTGTGTTTGTTGACGTTTTATTGCAGGTGATCGTGTTTCCGTAGGCTTGGAATCGAGCCAGAGAGGAGATGGCTCGATCCTAGCGTCACTGCGAGGTGGTGTCAATCGACACTCTTGTTGTTTTGTGATGTGTTATGTTTGTTTGTTGTGATGTGTGTTGCCTGGTGTTTCACTTATCTTGGTAATTGGCCAAGTAGATGGGATGACCGTCTCACTGAGTATTTGTGATAATACTCACGCATCTCTTTTTGCCATGTGATGCAGATAAAGAGAAGGTATGACCGTGGGATCATGGCTATGAGGAGGATGATCTAGAGTCTCGTTTAAATTGTGTTTGATGTTGTTAGAAATTGCTGGTTAGGTTGCTGGTTTATTTCTGGAATTGTTGAGTTTGATTTCATTTGGTTTATCGAAATTGGTATTTGAGTTTATGATTGTTTTCCGCTGGTTGCTTGTTTGCGTTTGATTGGATGTTGAGGATTATCATTTATGAGAATGTTAATTCGAGTCCAATGTAATTGTTGAAAACAAAAAAACGAGTTAGGTTGTTTCAGTTTGGTATCAGAGCCCTTACGATTTTAGAAAGGGCTAGACTTGATGTGTGAGAACTGTTAGAATTGATTATATGTGGTAGTTAGTCAATTCTGTGAGTTGGAGTCCTAGATCATCTTCCTTCGAGCCTTCAAAGAGATTCCACGGTTAGTGTGTTGTGTGTTTTATTTGTTGTTCTTTAGTGCTTAGCTTGTGTATTATGGTAGTGCGTGGGGTTGGCTAGAGGCGCTACAGAGCGTGGGCTTGGTGGCCAAGGTGGCTGTGGGGGCCGGGATTACCGTGGAGGTCAGGGAGGTGATCGGGGACCAGTGAGTGAGTCGGCAGGGATGCGACTCAGGGTTCCACGCTTGAGAATACGATAGATCTATAGACGTATCAGGAGGGTCTCTGTATTAGTGTGAGTGCTAGTGGGAGTGCCCGTGTGAGAGCCAGTGTGAGGGCTGGTGGGGCCAGGGCCGATACTCGAGCTGGTGCTGGATTGGCTCACTGTTCGGGTGCGCCCACAGGAGGAGTCCATGTGACGAGATGATCGTATGACATATCTGTTGCAGTAGTTATTGTGGCGGGCACCAGCGAGTAAGTCTGCCGGGAGTGCGGCTCAGAGTGTTTCGCATGTGGCTGAGAGTGATCCGCAGACGTTTTAAGACAGCTTGAGAGCCATTGAGAATGCCAGCGTGCAGTCAAGTGTGAGCGCCAGTGTGAGGGCTGGTGGGGATAGTGTGGTCCCAGGTTGGCTACCGGGGGCCGGTGTGGATCCTCGTGAGGTTGGTAGCGCGGGTGCGCCCGCGGGTGGGGCTCAAGGTCGAGATGATCGTCTGGCGGATAGGCTTCAGTAGTTGTGGAAGCGGTTACTGAGTGCGGTGCCAGTTAGGCTCCGGTGGTGCCATGAGTGGCAGAGGTGCGGCTGAGGGTTGTGGTTATTGGGGAGGTTCCGTCTTATCTGCGGATGAGGGAACAAGTGCAGCAGATTGATATAAGATTCTTTGCGAGTAGTGTGTTGCAGCTAGGAGGGTTCAGGTAGAGTTGGCCTGGGCGGACTCTTAGGAGAAGTTTAATGCCAAGTTCTTTTCTTAGGAGGCTGCATATCGTTTAGAGACGAGGGTTTTGGAACTGGATCTGTGAGAGAGATCAGTTCGGGGATATTATTTGGAATTTAATCGACTCCTAGTTTATGTTGGTAGGAGCATGGAGGGTGAGGAGGCCCAGGATACCCAGGATAAGAAGTTCTTGAGAGGACTTCAAGCATATTTGAGGACACGGTGCGGAGTGTCTAAATATGCTACTAGAGCAGAGCTGGTTGAGACTACTGGAGGCGTTGTCGAGGACTTGAGGGAGCAGGCTGTGGTGGTTAGCCCAACTGTTCAGTTTAATAGGCCTCAGCAGCAGATGATACCTGGCATGGCCGTAAGCCTGCGCAGGGACAGAAGAAGAAGTGGGAGGACACTTCCTGATCGAGCCAGAGTGGCTGAAGATGCTTCGGGTGTTGAGGCATATGTAATAAGTTGGCGAATTTATTAGGTTTCTTAGCACATGGGAGTTGTGTGGAGACCTTGATAGTGGGTAGTGGTGAGTCCCACATGTGGTTTGAGTTTGGAGCATCATTGCTTCATTACTCCGGAGCGTGCTGAGTGGAGCGGTATCCGGAGTGACGCTGGAGAGTGGACTGGACCGGTTATGGTTGCTGGAGGAAAGTTCCTAGTTACTCATGGTTGGGCGAGAGGCATGGATATTCTAATGCAAGTGGACTTGGTGTTTAGTCCAGTGAAGCTGTATGATGTCATCCTAGGTATGGATTTGTTGGACGAGGGTAGGGTTCATTTGGATTGTCACCAGGGTCGTGTTTTGTTCGAACGTGATGGTGGGAGGTTGATTTATCAGGGGGTGAGACCGACTCCTGGGAGTCTCGTGATCTCTCTGTGCTAGCTGAGGCTATGATCGAGAGAGGTTGTAAGGCTTACTTGGTGAGTAGTGTGATGCCAAAGTCTGTTGGTGAGGTTATAGTGAGCGATATCCGGGTTGTCCAAGACTTTTCGGTCGATTTTTGGTCGTTGCAGAGATTACCGCCATCTCGGTCGGATCCTTTCACGATTGAGTTAGAGCCTGCGACGACGACGTTATCCAAGACACCTTATCGAATGGCTCCAACAGAGTTAGCAAAACTAGGAAGCAGTTGGAGGATTTTACAGAATAAAAGTTTTATTCAACCGAGTAGTTCACCATGGGGAGCGCCGGTGATGTTTGTGAAGAACAGGGATGGCAATTTCTGGTTGTACATCGATTATCGACGGCTTAACTGAGTCACCGTGAAGAACAAGTATCATCTGCCGAGAATTGATGAGTTGTTGGATCAATTACGAGGGCTACTTGGTTCTCCAAGGTTGATTTGGCATCCGGTTACCGCCAAATTGCTAGTGATGAGGTAGAGGTCGGGAAGACGACTTTCAGGACGAGTTATGGGCATTATGAGTTTGTAGTGATGCATTTCGGGTTGACGAATGCGTCAGCTGCATTTATAAGGTTGATGAACGGAGTCTCTCAGGAGTATCTGGTTGAATTCGTGATTATCTTCATTGATGACACCTTGGGCATTCGAAGAGTCCTGGGAGCATGAGAGCCATGGGAGGGCAGATAGGAGAATATGCGATAGCAGAAGCTGTTTGCTAAGTGGAGCAGGTGCAGTTTCTGGCAGCAGGGTATGTGTTTCTGGGTTGCAGTGTTTATGCAGTTTGATTTTCTGTGGATCCTGCGAAGATGCAGTCTATATGAGATTTGGCCTAGACCGGGAATGCCACTGGGATAAGAAGTTATCCTGGGTTGGTAGGTTATTTCTTAAGATTTGTGAAGACTATGCGAGTATGACTCAATCTATGACCAAGCGGTTAGAGGAGGAGGTTCCTTTTGTGTGGTCTTGGGATTTGAGGCGGAAAGTGATTGGTGGAGTTGTAGCAGATTGTGATCTGTTTATAATTTAACATCGTGGTGAACTTATCTAGAGGTTGATGCTCTTAGTCGGAGGCGGTATGCTTCGGGTCAGGAGCAGGAGTTGAGGTATTGTTGAGTGAGATTGGTACGTTGGGGTTGTGCGTTATCTCACGAGAGTCGTTGGGGCTGGAGGCAGTTAATCAAGCAAACCTTTTGAGCAGGTTTCGAGTAGCTGAGGAGAAGGATCATGGTTGTTATGATTCTTCTAAGGTTGGAGGTTATGATTATCAGGTCTCGGCAAATAGGACTATCTTAGGGCACGGGTGAGTCTGTGTGCCTAAGAATGAGGTTTGATGTAGGAGATTTCTTAGAGAGGCTCATGTGAGCATGTTTCTCTATTCATCCGGAAGCGACTAAGAGGAATAGTGATCGGAAACGTACTATCTCTGAGTCAGGATAAAGAAGGATGTGGCTTATTAGGTCGCAGATTGCGATATGTTGCCAGTTGGTGGAGGCTGAGCGTCAGTTCGAGTGACTTGTTGTGCAGTTACCCATTCCATGGGGAAGTGGAACATGTTTCCATGGATCTTGTGGCAGGGTTGCCGGTTTCTTGGACTCGTGATGTTATCGGAGTGACTACGGATTGTCTGTCTATGTCAGCACATTTTCTGACCATTAAGAAAAACCGAGGGAGCAGCGGTTCTGGTTATGAAATATGTGAGTGAGTTAGTGAGGTTGCTTGGAGTGCCAGCGAGTTTTGTGTCAGACAGAGATTCGAGGTGCACCTCTGAGTTGTTGAGGGCTTTCAGGCCAGTATTGATATGACTCCTTTTGAGGTGTTGTATGGGAGGCCATGTCGTACACCCCTATGTTTTACCCAAGTGGGGGAGAGGAGCATCTATGTTGAAGATTTTATTCAGGAGACGACGGAGAAGATCTATGTTGTGAAGCTGAACATGAAAGAGGCTCAGGATCGGTAGAAGAGTTATGCTGATAAGAGGAGAAAAGAGTTAGAGTTTAAAGTCGGAGAGCGAGTGTATCTCAAGATGGCTAGGATGCAGGGTCTGAACATGTCCATGCCAGAGGATAAGCTGAGTACGACATACATGGGTACGTGTGGGACCAGTTGCTTATCAATTGGAGCTATCTTAGTTTATTCAGAAGATTCATAACGTTTTTCATGTGGGGATACTGAGGAAGTGTCTACATGAGTTTTGGGAGGTAGTGGTGAGGATTCCTGCAGATCTTCAGCATAACTTGGCTGTTGAGATGGGACCAGAAGAAGGATGAGTACCAGAAGAAGGTGCTGTTGTTGAGAGTCTTGTGGGACTATGACGGTGCCGAGGAAGAGACTTGGGAACCAGAGGCTAAGATGAAAACGAAAATCAAGAAATGGTTTGAGAAGCAAGCCGAGGAGTGAACTGATTTTTCATGGTTTCTAGTTTCAGTTTTATTGTATTTCACCATGTGTGGTGATGTTATGTTTGGATTATGTATTTTCGTTTGAGTTGTAACGATTATGACATTTTTCATATTTATAAGATGAGTATTTCTTAGGTGATGGCTTTGGTAGTCATGAGTTTGTGCTTAGAGAATATAGGAATATAAGTTTTATGAAGAGTTAAAAATTGTCTATTTCTGAGAGACTCTAGGTGAGTTGGTGGTTAGAGAATCTGGAATAAGAAGTTTTATGAGGATTTAAAACTGTCTATTTCTCAGAGATTCTAGTGGAAACCGCATGTGTGATTGTGTTGTTTCAGATGACCTGAGGATTGGTCATTAGATACAAAAGTTTTATGAGGATTTAAAACTGTCTATTTCTAAGAGTTTCTAGTTGAAACAACATGTATGATTAAGTTATTTCAGATGACCTGAGGATTGATCATTAGATATATAAGTTTTATGAGGATTTAAAACTGTCTATTTCTAAGAAACTCTAGTGGAAACATCCTGTGTGATTGAGTTATTACAGATGACCTGAGGATTGGTCATGGTTGAGACGATATTTCTGGGGTAATGGAATGTCATGTTTAAGGCCACGGGAGGTAGTTCTAGTCATAGATGCATATATTGACGTTTAAGACTTGATCGCTCTAGGGGATGAGGATTTCCCCGAATAACTCGTTGGGAGATGAGGATTTCTCCAAAGGGGATGAGGATTTCCCCTGTATTTTTTTTTTAGAGATGAGGATTTCTCTCGAGTTGATGAGGATTTCCCCAATATCCCGATAGCTCAACGGACTGTGTGTCCTAAGGGTGTGAGTGTTATAGTGCACCGATAGCTCAAGGGTTGACGATCCTGAGAGTGCGGGTGGTGTTGTTATGAGTTAAGAGCAATCAATGTCTAAAAATGTGGCTATAAGCATAGGACTGGATGTGAACCTCAAGGGGGTCTGAGAGATGTTGATCTCTGGTGTAGCTGGCCGGGAAGGTCAGGTGTTAGCCATGATGGCTGTGTTTTGGGGATTCGAGGACGAATCTAGGTTTGGTGGGGGAGAATTGTAACGCCCGTGAACCAGGAATTAGATATGAGAATTGAATTGGACCGAATGGTTTCTTTTTAATTGTTCGCTTTGGCTGGTTTGGGTTAAGGGAACCCTAGGGCTGAGTATAAAAGGGAGCAGCCTCCGTTTTGTGCAGATAAAACGTGAAAAAGTCTGAGAAGTTGAAAGAGAAGAGAGGAGGTTCGTTTATGGTGTTTTTAGGAAAGAAGGAGATGAATACAGTTCTGACACGTTTTAGAAGAGTAGAGCAACGGACTGTCTAATCTGTTTGGATTGGAGTGAAAGTTTTAGGGTAAGTTCTCCACTCGTATATCTAACTTTAGGCGAAATCGGATTGTCATTTGGATTAGTATTCTGAGATTTATTGGTATTTTTCCAAGAGAGGTTCGTGCAGAATTGAATCAGCGATCAGTCCATTTCGTGGGTGTTTTCCCATCGAACCAGAAATAGTTACGAGGCCATCTGCATATCGTTGGAAAGGTCTCGGTCTCACGATTCCACAGAAGGTTTCCGATCATGATTCTGAGGTAATCTCCGTTCTCAGTGTGCTTTCGAACTAGGCATGTCGTTTCTGTTTTTAGAAAACCCTAATCCGGTTTAGGAGAAACTCCAATTGGTTTGGTTTAGTTAACCAAATTGGTTTAGTTTGGTTTAGTTAATAGGGTTGGTTTGTTTTAGTTTGGTTTAGTTAACCGGATTGGTTTGGTTTGGTTTAGTTAACCAGATTGGTTTAGTTAACCGGATAGGTTTGGTTGGTTGGTTTAACCGACTATTTCTATTTGGGTTAACTGACTGGTTTGGTTTGCCTTGTTCATCAGGCAAAGGAGGAGAGTTGTCAGAGGTTGAGGTCAAAGGCAACTAATAGGCTAAGGTGAGTGCGTGACCATGATCCCAAGTTGATGGAACATTAGGATTCCTGGTGTTAGGTTGATTGATGTTTGGATTCTTGATTGATTGATGTTTGTGTGGTGCAATCGTTTCTGTGTGTTTGTTGACGTTTTATTGCAGGTGATCGTGTTTCCGTAGGCTTGGAATCGAGCCA
The DNA here is from genome assembly GCA_900128785.1 of Arabis alpina. Lineage (NCBI taxonomy): Eukaryota > Viridiplantae > Streptophyta > Magnoliopsida > Brassicales > Brassicaceae > Arabis > Arabis alpina. The sequence goes on from LT669795.1 coordinate 16,076,605, forward strand.
GAGAGGAGATGGCTCGATCCTAGCGTCACTGCGAGGTGGTGTCAATCGACACTCTTGTTGTTTTGTGATGTGTTATGTTTGTTTGTTGTGATGTGTGTTGCCTGGTGTTTCACTTATCTTGGTAATTGGCCAAGTAGATGGGATGACCGTCTCACTGAGTATTTGTGATAATACTCACGCATCTCTTTTTGCCATGTGATGCAGATAAAGAGAAGGTATGACCGTGGGATCATGGCTATGAGGAGGATGATCTAGAGTCTCGTTTAAATTGTGTTTGATGTTGTTAGAAATTGCTGGTTAGGTTGCTGGTTTATTTCTGGAATTGTTGAGTTTGATTTCATTTGGTTTATCGAAATTGGTATTTGAGTTTATGATTGTTTTCCGCTGGTTGCTTGTTTGCGTTTGATTGGATGTTGAGGATTATCATTTATGAGAATGTTAATTCGAGTCCAATGTAATTGTTGAAAACAAAAAAACGAGTTAGGTTGTTTCAGTTTGGTATCAGAGCCCTTACGATTTTAGAAAGGGCTAGACTTGATGTGTGAGAACTGTTAGAATTGATTATATGTGGTAGTTAGTCAATTCTGTGAGTTGGAGTCCTAGATCATCTTCCTTCGAGCCTTCAAAGAGATTCCACGGTTAGTGTGTTGTGTGTTTTATTTGTTGTTCTTTAGTGCTTAGCTTGTGTATTATGGTAGTGCGTGGGGTTGGCTAGAGGCGCTACAGAGCGTGGGCTTGGTGGCCAAGGTGGCTGTGGGGGCCGGGATTACCGTGGAGGTCAGGGAGGTGATCGGGGACCAGTGAGTGAGTCGGCAGGGATGCGACTCAGGGTTCCACGCTTGAGAATACGATAGATCTATAGACGTATCAGGAGGGTCTCTGTATTAGTGTGAGTGCTAGTGGGAGTGCCCGTGTGAGAGCCAGTGTGAGGGCTGGTGGGGCCAGGGCCGATACTCGAGCTGGTGCTGGATTGGCTCACTGTTCGGGTGCGCCCACAGGAGGAGTCCATGTGACGAGATGATCGTATGACATATCTGTTGCAGTAGTTATTGTGGCGGGCACCAGCGAGTAAGTCTGCCGGGAGTGCGGCTCAGAGTGTTTCGCATGTGGCTGAGAGTGATCCGCAGACGTTTTAAGACAGCTTGAGAGCCATTGAGAATGCCAGCGTGCAGTCAAGTGTGAGCGCCAGTGTGAGGGCTGGTGGGGATAGTGTGGTCCCAGGTTGGCTACCGGGGGCCGGTGTGGATCCTCGTGAGGTTGGTAGCGCGGGTGCGCCCGCGGGTGGGGCTCAAGGTCGAGATGATCGTCTGGCGGATAGGCTTCAGTAGTTGTGGAAGCGGTTACTGAGTGCGGTGCCAGTTAGGCTCCGGTGGTGCCATGAGTGGCAGAGGTGCGGCTGAGGGTTGTGGTTATTGGGGAGGTTCCGTCTTATCTGCGGATGAGGGAACAAGTGCAGCAGATTGATATAAGATTCTTTGCAAGTAGTGTGTTGCAGCTAGGAGGGTTCAGGTAGAGTTGGCCTGGGCGGACTCTTAGGAGAAGTTTAATGCCAAGTTCTTTTCTTAGGAGGCTGCATATCGTTTAGAGACGAGGGTTTTGGAACTGGATCTGTGAGAGAGATCAGTTCGGGGATATTATTTGGAATTTAATCGACTCCTAGTTTATGTTGGTAGGAGCATGGAGGGTGAGGAGGCCCAGGATACCCAGGATAAGAAGTTCTTGAGAGGACTTCAAGCATATTTGAGGACACGGTGCGGAGTGTCTAAATATGCTACTAGAGCAGAGCTGGTTGAGACTACTGGAGGCGTTGTCGAGGACTTGAGGGAGCAGGCTGTGGTGGTTAGCCCAACTGTTCAGTTTAATAGGCCTCAGCAGCAGATGATACCTGGCATGGCCGTAAGCCTGCGCAGGGACAGAAGAAGAAGTGGGAGGACACTTCCTGATCGAGCCAGAGTGGCTGAAGATGCTTCGGGTGTTGAGGCATATGTAATAAGTTGGCGAATTTATTAGGTTTCTTAGCACATGGGAGTTGTGTGGAGACCTTGATAGTGGGTAGTGGTGAGTCCCACATGTGGTTTGAGTTTGGAGCATCATTGCTTCATTACTCCGGAGCGTGCTGAGTGGAGCGGTATCCGGAGTGACGCTGGAGAGTGGACTGGACCGGTTATGGTTGCTGGAGGAAAGTTCCTAGTTACTCATGGTTGGGCGAGAGGCATGGATATTCTAATGCAAGTGGACTTGGTGATTAGTCCAGTGAAGCTGTATGATGTCATCCTAGGTATGGATTTGTTGGACGAGGGTAGGGTTCATTTGGATTGTCACCAGGGTCGTGTTTTGTTCGAACGTGATGGTGGGAGGTTGATTTATCAGGGGGTGAGACCGACTCCTGGGAGTCTCGTGATCTCTCTGTGCTAGCTGAGGCTATGATCGAGAGAGGTTGTAAGGCTTACTTGGTGAGTAGTGTGATGCCAAAGTCTGTTGGTGAGGTTATAGTGAGCGATATCCGGGTTGTCCAAGACTTTTCGGTCGATTTTTGGTCGTTGCAGAGATTACCGCCATCTCGGTCGGATCCTTTCACGATTGAGTTAGAGCCTGCGACGACGACGTTATCCAAGACACCTTATCGAATGGCTCCAACAGAGTTAGCAAAACTAGGAAGCAGTTGGAGGATTTTACAGAATAAAAGTTTTATTCAACCGAGTAGTTCACCATGGGGAGCGCCGGTGATGTTTGTGAAGAACAGGGATGGCAATTTCTGGTTGTACATCGATTATCGACGGCTTAACTGAGTCACCGTGAAGAACAAGTATCATCTGCCGAGAATTGATGAGTTGTTGGATCAATTACGAGGGCTACTTGGTTCTCCAAGGTTGATTTGGCATCCGGTTACCGCCAAATTGCTAGTGATGAGGTAGAGGTCGGGAAGACGACTTTCAGGACGAGTTATGGGCATTATGAGTTTGTAGTGATGCATTTCGGGTTGACGAATGCGTCAGCTGCATTTATAAGGTTGATGAACGGAGTCTCTCAGGAGTATCTGGTTGAATTCGTGATTATCTTCATTGATGACACCTTGGGCATTCGAAGAGTCCTGGGAGCATGAGAGCCATGGGAGGGCAGATAGGAGAATATGCGATAGCAGAAGCTGTTTGCTAAGTGGAGCAGGTGCAGTTTCTGGCAGCAGGGTATGTGTTTCTGGGTTGCAGTGTTTATGCAGTTTGATTTTCTGTGGATCCTGCGAAGATGCAGTCTATATGAGATTTGGCCTAGACCGGGAATGCCACTGGGATAAGAAGTTTTCCTGGGTTGGTAGGTTATTTCTTAAGATTTGTGAAGACTATGCGAGTATGACTCAATCTATGACCAAGCGGTTAGAGGAGGAGGTTCCTTTTGTGTGGTCTTGGGATTTGAGGCGGAAAGTGATTGGTGGAGTTGTAGCAGATTGTGATCTGTTTATAATTTAACATCGTGGTGAACTTATCTAGAGGTTGATGCTCTTAGTCGGAGGCGGTATGCTTCGGGTCAGGAGCAGGAGTTGAGGTATTGTTGAGTGAGATTGGTACGTTGGGGTTGTGCGTTATCTCACGAGAGTCGTTGGGGCTGGAGGCAGTTAATCAAGCAAACCTTTTGAGCAGGTTTCGAGTAGCTGAGGAGAAGGATCATGGTTGTTATGATTCTTCTAAGGTTGGAGGTTATGATTATCAGGTCTCGGCAAATAGGACTATCTTAGGGCACGGGTGAGTCTGTGTGCCTAAGAATGAGGTTTGATGTAGGAGATTTCTTAGAGAGGCTCATGTGAGCATGTTTCTCTATTCATCCGGAAGCGACTAAGAGGAATAGTGATCGGAAACGTACTATCTCTGAGTCAGGATAAAGAAGGATGTGGCTTATTAGGTCGCAGATTGCGATATGTTGCCAGTTGGTGGAGGCTGAGCGTCAGTTCGAGTGACTTGTTGTGCAGTTACCCATTCCATGGGGAAGTGGAACATGTTTCCATGGATCTTGTGGCAGGGTTGCCGGTTTCTTGGACTCGTGATGTTATCGGAGTGACTACGGATTGTCTGTCTATGTCAGCACATTTTCTGACCATTAAGAAAAACCGAGGGAGCAGCGGTTCTGGTTATGAAATATGTGAGTGAGTTAGTGAGGTTGCTTGGAGTGCCAGCGAGTTTTGTGTCAGACAGAGATTCGAGGTGCACCTCTGAGTTGTTGAGGGCTTTCAGGCCAGTATTGATATGACTCTTTTTGAGGTGTTGTATGGGAGGCCATGTCGTACACCCCTATGTTTTACCCAAGTGGGGGAGAGGAGCATCTATGTTGAAGATTTTGTTCAGGAGACGACGGAGAAGATCTATGTTGTGAAGCTGAACATGAAAGAGGCTCAGGATCGGTAGAAGAGTTATGCTGATAAGAGGAGAAAAGAGTTAGAGTTTAAAGTCGGAGAGCGAGTGTATCTCAAGATGGCTAGGATGCGGGGTCTGAACATGTCCATGCCAGAGGATAAGCTGAGTACGACGTACATGGGTACGTGTGGGACCAGTTGCTTATCAATTGGAGCTACCTTAGTTTATTCAGAAGATTCATAACGTTTTTCATGTGGGGATACTGAGGAAGTGTCTACATGAGTTTTGGGAGGTAGTGGTGAGGATTCCTGCAGATCTTCAGCATAACTTGGCTGTTGAGATGGGACCAGAAGAAGGATGAGTGCCAGAAGAAGGTGCTGTTGTTGAGAGTCTTGTGGGACTATGACGGTGCCGAGGAAGAGACTTGGGAACCAGAGGCTAAGATGAAAACGAAAATCAAGAAATGGTTTGAGAAGCAAGCCGAGGAGTGAACTGATTTTTCATGGTTTCTAGTTTCAGTTTTATTGTATTTCACCATGTGTGGTGATGTTATGTTTGGATTATGTATTTTCGTTTGAGTTGTAACGATTATGACATTTTTCATATTTATAAGATGAGTATTTCTTAGGTGATGGCTTTGGTAGTCATGAGTTTGTGCTTAGAGAATATAGGAATATAAGTTTTATGAAGAGTTAAAAATTGTCTATTTCTGAGAGACTCTAGGTGAGTTGGTGGTTAGAGAATCTGGAATAAGAAGTTTTATGAGGATTTAAAACTGTCTATTTCTCAGAGATTCTAGTGGAAACCGCATGTGTGATTGTGTTGTTTCAGATGACCTGAGGATTGGTCATTAGATACAAAAGTTTTATGAGGATTTAAAACTGTCTATTTCTAAGAGTTTCTAGTTGAAACAACATGTATGATTAAGTTATTTCAGATGACCTGAGGATTGATCATTAGATATATAAGTTTTATGAGGATTTAAAACTGTCTATTTCTAAGAAACTCTAGTGGAAACATCCTGTGTGATTGAGTTATTACAGATGACCTGAGGATTGGTCATGGTTGAGACGATATTTCTGGGGTAATGGAATGTCATGTTTAAGGCCACGGGAGGTAGTTCTAGTCATAGATGCATATATTGACGTTTAAGACTTGATCGCTCTAGGGGATGAGGATTTCCCCGAATAACTCGTTGGGAGATGAGGATTTCTCCAAAGGGGATGAGGATTTCCCCTGTATTTTTTTTTTAGAGATGAGGATTTCTCTCGAGTTGATGAGGATTTCCCCAATATCCCGATAGCTCAACGGACTGTGTGTCCTAAGGGTGTGAGTGTTATAGTGCACCGATAGCTCAAGGGTTGACGATCCTGAGAGTGCGGGTGGTGTTGTTATGAGTTAAGAGCAATCAATGTCTAAAAATGTGGCTATAAGCATAGGACTGGATGTGAACCTCAAGGGGGTCTGAGAGATGTTGATCTCTGGTGTAGCTGGCCGGGAAGGTCAGGTGTTAGCCATGATGGCTGTGTTTTGGGGATTCGAGGACGAATCTAGGTTTGGTGGGGGAGAATTGTAACGCCCGTGAACCAGGAATTAGATATGAGAATTGAATTGGACCGAATGGTTTCTTTTTAATTGTTCGCTTTGGCTGGTTTGGGTTAAGGGAACCCTAGGGCTGAGTATAAAAGGGAGCAGCCTCCGTTTTGTGCAGATAAAACGTGAAAAAGTCTGAGAAGTTGAAAGAGAAGAGAGGAGGTTCGTTTATGGTGTTTTTAGGAAAGAAGGAGATGAATACAGTTCTGACACGTTTTAGAAGAGTAGAGCAACGGACTGTCTAATCTGTTTGGATTGGAGTGAAAGTTTTAGGGTAAGTTCTCCACTCGTATATCTAACTTTAGGCGAAATCGGATTGTCATTTGGATTAGTATTCTGAGATTTATTGGTATTTTTCCAAGAGAGGTTCGTGCAGAATTGAATCAGCGATCAGTCCATTTCGTGGGTGTTTTCCCATCGAACCAGAAATAGTTACGAGGCCATCTGCATATCGTTGGAAAGGTCTCGGTCTCACGATTCCACAGAAGGTTTCCGATCATGATTCTGAGGTAATCTCCGTTCTCAGTGTGCTTTCGAACTAGGCATGTCGTTTCTGTTTTTAGAAAACCCTAATCCGGTTTAGGAGAAACTCCAATTGGTTTGGTTTAGTTAACCAAATTGGTTTAGTTTGGTTTAGTTAATAGGGTTGGTTTGTTTTAGTTTGGTTTAGTTAACCGGATTGGTTTGGTTTGGTTTAGTTAACCAGATTGGTTTAGTTAACCGGATAGGTTTGGTTGGTTGGTTTAACCGACTATTTCTATTTGGGTTAACTGACTGGTTTGGTTTGCCTTGTTCATCAGGCAAAGGAGGAGAGTTGTCAGAGGTTGAGGTCAAAGGCAACTAATAGGCTAAGGTGAGTGCGTGACCATGATCCCAAGTTGATGGAACATTAGGATTCCTGGTGTTAGGTTGATTGATGTTTGGATTCTTGATTGATTGATGTTTGTGTGGTGCAATCGTTTCTGTGTGTTTGTTGACGTTTTATTGCAGGTGATCGTGTTTCCGTAGGCTTGGAATCGAGCCAGAGAGGAGATGGCTCGATCCTAGCGTCACTGCGAGGTGGTGTCAATCGACACTCTTGTTGTTTTGTGATGTGTTATGTTTGTTTGTTGTGATGTGTGTTGCCTGGTGTTTCACTTATCTTGGTAATTGGCCAAGTAGATGGGATGACCGTCTCACTGAGTATTTGTGATAATACTCACGCATCTCTTTTTGCCATGTGATGCAGATAAAGAGAAGGTATGACCGTGGGATCATGGCTATGAGGAGGATGATCTAGAGTCTCGTTTAAATTGTGTTTGATGTTGTTAGAAATTGCTGGTTAGGTTGCTGGTTTATTTCTGGAATTGTTGAGTTTGATTTCATTTGGTTTATCGAAATTGGTATTTGAGTTTATGATTGTTTTCCGCTGGTTGCTTGTTTGCGTTTGATTGGATGTTGAGGATTATCATTTATGAGAATGTTAATTCGAGTCCAATGTAATTGTTGAAAACAAAAAAACGAGTTAGGTTGTTTCAGTTTGGTATCAGAGCCCTTACGATTTTAGAAAGGGCTAGACTTGATGTGTGAGAACTGTTAGAATTAATTATATGTGGTAGTTAGTCAATTCTGTGAGTTGGAGTCCTAGATCATCTTCCTTCGAGCCTTCAAAGAGATTCCACGGTTAGTGTGTTGTGTGTTTTATTTGTTGTTCTTTAGTGCTTAGCTTGTGTATTATGGTAGTGCGTGGGGTTGGCTAGAGGCGCTACAGAGCGTGGGCTTGGTGGCCAAGGTGGCTGTGGGGGCCGGGATTACCGTGGAGGTCAGGGAGGTGATCGGGGACCAGTGAGTGAGTCGGCAGGGATGCGACTCAGGGTTCCACGCTTGAGAATACGACAGATCTGTAGACGTATCAGGAGGGTCTCTGTATTAGTGTGAGTGCTAGTGGGAGTGCCCGTGTGAGAGCCAGTGTGAGGGCTGGTGGGGCCAGGGCCGATACTCGAGCTGGTGCTGGATTGGCTCACTGTTCGGGTGCGCCCACGGGAGGAGTCCATGTGACGAGATGATCGTATGACATATCTGTTGCAGTAGTTATTGTGGCGGGCACCAGCGAGTAAGTCTGCCGGGAGTGCGGCTCAGAGTGTTTCGCATGTGGCTGAGAGTGATCCGCAGACGTTTTAAGACAGCTTGAGAGCCATTGAGAATGCCAGCGTGCAGTCAAGTGTGAGCGCCAGTGTGAGGGCTGGTGGGGATAGTGTGGTCCCAGGTTGGCTACCGGGGGCCGGTGTGGATCCTCGTGAGGTTGGTAGCGCGGGTGCGCCCGCGGGTGGGGCTCAAGGTCGAGATGATCGTCTGGCGGATAGGCTTCAGTAGTTGTGGAAGCGGTTACTGAGTGCGGTGCCAGTTAGGCTCCGGTGGTGCCATGAGTGGCAGAGGTGCGGCTGAGGGTTGTGGTTATTGGGGAGGTTCCGTCTTATCTGCGGATGAGGGAACAAGTGCAGCAGATTGATATAAGATTCTTTGCGAGTAGTGTGTTGCAGCTAGGAGGGTTCAGGTAGAGTTGGCCTGGGCGGACTCTTAGGAGAAGTTTAATGCCAAGTTCTTTTCTTAGGAGGCTGCATATCGTTTAGAGACGAGGGTTTTGGAACTGGATCTGTGAGAGAGATCAGTTCGGGGATATTATTTGGAATTTAATCGACTCCTAGTTTATGTTGGTAGGAGCATGGAGGGTGAGGAGGCCCAGGATACCCAGGATAAGAAGTTCTTGAGAGGACTTCAAGCATATTTGAGGACACGGTGCGGAGTGTCTAAATATGCTACTAGAGCAGAGCTGGTTGAGACTACTGGAGGCGTTGTCGAGGACTTGAGGGAGCAGGCTGTGGTGGTTAGCCCAACTGTTCAGTTTAATAGGCCTCAGCAGCAGATGATACCTGGCATGGCCGTAAGCCTGCGCAGGGACAGAAGAAGAAGTGGGAGGACACTTCCTGATCGAGCCAGAGTGGCTGAAGATGCTTCGGGGTGTTGAGGCATATGTAATAAGTTGGCGAATTTATTAGGTTTCTTAGCACATGGGAGTTGTGTGGAGACCTTGATAGTGGGTAGTGGTGAGTCCCACATGTGGTTTGAGTTTGGAGCATCATTGCTTCATTACTCCGGAGCGTGCTGAGTGGAGCGGTATCCGGAGTGACGCTGGAGAGTGGACTGGACCGGTTATGGTTGCTGGAGGAAAGTTCCTAGTTACTCATGGTTGGGCGAGAGGCATGGATATTCTAGTGGATGGTGAGATGATGCAAGTGGACTTGGTGATTAGTCCAGTGAAGCTGTATGATGTCATCCTAGGTATGGATTTGTTGGACGAGGGTAGGGTTCATTTGGATTGTCACCAGGGTCGTTTTCCGCTGGTTGCTTGTTTGCGTTTGATTGAATGTTGAGGATTATCATTTATGGGAATGCTAATTCGAGTCCAATGTAATTGTTTAAAACAAAAAAAAATGGGTTAGGTTGTTTCAGAAAGAGGTACGTAGACCGAAAGAGGAAGGAGGACTTGGATTCAAATCATTTGTTGATGCTAACAAAGTAACTTGTCTTAAACTTATATGGCGAATTCTCTCTAATCAACCGTCCTTGTGGGTTAGATGGATAAAGGACACACTTCTACGTCATGGTTCATTATGGTTAGCACGGGAGCAATCCTCAATGGGATCATGGATGTGGAAGAAAATTCTTAAATATCGAGATAAGGCAAAAGATTTTCATAAGGTGAAAGTTTTCATTGGGAGTACAACTTCTTTTTGGTCTGATGATTGGTCCAATCTGGGTCGAATTCAAACCACCACAGGCCTGCGAGGATACATCGACTTGGGATTACCTGCAAACGCCTCTGTAGAACATGCTATGAATACACTACGAAGAAGACGCCACATATCTGATTTTCTTAACCAAATTGAAGGTGAAGTGCATAAGCTTCGGCTGGCTAGAACAGAGGTCAATGATACAGCCATATGGCGTGACTCGAACGGAAAGTTCAAAAAACGGTTTTCCTCCAAGGAAACTTGGCTTCAGATTCGTCAAATATCTCCTACCATAACCTGGTCGAAGGGCATTTGGTTTACACACACAACACCTAAATACTCATTTATCGTTTGGCTTGCTACGCTTAACCGTCTTTCGACGGCTGACCGCATGGCGATGTGGAACACAATAATCTCTCGGCTATGTGTTCTCTGCTTGCAAGGAAATGAAGACTGAAACCATTTGTTTTTCGATTGCAGGTTCACCTCTGAAATTTGGTACAACCTCGCTCAGCGGTTGCTTGGAGCATACTACACAACCGATTGGACTCAGCTTCTACAACTTGTCACAAGTCAGACAATGAGCAAGCTCGAACTCTTTATGTTGCGGTACCTGTTTCAGTTAACAGTCTACCACATATGGAGGGAACGAACTGAACGGCGGCATGGAGAACAATCAAACTCACCCACAACAATGATCAAAGAATTGATAGAGATATGCGGAACCGGCTTAGCTCCATTCGGATCATAGGAGACCATGCTTATGATGATAGTCTAAGCATGTGGTTTGAGACTCGATAATCCTTTTGCTTTAAATTCTAAGATGCTTTCAATGTAATAAACGGTTTTTGGTGTGAATAAATTTAACATTCATTTAAAAAAAAAAAAAAAAACATTCACACTTCAACCAACTCTTTCTCTTCTAAAGGAAAAAAAATGAATAAAAGTAGAGGCTCTCTTGTTATGTCATATATATCTATGAATATCACAATACCCAATTGGTAATTGGTAGCAATAACTAATCTCTAGGAAAAAGTTAAAAAAAACAACAAAAGTAAAAAGAGAGTTAGAAAATTAGAAACAACAAATCTCCACAAGGTAGAATGACTAATATTATTTATGATGTTAGACATTTGAAGAGCTACATGTTCCAAGTGGAGAATATGCATCTTAATAGTGCGTCCAAAAGCAACATTGTAAAAAACATTGAGCGATGACACCATCGTTTCCCTAACGTTACATTCTTTGAGATTTTCTTCCTTCTCAATCAATTTAAGAAGTAGTGATGCTGGATCAAATTGATCACACCATCCCATTAATTCAAATAAAGCAAAGCTCAAAAGAAGATTAGCTAAGATAATAATTCATCTGTTGATACGTTCGTTTCATATAATCAAATGAACAAATCCTTAATTTTGTAAAATGAAGTGCTACAATTAGGGGGACGGGTTGTGCCATGGCTATGCAAAATCAAGCAAAAACAATTAACCTTAAAAGAAATGCGAGATGAAAATAAAATATTGTCAACAAAATTTAGATACTACCCCTAATAGTATTACCCATACGTATATTCGATATGAACAAGTAAGAATCATACAAAAGAGAACTCATGAACAACAACATGCTCCGGTAGAACAACCACAACAGGCTCCGGTAGAATAATTACAACCTCCGATTGCACCAAGTTCTTATTATCAATATTTTGACTATTTAGGAGGTTCATGATCAAATTTATTTGAGTATTAGTTTTGCTGTGGCATTTTAATTTGTGTAATATTTATGTTCATGTAATTTTACTTTCTCGTGTTATTTTATTTTGTGAAAAACTATATTGATGTAATATTGCAGGTGTGTAAAATTTGCTTGATGTAATATTTTATTTGCATTAATTATGCTTGATGTAATATATGTTAAGTTTTTATGAGATAAAATTGCAACAAAAAAACCCAACGTTTGGGGATTTCACGTAATAAAACCCCACAAAAAGAGGTATTAAGAAAATCTAACGTTTCAATACTTGACAGATAAAATGTTGCGTTTTTATCTAATGTACAAAACGACTGTGTTTTACAGTTGTGTCTCTGTAACAATTGAGGAAGAACGATAGAAAGAAATCGAGGAAAAACAACGAGAAAAGAAGAAGAACGACATAAGAGAAAGTGGCACTTAGAGAAGAAGGTTAAATTTAGAGAAGAAAGTGGCACCATACAGAGATAGAAATCCATCATTAAATTATGGAGATTGTTCGAATTCGTTTTCCTTTGTCAGATTTATGGATGTGATCCAAAACCTAAATCGTTTCATCAGGTATGATTTTTGGATGTGATCCAAAATCCAAATTATGAATTGTAGGTGTTCGAAACGCCTAAACAAAGCTAAAAAACCAAAACTTATCATGGTAACTTATTATCTTTAGGTCGTTATATTACTAGTAACTTATAACTGTGATGTTTATTTTCATGAATTCTTCTGTTTCATTCATAGACAAGCAAGAATTGTGATGCTTCATGACATAACATAAGACGAAGCAAAAACATGGTACCCCCAGTACCGGAACCTGCACAAAAACAGGGAAGAAGAATACCCTTACTTCATAAGATATCTCACAACAAATGTTTCCTAGTTAGCCTTGGATTTGAAGTTGGTGAAGTTACTAATATGTTCACTTTGTGTTTATGTTTTGGGTGAAGGATTCATCTTAGCTATATTTATGTGTTTATGTGTTTCTTTTGGTTAGTTACAAAAATCTTGCTTGATTCAATCTCCCTTCATACTCATTAGACCATTACATCAAATCATTTACATATACAATAAAAAAAAACATGGTTCCCTCGAACTTGCTTTTTATATAAGAAATTAAGAGACCAAGAAGTATTCGAATCATAAAAGAAGACATGAAATTAATCACTTCATTATCAAATGATCGTTTACACATACAACATAAAGAAATTCATAGAAAGATAAGAACAACGCAAGCAATCAAAGCGAGTAGTAATATACTTTATTCAGCATGAAAAAGGATCAAAGATGAAAAAAAACTCCCAGCGGCTGCAACAAACTAAGAGATGCACAAAGGTAGGCTTGTAGTCTATAACCAAAACTTTATCCAAGCTACCAAGAAACTTTGTAGCGAATTCAACGTGAACATGATGAGCAATGTATTCTGTTACAACTTCTTTACTCTCAAATGTGGATTCAAAGATATGTGTGAAAGGTTGATGCAGATTCTCAATGCTCACATATTTTCTCCTAAATACAGAGCCAAGAAATCAGTAAGAAAAGAGCATATTCTTTACAAAAGATCATGAATTTAGCTACCTATTAACTCAAATAAGCATATTTATAACTCTAAGAAGCAGTTCGATTCTAGAAACATAAGTCAATGAGTTACACAAACACAAAGAGTTAAAAAAAAACTTAGTTCCTTAAACTCATTACACCTCATCGAGTTCTTCTCATTACACAACACAAACACGCCTCATACTTTTCTTCTCTGCTTCCTATTTGAAGAGGAAGAAAAGTAAGAAGAGGAAGAAAAGTGACACATGTACGAATTCTTATAACTTGTGAGAATAAAACACACTACAACCTCCACAATCACATCACACATAACAATTTTCTTCACCAAATTCAAACCATTTAATCACAACTAAATCGACAAATTTCACAATCAAATTTTAAAACAAGAAACATAAATCAATTTTCCACAGATAAATACTTGAATCTACCTTGTAACCCATAAACATACCTTAGTTTCACGGGTAAGAGTCTTTTTCGTCTTTAAATCCAGGTTTCGACACAACATCGTTCTTCTTCTCTTCACTCTCTTCTTCCTCGGGTTTTTCTATTTGAGACTTGAGAGACACAAATAAAACGTTGCGTTTTATCACCGTCAAATACTTAACCCCATTAGGGTTTAATCTGCATCATCTGAAACGTTAGGTTTTTTTTAACACTTTTTTTGTGAGGTTTTATTAGGTGAAATCCCTAAACGCTAGGTTTTTGTTTACAATTTTTCTCATAAACTTATGAGGATTAAAATGATAGAAAAATTAATTAATATTATTATTCTGAAAATAAATATAATTGTAGGAGGTAAAATACAAATAAAAGATGAACCTCATATTTTGAGGCGTTGTAGCCATTGTTGGAGAGCCAAAAATCTCAAAAATAAGGATTTGGATTCATTGTTTGAGATACCTTAAAAGCAAAGATCAGAGTCACGAGCCGTAAAATCCGACAGCTTGCAAGAAGAGATAAATATGGTTACTGAAAAGCACTCAAGTTCATCAATAATAATTGTAGATGATCGATCCGCTACTACCTAGTAAGGTTATGCCTATGCAGTTGGAAACATATTCCACTTCCAATGCATACAATCTAGACTATCTAGCAATCCGGGAAATCCACTTGTTGGCCGATATTGAGAAGTATAGCAACGTCCTTTGTTGTTCGTGATAGGAGATACCACTCCGAAATCATTTCTATAATTGCGCGGAAAAATCTCTTCATGCATTCAGTTGCTATAGTCTATCCTATTTTGATGCATTGATCTATGGCATCATCATGCATACCATTCACCAAAATTCAAACAGTTGCAGTTCCTTTTTATAGAGTTGATAAGCCCATTATACCAAAAGTGTCACATCGTTGATTGAAGTAGTTTTCATGTTGTTTAACAACATCAACAAAGTGAAGAAATAAACCTTAGTGACATCCAAAATCGACGATGGAATTCTCTTTCACCATACATGGTTAGTAGATAATTATTTATGGAATATGGCTATTTTCTTTGTCATGGTGTATTCCAGCGTGAGTAGGAATAATGCGTCGATGACTTACGTGATCGTATTCTTGAGTAGTACGGGGAATAAGGCGAATGTAGTTGACAAACAGATCGACTTCACTCTCTCTCGCTTGCTGCATTTTGATCCATCAGCTAGTCACCAAAACTCAGATATGTCACAAGAGAAAGAAAATGGACCTTCATTTGATTTCTTATCCATATCTAATTATGTATAAATAAAAGAATCAAACATTTATCAATAGAAAAGGAGTACCAAATTTTAGGGTACATGCCCGAGAGGTGGCATGGTTTAGGGATTCTGACTTGCGGTGGTTACGGTATAAGTTCTTGATTATTAGATCACGAGAATAATGATTTTTATCTAGCTTTCATATCGAAATGGTTTTAGTGTTTTGGTTTTGGAAAGGTTCTGGTGAGGCAGATATCGGAAATCTCTTGTGATTTTTTGCAATCGTAGAGTGATTATGGGGCATCAACAAGGTTTTATGACATCATAATGGAAATTAAAACAGGACTGATATGTGGAAAGAGATTTAGTTTTGGGAAAGTGTATTTTCCAGAGGTACTATGGGTTTGCATGGATCTGATTAAGATGTGGACTGATAAGCATAAATAATGAGATTTGCATATTTCAGATTCATATCCATTTTTGGGAAGGCAATATTATAGATACAAGTAGGGGTGGGCATAATACCCAAATCCGAATTCTGAACCCAGAACCATATCGAAGTAGTCGGTTTTGGTCGGTATTGGTTATTGTCAAAATACTGATTGGTTTGCAAATTGATTTACTTTGAAGTTTGGTACGGATTCGGTTTTATCCAAAAACCAAAGTGAAATCCGAATAAACCGGTATATACATACAAGCTATTAGATAATATCAATTCATATCATACTTTTCTTTGTTACAAAACAAATATATGAGATCGAGATTTGTGATTTGAGAATATCGCTCTGAATCTCTTAGTACTTTGATTTCACATGAACTAAGAGAAGATGGTGTACTCCAACGTTGCTTGATTCTATGGCTAGTTATGGTTCGAACAAGAATAATGCTTACGTTTTCAGACATTTCAATTTTAGTTCTTCTTTTATAGTTATTTATACTTATGTTCTCTATTTTCTTTTACATTTGAACCACTTTTAATTATGAATGCAAATGTTTTTGGCTCATTTTGAATTGCAATCTTCTTCTCATTACATCATTACATTACACACTTTGTTTGGGTTCAGATTAAACCGAATCCAATCCGAATCCAATACTATTTTGATTAAGTTATGGATCCCAAGTACAACACAAGATCCACACCGAACCCGAATGAATCCGATCCGAACTCGACCCGAAAACTACAATAATCCGAATGGTATCTCGCACCCGACCATACATCCATAATCTGAAATCCAAAAATCTGAAATAACCATACCGCACCCGACCATACATCCATATGCCCACCCCTAGCTGGAAGATTAGACATAGGAAGGGGATATCGAAAGCAAGAAGATCATTGACAAAGATCAGCTTATGGCAAGTATCTCTCAGAAATTTGAAATCAAAGATTGGACAATATCTTGATTATGATTTGGGTATATTGTGGGGGTGTGAATCTGCACAGTTAAATTTGTCAATGAGTTGTAGAGGAGATGGAGATCTTTAGGAAGTAGAGTCACTTAGAACAGAACATATTATAAAAAGAGTTATCTTTATTGCTGTTATGGCTTAAGCGTTATTACCATAGAGTTTTTTTGCTAAAACTTGTGATCTCTTTTCTGGGTGAATACAATGAACTATATATATAGTTCCACTAAGTAACCTAGGTCAACTATTAGAATGGGTCTGGCCCATTAAGCAATATATTAAATTTAGCTCATATTCTTATTAAGCCCATTTTGTAAATGAGTTAAATGTCATTTTGGGCCTAGATTGAAACAGGGTCTTCGCAGGCTTGCTCTGATTTTGTCGATGTGAAGTTGAATTGACCTTGTTATTATATTTGTAACGCCCGTGAACCAAAATTTAAGAAATATCTATACTTATTTTTGGGCTAAATTGATCAATTTGAATGTTCATGATACTTTCAAGGAGCTTTCTGATTGTTTTAAAAGTTTTATGCCATATCTGTAAATAATTAGTAATAGAAGGACTAAACTGCAAAAAAGGAATAACCGAGTTTGTTGTTCAGAGAATCATGGGATGAGATATGGCAACTAAACTCCGCATCTCTCAACCCTAGCATGCCGTATATATTTGCGTTTTGAAGCTCCAAAACTGCTAAGCCGCAAATTGAAGAGAAAACTAGTGAATTCCAAGAGTTTTAGCCTGAGTTTTGTTGAAACTAGAGATAAGAGGAGAAGAGGATAGGTAGTGTGAGTAGTGATATTGCGGGGCGTTTTCCGATCTAACCGTAGGGATAGATCTCGTTTCAAAGTTTCCACGGCATCTTTCAGATCCCGATTTCGAGGTAAAACGTGTCCGCAAATCGTGTTTGAAGTTTGCCCTGCAATCCTGTTTATGCAGAATTATCTTAGAACTAGCTTTTTCTCAGTTTCAAATACCTGTTTTTGGAGGCGTTTTCCTGTCGACTCAAAGAGGCTCTGATCGTGACTTAGGTGTCTCTGGAAAGGTGGAGTAACAATTTAGCTCATATTCTTATTAAGCCCATTTTGTAAATGAGTTAAATGTCATTTTGGGCCTAGATTGAAACAGGGTCTTCGCAGGCTTGCTCTGATTTTGTCGATGTGAAGTTGAATTGACCTTGTTATTATATTTGTAACGCCCGTGAACCAAAATTTAAGAAATATATATACTTATTTTTGGGCTAAATTGATCAATTTGAATGTTCATGATACTTTCAAGGAGCTTTCTGATTGTTTTAAAAGTTTTATGCCATATCTGTAAATAATTAGTAATAGAAGGACTAAACTGCAAAAAAGGAATAACCGAGTTTGTTGTTCAGAGAATCATGGGATGAGATATGGCAACTAAACTCCGCATCTCTCAACCCTAGCATGCCGTATATATTTGCGTTTTGAAGCTCCAAAACTGCTAAGCCGCAAATTGAAGAGAAAACTAGTGAATTCCAAGAGTTTTAGCCTGAGTTTTGTTGAAACTAGAGATAAGAGGAGAAGAGGATAGGTAGTGTGAGTAGTGATATTGCGGGGCGTTTTCCGATCTAACCGTAGGGATAGATCTCGTTTCAAAGTTTCCACGGCATCTTTCAGATCCCGATTTCGAGGTAAAACGTGTCCGCAAATCGTGTTTGAAGTTTGCCCTGCAATCCTGTTTATGCAGAATTATCTTAGAACTAGCTTTTTCTCAGTTTCAAATACCTGTTTTTGGAGGCGTTTTCCTGTCGACTCAAAGAGGCTCTGATCGTGACTTTGGTGTCTCTGGAAAGGTGGAGTAACAAGGATTCCAGATCAGGTCTCCTTTTTCTGATCCAATCTAAATCCAGTGAGTTATTCATGTTGCTTTCTGGTCAAGTAATAGGGTTTTGTCAAAAAAACAAGAAACCCTAATTTGATATGAAACGTAAACGCAGTTTTGGAAACGCGATTTTCGCAGACGCTAGTCGCTAGAATGCTATTTCAGACTCTCAGGATTAGCGTTTCGCCCAAAACACTATTTTCAACCGCTATTTTCTCGGACTTAGTTTTTTCGTGATTGCTAAGGTGAGTGCATGACCATGCCTCCAAGAGGATGGACATTAGGATTCCTCGTGATAGGTTGATTGATGTAGATCTCGTGATTGATTGAGTTCCTTGTGTGGTGTGATGGTTCTGTGGTGTTTGGCTAACATTTTATTGCAGGCAAACGTGTTTCGTAGGCTTGGAATCGAGCCAGAGAGGAGATGGCTCGATCCTAGCGTCACTGCGAGGTGGTGTCGCTCAACACTCGTGTTGTTTTGTGCTGTGTTGTGTTCGTTTGTTGTGATGTGTGTTTGCCTTTTGTTTCATTTATCTCGGTAATTGGCCAAGTAGATGGGATGACCGTCTCACTGAGTATTTGTGATAATACTCACGCATCTCTTTCTTTCCATGTGATGCAGGTAAAGGCAAAGTGTGACCATGTGATCATGGCTATGAGGAGGAGGATGATCTAGGGTCTCGGTTTAGTTGTGTTTCTTTGCTGTTTAGAAATCGTGGTTAGGTTGCTGGTTTTATGGAATCAGAATTTATGTTTGGTTATTGATTGTTGAGTTATTGGTTTAATTGTTGGATAAGTTGATTTGAGACTTTGTTGTGTTCCATTGTTTATTGTGTTTGTACTCGTTTTGTTTGGATGTTGAGGATTAACATTTATGTGAATGTTAATCCGGGTCCAAATTTTGTTAATTTAATTTAGAAAAGAAAAAACGGGTCGGGTTGTTTCAATATTGATCTCATAAGGGTGAAATCCGACCCCTACATATATCATATAAAGTTAGGAGGAGATTGTAGCATGAGGATTATTATAAAAGGCTTGGTGTGTTGCTATTGTATCTACACTACTCTTTACAATTCCAACAGTTTATAATCCTTATAACAAGTGCTTTTGTTGTTCTCTTTTGATTTATAATGATTCAAAGTAATCTCTTGAAACCCCATGTGCTTGTGAAATCTTTGGTTACGGTATCCTTAAAATCGATGATTGAAGGGTATTCAAGGATGCTTACCGGTAGAGGCATGTATCCGAGGGCTCGGAATATGAAGAACCTCTTTTTCATGTTACCTTGTATATGGCAAATGGAAGATCGGGTTGCAGGAGCGGATCTTTGGTTGGGAGATTCCAGTTTGATTTTGATCATGAGTAAGACATTGTGGAAGTAATGAAAATGTAACCGTTTTGTTTTCATTACTGGATGTTGGCACTTGTGAGTTAGGAACCAAAGGTGGATCCATCTTACCCTCTAAGATTAAGTTAAGGGTTTGAGTTATCGGTGTGCCTTTGCAGTGGGGGAGCCATAACCATTTTTCATCAGGGGTAGAAATATGTATTATAAAAACCCGTCTACGTATGAAAAAAACGTTAAGAAATTACAAAAAACCTTTACAAATATACTCTACATTCACTCATAACTTGGAACCTTTTTATCACGGTTTCATTTTTTTTACATTTTCAATAAAAAAATTTCGATAAAACAAACGAGACAGTCACTTAAAATCTGATCACCAATGCGATTTCGTAATACAGTCTTCACAATCTTCATTCCTGAAAAACATCTCTCAACGATTGCGGTAGTAACATGTAAAGTCAAAGCTAACTTCAAAAACCTATAAACCAAAGGATGAGAAAGATGTTTCCTGGTTTCTACCAGCATCCTTGCTAGGTCTCCAAGATTTTTCAAACCAACAAACATTGCATCTTCTCGTACATTATCAATATAAATGTCAAGTTGATGCTCAAGAGATATGCACTCCACACAACTAAAATCCTTGGGATAAAATTCAGTCAATCTCAATAATTTTTCTTTGTTAAACTCACAAAATGAATCATCATGACTCAAAGCTGATATGTAGATTAGTAGTTCAGAGTTTACCTCGTTAAAGCGATCATTAAATTCATGTCGTTGCTTATCCAATAGTGTGTAAAACAATTGACTTGATAATTCTGCAAATTGTTTATGTTTGTCTTCCATGTTGAGAATTTCAGTGTCGTATTTACGACAAAAATATGTAACCTTCTTCACAAAAGAGGCTCATCCATGATTTCTTAACTTTTATAGTTGTCTCTTATTAGATTCCACTAATGAGATAACATTTAGGTATCTTGGTCTTTTCTTTGTAGTGCCATGGATAAATTCTCCGTGAATCCCAAAAGAAGCACCATGAAGTGTAGATAGAACACAAAATCAAAAGTATGAATGTAGTTGAGAAGACCATTTGCTTGGCATCTTTGGGTATGGTCTATACTTTCATCTTCGACATACTCAAGCACCTTAATCGCAGAAAAAAACAACTCAACTAATCGCAACAACGTTTAATAATGCGAACCCCAACGTGTATTTCCTAGTCACCGAAGACTCTTGATTCAACCCTTATCCAGTCACGATTTCACCACTATTTATTCCCTCCTCAATTTCATCCCTCTGAATTTCTCGCATCAAATATTTTCTTTTACAAGAAGCTATAACTACATTCACTAACACAAAAACCTTATTGAAGAAATTTGCAACTTCAGAAAGATTTTTTGCAACTCCAACAACAACTAATTGAAGTTGGTGAGCAAAACAATGTACATAGTATGTAGAACCACTTTCTATTGAAATCAGTGTTCTCAACCCATTGAGTCAACCACTCATATTTCATACTCCATCATAACCTTGTACTCTCACGTTTTTCATACTCAAACTATATTTAGTAAACAACGCATCAATACCGGAATTCAAAGTTAGAGAACATGTCTCCTTCACATGGATAAGACCAACAAATCTCTCTTTCAATATACTATGTTTATCAATAAAACAGAGAACTATAGCCATATGCTCTTTCTTAGAAGCGTCTACAGATTCATTCACCAACAGAACAAACACATCATGATCAAGCTCTCGAATTATGTAGTTAACTTCTTCTTCTGAAAAACAATGAACAATGTATTGACTAATTATGCTTCTCTTTGTTAGGTAGTATAATAAATTATAAATTATAATAATGGTGCTTCGCATTATAGTATTTTAAAATATGCTATGCGCTAATCCAGTCAATTACTATTGTATCTGTTTTGTTAAACGTATACGTGAATACTTAGACCATGAGAAATTTTGAAAAATGTATAGAATGTGTATGCTTAATCGTTTAATCGTTGTATTGACATATGTTTTTATCATGACGTTTTAAACTATGGCATAGATATAGTAATTGTAAATCACCATATACCAAGATGCAGCATGGACCGTATAGAACGCTTGACGTAAATTACTGTAGACACCTAAAATGTATTATTGCAGCTCCTCATGTAAAGTTTGTCTTGGAATAAACAAGAAGATAAAACATATGAGATTTTCCTTAAGAGCATCTGTAACCGTGAAACATGTAGAGTTTTAAATTTTTTTTTTTAAAAAAAACATGTAGAGTTTTATTTGATTAAAACCATTTTTAAAAAATATTAAACTGTTTTTCGTTTGGTACGTCTCAACTAACTGAGATGGTTGATACGTCTCATTGGGACACGTGTCGCGACGTCCCTTTCTTTTTTGTTTGCCGAAGGGAAAAATGCCAATTTGAACCTAGACAATTAGCATTGCGCCCTTTTGAACCTGAACTTTTACATATGGTTAATTTAAACATGAACTCCAAATAAATTCAAATCTTATATATGAACTAACATATTTTGTGCCGAATTGTACCTTGACCAAAATTATGTTAGTCACCGTTAACCGAATATTAACTACAACGATATGTGGGTTAGTTGGCTAGGTAAGAAATGCTTGAAAACGACGTCGTTACGTTGTTTTAGTAGAACGATGTCGTTTTCATTTAAAGAAAACTCGAAATTGAATCCATATTTCGATAAATCTCCAAATGAAAACGACGTCATTTTATCGAATTACGAATTCAAATTCAAGTTTTTTCTATAAAAAACGACACAATTTTACTAAAACAACAAAACAATGTCTTTTGACACAAAGAAACCGAGCCAGCTAACCCACGTGTCGTTTTTCCATTAACGTTGACTAACGGAATTTTGGTCAAGGTATAATTCAGCACAAAACATGTTAGTTCATGTATAAGATATGAATTTATTTAGAGTTCAGATTTAAATTAGCCATATGCAAAAGGTGAAGTTCAAAAGGGCACGATGCAAATTGTTTGGGTTCAATTTGGTTTTTTTCCCGTTTGCCGAAACCCTGAAACAAAACAAAAATTCACTTGATTGAAACCCTCTTCTCTCCCCCCGATCGATTTGTACCAACTCGTACAAATTCCTTTCAATTTCATCTTGATTCTTCCGATTCATCTTCTTCTCCGATCGATTAGAGTTGTTTCTGTTGGAACCAATTTATTGCTTAAACAAATGGGCCTTGTATTGGGCATTTGTCTAACCCAAATTTGGTAGAAAAGTGAATGAGAAAAGCCTTTTGGTTTAAGTGAGTGACATGCAAAAATCTCACATCTAAAGTTTGGAAATTTTTAAAGTGGTATATAAGGAGCCACTCATATACCTTTGTTCAAAACATAGCAAAGGCTATATACCATGAAAGAGAGGAGGGAATCCCCACACGCGCGACCGACCGACCGAACCGAACCGAGCCGGGCCGGGCTTGGGCTTTGGCTAAAGGGCCGGATTAAATATCTTTTTGGACCAACTAAATGAGCTGATAAAAGCCCATCTCATTGGCCCATTAGCATTAAAAGGCCTGGCCCGAAACGCTGCGTCGGTTACCTCTGCGGTTTCACTAAACCGACGGCAGTTTTAAAACCAACCTCTGCGGTTTCCGGTTTTGCTAAACCAGAGTCAGTTTTTAAAACCAACCGGAGAAAACTTCCCTACAGTTTGAAAAAACTTCCTCTCCGCCAGTTTTAAAAGGAAGTCATCTTCTTCCTTTCTTCTTACATTCTGATACACCGGAAAAACTCACAGAAACTTCACAAAAATTCAATCAAACAGATTACAAACAATCTCTCTTTCGTTTACAGTAAGTCTCGAGAGTATCGTAGATATTAGTTCGTTAGAATTGGTATTCGAGTGTTTGCGAATTCGATTATCAGTGGTTTTATCCTGGGACTCGTGAATATATCAAAAACCCGTCACACTGCGGGAGATTCTTAGAGTTAAGGAAAGAGATTTCGTATCTCGACTTCACTCTCTGTCTAATATCTTCCCTTAACGCTTTTCTTATCGCGATTCATCTCCAATCACGTAGTGTGCCAAATTCTGGTCCTACAGTTTCATTAGTTCAATTTCTGAATTCCGCTAAGAAATGGCGAAGAAAGGAGCTTGCACTCGTCAGAATCAACCATCTCCGGGTCCCGGAGATGCTTCACCGGATAATCGTTGCTCAGTCTTTGGTTTTGATGTCCATGTTCAGCTCCTTATGTACATGGACCATAAGGTAAGAAATTGCCTTGTTTGTGTTCTTGATGAGTGATAAATCTGCTAGAAATGGTTTCCTTGATAAGAATTAGAGTCATGCTTCCATTTGCCTTGTTAAACTTTGTCATGAAAAACATTACTTAGTATAGGTATATCGATCATATAAATACTTCTTTGAACTTGTGTGATTCAAATTCTGCAACTAGAAGTAAGCTAAAGCTTGTGATGATTCCGTTGCTTGTTTTTTGGGATTGCTCCTGTGAATGACAATTGTGTGCTTATCATATCATGTTCTGGCTGTGTATAATCATGTAGAATGGTCCATATATGATAAATTTACCTGTTTTGAAATCAAGCTTACACTCTAGGTAGAAGATTTTGTTGGCAACAATTCATTATGTTCTGTATAATCACTTCCTTCGAAGCTGACTATCTGTTGAACTGTGTTGTGTTATTGCAAGTTGACATCTCTGTGTCTGAGCTTGATCGTTGTGTCCCACCAATGGTCAAACAAGTGTGGCCAAGCTATTGTGTACCAATTCGTATTTGCTATGAAGGTACTGTTCTTGAGTTTATGAAAGTTTGAATTTTGTGTAGCTTTGTCTCTGACTAAATGATTCACATGGAATTCAATATTTGTTTTGTAATGTTGGTGAATGATGTTGTAGCTCGTTAAGCTGCCATTGGTAGATGAAACATCCAAATATGAAATAACTAAGGTTCTTCTGTTCTTGAGTTTCTTCCATTTGGTGGGATTGTAAAATGTGTTAGCTTTCTTGAAAGAAAACTATCCATGGACGAAGTAGGCTTATGATTGTAGTTGGTATTGGAAATGGTAAATGCTTAGAGTGGGAATGTGTCTAATGGCGAGAGGATGGCTTTGTTTTTCTGAAATCTGATGCAGACTCCCGGAAAAGTAAATGTGGTGTTGGAGTACTGCAAAGGAGGTGATTTGTTTCAGTTGAAAACCTAATCAATTCACAAACAAAAGGATTAGACTCACTAAAAATGAAAAACTCTGATGATGTATTTTCTCTATTGGATAGGTCTGCTTTTGCAAGTTCCTTGTGTATTGTATTGAGTTTGATCTTAATTTTGTTGTTTTTTTGGTGAATCTCAAAGATTGTGAGTATCACCATTATACATGGATAAATTAGAAAAATCATTGCGAGTCTCAAAGATTAAAATACCATTAAAATTAATGTGTTTGAGTATCATGGTTGTGGATGTTCTAACGAAAACTTGACCACCGGGTAAAAAATGCTCACCACTACCTAAAAAGCTTTAGGGCTTGTTATAGGTAGAGGTACTTTCGTAAACTTTCGTTGCAAAAGAGATACTTTATTTCGTTGGTATACTTTTTTGGTGTGTAAAGACAACAATGCCATATATTAAAACGACATTAATATTAGTAACTAGATTAGGACCCGCATAATATGCTGGTATTAGATATCAAAATTGATAGTCTAGGTAGTTATGATCCGTATAATTATATTATAAATTAAAACCCGTAAAAATATATTTTAAATTAAAATTCGTATAATTATCATATAACTTTTTTCTAATTGCATAAATAATCTTTTTATATTGTATCCTTTTTACTTCGAACTTATAATTCGCTTGATTAAGAGAATAAAATAATTGATGTCATATTAAAATTGGGAACGGTCTTCATGTATTATGTAAAATTATAGATTTTCGTTGGCTAATTGAAATATGATATTATACCTTTTTATTTGAGTAACAACATTATTTATTTGAACATAATGACAATTATATCATTTTTTAAGCTTAATTTTCTTTTTTTTTAATTGTATTGTCTAATTTTTTTTAATTGGTATTAAACCTATTTGCCTTAGTTTAATTGACCATGATGAGAACTATACATTTTTTTGTCGACACTTACTTTTTTTTTTAATTGCATTGACTATCTTTTATCTAATTATTATGCAGTTTTTTTGCCTTATTTTTGTTATATCTATACTTTTTTCATTAATTTCGTTTCTTTCGACTTTTTTTTTTTTTCTTTTCTTATTGACAAATTCTTTTGATTTATTATTAGTTTTTAAATTTGACTACAATTTGATATAAAAAGTAAATAATATAAATTAGATCACAATCTAACTAACAATGACACATGTCGTAATCTCGTGAATTATAGTTGGGTGCGCATACAACTTAATATTATAAGATTTCATACAATTTTCTTTTTAAAACATTGAAAGTACCTATATTGAAATATTCTATAATTATGTTGAAAAGTATGTGTAAATTTTTTTGTATACTTTGAAAAACCTTTCAAAGAATAGTTTATATGAACCTTTGAAAAACTTTATATAATAGTTTTTTTTTGCGAAACCTTTTTGTTGAAGTATGAACTTATTTTTAGATTTAAAACTTTTCCTATTTTAATAATTTACATTTTGGCACATATAATTTTTGGTTTGCCTTTCATAATTATGTTAATTAAACACTAAAAAATATGTTAACGTGCCTTTTTGTTGTTTAACTTAATGGTATCTATATTTTTTTTTAAAATAATTTACATTAGAATTTGATTTGCCTTTTAAAAATATGTTAATGTGTCTTTATTTTATTGGTTTAACATAATTGTAGTATTTTGACACATGTCATCATCTCGATCGATAGTAGACACATGTCACCATCTAATGAGTTATAATTTTGAAGAATTCTCCTTTATATAATAAGATAAGCAGGAATTACCACTCACAGCCTAACGAATTACCATTTCTCAATAAACGCTAGGGTTTTTAGTTCTTGACCGCCGCTTGTTATCTCTGTGAGGGGATTTCCGGTGTTTGAGACGGATACGATAGAAGGTCGTGACGGCGTTGAATCAGGCAGGTGGTGATACTTCAGGTAAAAACTATCCACAAAGTCGTTGATCGAGCTCTTGTTGGTTTTAGATTCTGGTTTGAAGACCTCTTACGTCTTCTTCTCCCATCGATCTATGGGCTTTTGAGATTTGTGTTTATCTTTTTCCGATTATTAATGATTTGCCCTATTTTTTGTATTTTTCAGATTGGATTGGTGTTTTAGTAGTCGAAGGACTTGATCGAAAATGATAAGATTCCAATTGTTGGGAGTTTTCCAGAATTCGGGAGGCGGATTAATCGCAAGCTCGTGTGGAGTGTTGAGAAATCTCGTCGGTGTTGATACTCCTCCTCTCCCGCCACCGTGTCTTCCTCTGTTTTGTTGTTTCATCGATGACACCCTCTTCAAACTCGCCACTGTGTCTTCTTGTGGACATACTTTTATGGTTGATACAATTATTAGTATTTCTTAGGATTTGATGAAAAAATTTGTGTGGATTTAATTGTTTTCAAGTTTATAGATTTATTAGAGGTTTTTTTGGATCAATTGTTGTTCACAGTGGAGGAAAGTTCAGAACTTTGAGACTTTGACTAAGATTCTTATTGTAAATTGCTTGTACATGTGTTGATGTACTTCTTTCTTGAACTACTTCTTTCTTGTTTCACAAAGTGAATGTGGTTATTCGTTTTAGGGCTACGAAATAAGGGAGCAGCCTCTGCGTCGATGAGATATGACCAATCGAACGTGTCCATATCTATTGTGTTCTCTTGGCATTTTGTTATGTTGAGATTTCGATCCAGTTTGCCTCATGTTTAGTGGGTAATTCTTGAATGAATGAAGCTTGTATTTTCTTAGTTTTGTCCTGCTTTGGACAAATGTAAACCTTATATGTTCAAAGAGAGATATCTAAATTGTCATGTTTCTAGAATCATTACCATCGATACCAGAAAACCTGACCACGAACCTTATTCTTAACCATAAAACCTTGACCATTTGTAACCAGAAAAAGTCGGTTTTTCATACCTTGTTTATTTTAACCATAAAACTCTGACTATAAAACCTTGACCTTACCATCGAATTGCCAAAATCAAAAAAAGTTTTACTTATAAACGATCAGTAAGAATATAGAAGAGAGTTACTTAAATCTCAAAATTGATTTAGACATCTCATTCTTTCTCTTTAATACTCTCTAATATTTCAGGTGATGGCATTTGATGAAACTAGCTTAAGAAACAGAAAGGCAAATGAGTCGTTGCATACTAAAATAATAGAGAGAGAACTCACTTGATTTACCATCCATAATTTATCATCCATAATTTACCATCCTTGGTAACCAATAACAATACATAATGCATAACATCATCAATATAAACTCCAAATTGATCCCATAGTGCCGTAATTCTCTCCATAAACGTTTAGACCAGGCAAAACATGTGAGGCAAAGATCTACCTTAAATAACCCCATCTCTCTTCTGTCTATTTGAACATCCAAATCACGACATTAGGCTTGTTTTGAAAAATCAAATTGGTTGAACAAGAGCAAGCTTAGACTAGAATTTCAAATGTATCCAAATCACGACATTAGTGTTACAGTTAATACACATCTTATTTCTTGACCACATCTTATCCAAGTCTGTTTCCAGAGCTAACAAAACAATTGGAAACTTATCACTTTCGATTTAATTCCTTTAAATTGCAACTTGTTGAACAATATAGAAGTCGAACATGTTTGTCACGAAATCTGTTAGGAACTTATCACCTTCGATGGTCACGAAAGCTGTTGATTTGTAGATATGAGATGATGGGTGTTTCGGATTTGGGGTCCGTGCTTGTGGATGGCGTTGCGTGGATGTGGATTTTCTGCAATCGGGAAATTTACAATTCAGAATGAGAATATCGATGCACAATTATAACATGTAAAAACCCAATTGATTTCATGAAGCTAAATTGACAGGGGAGCCATGACAATGGCAGAGAAGAAGAAGGCTCCGATGGTGAAGAACACAAAGTATAAATAATTAGATTTCCAAACCCATACGATTTGAAATTGTGAATTTCTTTCTCAAATTCCCTATAAGAGCAAGAGATGAGCTTCATATCCTGCAGGCGAATGAAAAAACAATTTCTTCTCGATTAAACCCATCATCTAATCAGAGACGACGACATTTAAAATTGCTTTAATTTTGTTTGATTCTTTTTCTGTTACAGACCATAGATCCATGATGAGGAAATGAGAAGAGGTAGGAGAGAGGATGGTGAAGACTAAGAAAATTCTAATTAACGATCGAGATCGCATAAGGTAAAAACAAATGAACGGCTTGGATTTAAAGCAAGGTAACTCTTCCTTGGAAGATAAAACGAAATCAAGGGCAGTTTGAGTATTTTTGAAATGTCAAAAAAGGCAAAAAAGTATGGTTTATGATTAAAAGTTTGTAGAAAAGTACCTCTGAGAGTAAAAATTTCAAAGCTTTATTGAACCGACAGATAAATGCACATAACTGAAAAATTGGTTGGTTGGAGTATGGCAGCAAAATAGGATTATAGATTTATAGATTTGACTTTAAAAATGTGAACTTTGACTCCCCCAACTTCTTCACCGTCATCGTCAAGCTTACGCCAACCACATAATTTATATCACACATAATAAACTTCCTTTTTCTAAGGCAACAACCAAAAATGAAAAAAATACTACTTTTCAAATGTAACGCCATATTCTTCTTTTTTTTGGATTTAGTAACGGAAACATTTTCATTAGTTGGTTAAGTTAAGGAAACTTAAATAGTTATTATATTTGGTACTCTCTCCGTCCCATTTTAGATGATTTTTTATGAGAAAATTTTTGTCCCAAATTAGTTGATTTTTTCAATTTTCTATGCAACATTTATTGTGTTTTGATTGATTTAATTCTGCCGATTATTTTTTTATTGGTTAAATCGTCTTCGAATTGATGTTCTATATTGAAAATATGAACAATTATATGGTTTCTTAATTTATGTGTAAAAACTTTAACAATCATTCAAAATGGGATGGAGGGAGTAAACAACTTTAATTAATAGATCAGCTTACGTTATGTTTAAATGCAACCCAAACATAAATGATAAATGTATAGATAATCTAAAAAATCTGTAATTTTTTTCTCCAAAGATTATATTGTCATTTAATAGCTACAATTTTGGAGAAAACAATAGTACTAGCTTTTTATTTGGGAAAACAATAGCTATGATGATTAATATACAGTAGATTAGTGGTTGAAAGATTCATTGCAGATCCAAGAAAAAAAATTAATAATAATGGTTGATCTTGTAAATAAAAAAAAGATATGGGTTTTCACAAGTTTTAATAACTATTATAAGTTAAGTTTTGGTTTAAGATTTTTAATTAAGAAAAAATCAAAGATAGCAATGATTTGGTGAAATGTTATGGCTTGTATATTAATTTTTCTGTATTGAATATGCAAGGAAAATAAATAAAGGACTGAGAACACATGTGTGGATAATTTCTAATTTTCCCATTGGAGATACAACAATTTGGTCAACGACAAAGAAAAGTCAAGTATAGTTTATTTTTCTGTCCGGATATCACTCCACGAGGCCAGGCTGCGCCTGCAACTCAACGCCCTGTTTCAGTTTGGACCAAAAATAATAATACTCCCTCGTTCTTTTTAGTTTGATGTTTACACATAAATTAAAAAGTTGATTAATTTTCTATTTTTTCAAAATAAAACATGTTTTATCATTCATTCCAAAAAAAATTAACCAATAAAAAAACAATCTGCAGAATTTAAACAGTCAAAAACTCAAAATTACAATTAATTTTACATAAAAAATTGAAAAAATCAATCAAAACAAAACAAAAAAATCACTCTAAAACATCAAATATAAAATAACGGAGGGAGTATTATTATAACATGCTTTCAGTTTTCAAATCTATGTCTTTTAAAACTAAATTGAGAATTACATTGAAGACATGTGAGTAGATGTATAAATATAATTGAATTTTAAGATATTCTATTTAACAACTTATATTACTTTTTAGTGCTTATTAATGAATATACATGTTTATTTATAATAATTATTTGTGGAGTATATCAGAGTCACACTCAAATGTAAACGCTTACTCCTTCCGTTGCATATTAGTTGTCGTTATAGATGATTTCACGTCAATTAAGAAAACATTTAAAAAATTTCTTTTACTTCTAATTAATGTGTTTTTTCATTTGATATATGTAATTCATAAGCTAAAAGAATACGGCTAAAATAGAAAATCAATAATAAATCTGCATTGAAAATGTAAAACGACAACTAATTTGATACAAAATAAAAAACGTAAAATGACAACTAATATGAAACAGAGGGAGTAATTGTTTCCATTAATTTTTAGGCTCATTGATTGAACATTATTGAAAAATATGAATGATGCTAAATAGGGGAATCATCAATGTTCTATGTATTCATATCAGCTAATAATTAAAAATTATATCCATCATTATATAAAAATCGGGAATTCCATGTGAATAGAGGGCCGACAATATAATAGTCAATCATCATATTTATAAGAACGTAATGTATAGTTAGATACTCATATATATCATAGAGTACTATGAAATTCTAATTGATTTTTTTCCTTTATTGTTTATATTTAATAAAGTGGGCAACTTTGTCAACAAAGGAAGTAGATATTGAAAAATGGACAGTAACGTAAAGTAAATGTGTTACCTGACAAAAACTTAAGTAAAAGCCGTAGACTCACGCGTTTCTTCTTTCTTTTTCATACCTTCTGCTACACTCTTCACTTTTGTTTTTTTGTTTTTTTGTTTTTGTTCTTAATCCGAAATTTCTGAAGTTTCCATCTTTCATATATTGGAAAAAAAGGTCAAAGAAAAAATGTGGTCGTTAGCTAACAGTCTATCTATTTTTATTTGACAACTTTGAGTAAACATTGTAAAACCTTTATGTGCACTTTTTAAAAAGAGAGTGATCTAGTAAATTGGACTGAACTGAAACTAAAACTTTGCACTGAAAAATTTGCATTAAGCTAATATGTTTAATCAAATACATAATTTACTAAAATTTGTATCAAGCTAATATGATGAATGAATCAAATCAAGAAACACATAATTTACTAACCAATTATGTGTAAGGACAATTTATTATCTTATTATCTTATTATCTATTTTATTATCTTATGTAAGGACAATTTATTTTTTTCCCTACATACCCCGAGAGCCGTGGCTAGAAATAAGAAAGCCCGAGGTGAGATTAATTCTTAAAAAATATTGTCATAATTTATATACAATACATAATAATCATTTCGTCTAAGCACAAATACCAATTCTAAAATAATATATATTTATTTTTGGCGACAAAATCACTAACCATAACTTTCAAAAGCAATATTTTTAAAAAAGAAAAAAATAATGGAAATTTTAAAAAATATATTTAACCAATTCTCTATCAATAGATAAGATAGTCAAATTACTCAATATCTCTTGTAACATACTCGAGCGAAGATAATATCTTATCAACTTCAACTTTGAGAAATTTCTTTAAGCAGATGCCATTAAAAATGGAATCGACAACAATATCCGATAAGTGATCCATGAGTTCAGATAACAATCTTCGATTATTTTTGTCTCCAATTAAGAAAAGTAAAAGAGATTAAACGGCTGAATATTATCCAATTCTAAAATAATATATATTTATTTTTGGCGACAAAATCACTAACCATAACTTTCAAAAGCAATATTTTTAAAAAAGAAAAAAATAATGGAAATTTTAAAAAATATATTTAACCAATTCTCTATCAATAGATAAGATAGTCAAATTACTCAATATCTCTTGTAACATACTCGAGCGAAGATAATATCTTATCAACTTCAACTTTGAGAAATTTCTTTAAGCAGATGCCATTAAAAATGGAATCGACAACAATA
Organism: Arabis alpina; assembly: GCA_900128785.1. Classification (NCBI taxonomy): domain Eukaryota; kingdom Viridiplantae; phylum Streptophyta; class Magnoliopsida; order Brassicales; family Brassicaceae; genus Arabis; species Arabis alpina. Next base: position 16,108,895 of record LT669795.1, read on the forward strand.
TCCGATAAGTGATCCATGAGTTCAGATAACAATCTTCGATTATTTTTGTCTCCAATTAAGAAAAGTAAAAGAGATTAAACGGCTGAATATTATCCAATTCTAAAATAATATATATTTATTTTTGGCGACAAAATCACTAACCATAACTTTCAAAAGCAATATTTTTAAAAAAGAAAAAAATAATGGAAATTTAAAAAAATATATTTAACCAATTCTCTATCAATAGATAAGATAGTCAAATTACTCAATATCTCTTGTAACATACTCGAGCGAAGATAATATCTTATCAACTTCAACTTTGAGAAATTTCTTTAAGCAGATGCCATTAAAGATGGAATCGACAACAATATCCGATAAGTGATCCATGAGTTCAGATAACAATCTTCGATTATTTTTGTCTCTAATTAAGAAAAGTAAAAGAGATTAAACGGCTGAATATTATCCTAGATTTATTTTCATTTTTTTATTACTTTTTAACTTTTAGTTAGTTAATAACTCTCAAATTAAGTTTTTTGTCGCATTCCAATTATTACTAATGGTAAATCTAATAAAATTATGAGCTTTTAACTAATTACTAATGGTAGGTTTAGTAAAATTTTGGGCTTTTAACTTTTTTACAAAAAATTTGGGCCAGAATGCTAATGTCTCTCTAAATTGGTCATAGCCAGGGCCTCCATACCCCACTCTGGTTATAAAAGACAGTAACCTTTCTGGAGATCACTCTTTCTTATTTTGTGTGTTAGTGCGACGAGAAAGAGAGAGAGAGAGAAACAGAAAGAAATCGACATGGCTCATGTAAGTGATCTTCTTTAATCCTTTATCCTTGTTCTCTTTCTGTCTTCTTTAACATTCTAAAAGTTCCCTCACTTTTATTATTTTGGTAAATCGTTAATCTCTTCATCAAGATCGTCAAAACATGTTTCGAGTCACATAAAACCTACTCTCTCTCTCTCTTTCTTTCTTTCTCTAATAATTGATATTCATAGATAAGCTAAGTGCCAAACTTGTTCACGTGTTGAATCTTTGTTCTTGTTCTTGACTCTTAAATCTTTGTTTTTTGAATCTTGAATCTCTGATTCTTGTGGGTCTCCTTGGTTCTTGATTCCCCTGATTCTTGAATATCTAACTATTCTTTTTGGGGTTTTTTTGTTTCTTAATTAGAGACTAATCAGCATATATTAACATATGTACTAATAATGAATTTGACAAATAGGGACATGGGAGATATGATAATAATATTTACAAGAAGAAAAGTGGACCGATACCAAGGTTTGGAGAATGGGAAGAAGCAAATGAGATGCCAATAACACAATACTTTGAGAATCCAAGACAAGCTGGTCTGCTTCGTCACAATCATCACTTCACTTCTTCTTCTTCTTCAACTACAACTTCTTCATCATCTTCTTCTTCTTCTTCTTCTGCAGAAGCCCTCAAGCTTGCTCCTCACCATCCCCGTCCACGTCATCTTCCAAAACAGGTTACTATCTCACTATTTTCTTAATTATAATTAAATAGTACTTACTACTTTATTAAGTCGATAAATATTAAATGTAATAATGATCTAAATAAGAACGCGTTTTTTGTGTAATGTGACTTGCCGTAGACTGTGGGGACGAGGGAAAAGAGAGGCCCACATAGGCGCGTGCGTGACGTCAGCGCACAGACAGAGAAGCATTATGTTGACGTCAACGGAGTCAAGCACTTCCATAACGACGTCGCTCCGAGGCCACCTAAGCCCGTTGATGAGGATCTCTACAAGATTCCTCCTGAGATGATCCATTCTTCAACAAGGGTAAGAACTAAGAAGACAAATACTAGTTTAAAAATTAAAAAAAATCTAGTACTATAGTTTTTAATGTTATAACTTAACATAAGATGTTTAGCAAAAAACAAACAAACTTAACATAAGATTTGATTTTAATGATGAATTCCTCATTATTTGACATGTCTTTCAACTTTCTATCACTTTCTTTAGAATTTTGAGCTATACATATATTGGTATTATCTCATATTGCTTTCGAGTTCATGTAACTAGGCCTACATGTAAACATGTTCAATTAATGTTCATAATATATAGATTGGTTCTATCTCATACTTTTTAAATTTGGTGTTGCAGAAGAGAATGCCTGGCTTTCTAGCATGTTTGGTTCCATGCGCATCTTGAATTAAAAAAAGGAAGAACAAAGAGAAGGAGAAGAAAAAGTAGGATCATGAATGAATAATGTAATTTGTTTTTTTATTTGATTTGATTTAATATACATAATATATATGTGGCTTGGCAGAAAGAAAAGAGCATACTAATGGTTTATAGAAAAAGAGGGACAAAGTAAAGTAACGTATTCGTAGTGTTCTCATTGCATTTACATCTCTCTACTTTTACAAGATTTTCTCTCGTTTTTGTCACGCATGTTCTCAACATTTTTGTGTGTTTGGTACTTTTAAGAGGATCTCAATTGAATGTCGTTCTCTTTCATGTTACTCTTATTTTTTGAGAGAGCCTCTCTTTCCATTTTTTAATCAACATTTAGTAATTAATAAATCAAAAGGCAAACAATACAATGGTATTCGATCAATGATCAAGCAATCAAAAATGAAATAAATCTTAATGGAAAAGCATGTTAAGACATTCTACGTAGTTTATTTTTTATAAAATACATTCTAGTTCATTATGTGAATACAGTCTACATAATTTCATTACTGCAATTCAACAAGAATGATTTCACGTAGTTAATTATATGCTTAAATGGTATACAATCAATATGTTCTATAGTACATATGATTATTGTACAATTGAATGAATAAACAAAGGACTAGTTTCTTTGAAGGTAAAGCTTGCATAATGGTTCTTGACCTAATTAACAATAACTGTATTGTAAACTATCCGTGTGCGGTGTGTGCCTATAGGTGGAAAAGTCCAAAATACAAAACACATTATAATTAAAGTAAAAAAAAGTGGTGGTAGATGGCCTAACAAACTCCACTATATATTACGTTTTTCCCTTGGAGTCAAATATCACTCATGCCACTTTTGAATCTTAATTCTCTCTCGACCCTAATTTATAAGCATGTCTTGTTGATTAATTTGTATAATAAGATTCTGCTCATATTCAAATGTATACATGTAGTCCATCATCTTAATTCTTTTGTCGCTTTAGGAGACTATGACCGGCCATATTATTACATCCCTAGATTACCCATTTAGCTTACCTATTGTAGATTATTACCATTTTGCACATTCACTAAAAAACGAGAAGGTTAGCTAAAAAAAACCTCTGCTTTTGTAATCCTTCAAAACCCTCAATTTACGACCATGCCATTAGCCGGAATATTAATCGGAAACAGCAAGAGCAGCAAAACTCAGGCCTTCTTTAGGCACTCTTCATTATCAGAGAGACTATACAACTCTTCTTTCTTTCTTCTAATTTCTACACTTTCTAAGACTATTTACCATCAATTCTGTTTCTGTATATGCATCAATAGTATATTTGCAAAACTATTTATGTACTACCAACAAGACCTGATTTGTGATGATTCCTTTATTACCTCTGTGGCTCTTTACCAGCAGCGAATCTCTTAGTCAATTGTAAAATTGCTTTTGTTTTTCTCACGGCACGATCTGATCCTTGCCTTGCAAGCTTCGTAAATGTCCCGAATTGTTTCTCCTCTTCTCCGACCACTTTCAATTGAGATTTGTCTCTGCTTCTTTCACACATGTTCAAGACGATCACTACAGCGTTCTCACAAGTTTTTGAGCAACTCTGTTTCCTCAAGATACTGAACAGATCATAGATAAGCCCTAGCTTCTCCATCTCCTCAATAGCCTGGTTGTGTGAAGAAACCAATGCCAAGACAGCTAGAAACTCATCCACATTGCTTCCTGCTTTGATCTTATTGGTTAGTACAGGAACCAAACCCGCTAAAACCGCCTTTTCCCTATTCTCCGATGCGATACAGATGTTGAAAACAGCGGAAGCAGCCTCCCTTGTGGCCAAGAAATCACCCTCTTCAATAAGAACAATCAGAGCCTTGAGTGCTTCCGAGTTTCCGATTAGGATCTTGTTAGAATCAATGACTGAAAGCGACAATAAAGTCCCTGCAGAGTTTCTTCGTGTATCAGCTGTCCCCTGCTTCAGAAACTTTGTAAGCAGTGGGATCACAAGAGGGTTTGCAGCAATTACTGTTTTATTCTGATCAACGATCGAGATGTTGAACAACGTCGTGATGATATTCTCTTGAAGCTCGGGATTCCCGTCTACCGCCTCGCCTAAACCACTGATCGGACTGAGCAACCGGGTTATCGAATCACGGAGTTGAGCGACAAAGAAGACCCGTACATTGGTAAATTTCTTGGTCCGGAGACGCAACTCTTCTGCAGCTTCTGACTGATCTGCAACCGAGGAGGGAGAAGAAATCCTCTGAAGCAATGACTCTATGTCATGAGTAAACATCTCAATGACTACATCAGCTGATGGTTTTGGCCGATCCAATTTGTTGTATCCACACCATTTCCTAATCAACTCATCGATCAAATTGTTCGGTGTCCACAAAGAGTGAGAAAGGACTTGTTTGGTCTTGGGACATGTACTAGTATGCTTCAACCACTCTGTGATATATCTTTTTTCATAAGTCTGAAAAAGAAAACACAACAAAATGAGCATAATCAACACAGGGTCGTTTCTTGAATCCTAACTTTCATAAAAACTCTGTTTCTTTTCGATGATATAACATACAAGAACTTTGAATGCATATATACATAAAGAAGTTGCATGCATAAATAGAATTCATACGAAATGTACAGTTAAGAATATCAAAATCGAGCAAGAAATCGCCACAATTATTTGAGAAACACAAAATTAGTAGAAAGCAAACCTCTCCAGAAGCAATGATAACAGGTTCGATCATGATATTATTAGAGAGTGTACATTTAAACTCTTTTGGCATTTCCACCGGAGCCGGAGAAGACGAAGTATGATCAGATTCTGGATTCTTCTTCGATTCTACTTTCTTCAGACAAGTCAGTACTCTAATAGCCTCATCAATCGCTTTCAAGACTCTCAAACTTCCTTCAGTATCATCACTGCGATCTTCACTCCCGTCGTCGAAAATCTCAGTCAGTAGCCTCTTTAACGTCTCCCTCAGAGCACCGGCGGTTTCCACCGTTGCGTCCGCCGTCGAATCAGCCATTTTCAGCCCACGAACACAAAAACTCAAATCAAGAAAAGAAAAACCCTAGAAACTCGAGATTTGGGTTAGGAAAAGAGACAAGAGAAGAAAGAAATGAATCAGTTGGCTTTTTGGTTTGAGTTTATTCATCTGCTTCTTTCTTCTTTCTTTTTTTGTTTTAATTGCCACGTGTGTATATATTGGCTGCCACGTCACACACTATTCTTTTTGGGAATTAAATTACTACAGTTAACTTTAATTTATTCTTAATGAAAAGAAAAATTCAGTGTATTACGCATGCTATGATCAAATTAAGAAATTCCGTGCAATGTTTAGTTTCTGTGTCACTTTATTTCTCCTTCTTTTGTGGTCAATTCTAAATAACATCGATTTCAGACCATATTTGGTGGTTTACACTTTTAACGTTACGTGTTTGAAAAAGTGTTAAAAGCTAAGTGGACGATCATCTAGTCTCTAATGTTTAGGAAATATCATATAGTAATTTAAATATTAACAACAATATTAAAAGTATATAGTATATGAAAATTAGACCAAAAAAATATCCTTTAAAAAAACAAAAATGTTAAATTTAGAAGGAAATTCAGAATTAATTCATCACACAATCAACTATATATTTTATCACTTTTTATCATTTGACTAGAACTTAACGTAAATGTAACCGTCAAATTTATATAATATACGTCAAACTTGATTTTATCTTATTTCGTCTATTTTATAAAGAACAATTAAAAAAATTATATTTATTTTAAAAAGACTGTCGTTTTGTAATTAATACAGTATAATTTAAAATTCAATGAAAAACCAGTTAAAATCGTCTAAACCGCTTAAACTTGCCTAAGACCAACTAACACTATCTGATAACAATAGCATAATTTTTAATTTGTGTATTTGTATTGACAATGTAGCCAATTTATCACTTACAGTCTTACACGATGAGGGGGTGATTGTTTGAGACTTAACTGTGTAGACTGTTACTTTTGACATGAGTTTTAAAAGTTAAGTGTGACTTTAATTTATTTTGTTAAGGTTGTGACTTTAAAAAAAATAAAAGCCTCTTTTTCTGATTTTAAAAAAGCAACGTAACAAGTAAAAAAAATCAAGTTTAGGCTGTGAGAGATTTTTGGGATTTTGAGAGATTATTGGACCGTTAAAGTTTGATTGGTAAAAATATTGGCTTTAAAGACTTTATTTAATTTTAAAGTTCCTACGGTCCTCAAAGTCTAATCACCAATCACCCTCTCAGTTTACTATTTTGATGTGCACTAGAGACTAGAGAGGTGCTTATTAGATTAATATTGGCTTGTTACTAAATAAGGACAATTAAACTTGATAGATTAGTGATCATTTTATAGGGTTATAGCTGTCTAGCATCCTTCCTCTTCTTATTTTTCAAAAGTTATATTTTCTGTGTAGCATAAATATATAGAAAGTTTTGGTAATGTAGATCACTTTATTACTAAGGATGTAACACCCCAGATTCTAAAAATGTTTGGTGCATTGTTTGAGAATATGTGGTGCATGCGGAGAGGCTTAAAAGAATTGATTTGGCTACCTATGTCACCAAAGTGCACTTGTCTTTTCGGTCACTTGTCTTGAGAGAACTCCAGAGTTAAGCGTGCTTGAGCTGGAGCTGGAGCAATCGAAGGATGGGTGACCTACTGGGAAGTCATTTCCAGTACTGGGCGAGTGAGGCCAAAACTCGGGAAAAGATCGCGTGGTGATTGCAGGGTCAGTAAACATGTATTTCGAGTCTCCCGGACTAACGCACCGACCGTCAGAAGAGTTTCGGCTTGCGAGTCGAAAGTGGGTGTGGGGCTCACGGCAGGGCGGTCGGGGCGTTATAAGTGGTATCAGAGACGAACCTTGACGAGTGTGGGTATAGCACTGTCAGGGTAACAATTTGGGTATGCAACGAGGACGTTGCGCGCTGTGAGAGGGGGTGATTGTAACACCCCAGATTCTAGAAATGCTTGGGGCATTGTCTGAGAATATGTGGTGCATGCGGAGAGGCTTAAAAGAATTGATTTGGCTACCTATGTCACCAAAGTGCACTTATCTTTTCGTCACTTGTCTTGAGAGAACTCCAGAGTTAAGCGTGCTTGAGCTGGAGCAATCGAATGATGGGTGACCTACTGGGAAGTCATTTCCAGTACTGGGCGAGTGAGGCCAAAACTCGGGGAAAGATCGCGTGGTGATTGCAGAGTCAGTAAACATGCATTTCGAGTCTCCCGGACTAACGCACCGACCGTCAGAAGAGTTTCAGCTTGCGAGACGAAAGTGGGCGTGGGGCTCACGGCAGGGCGGTCGGGGCGTTATAAAGGATATATCTCATATAAATCAATATGGGTGAGAATGATCAAAGCAGTTACTCTAATATCAAATTATCTGTGAATTTCACTTGCAAATATCAGTTTGCCCTTATTTTAGTAATTTGAGTTCTTACCGCAATTTCGATCGGTTTTTGTATTTGTATAACAAAATAAACATATAATTGTTACTAAGAAACTTCATGATTGTATATGTTTGTCTGCATATCATATTAGTGTATCCGTGTTATATATACTAATCCGTATCCAATATCTTGATTTAATATGTATTTCGCGTTTCAACGATTGGAGATAATAAAATTTTGGTAGCGGGAAAACACACGAGGTCTATGCTATGCAATTTTCAGAAGAGCTTTGAGGTGGTATCTCTGATCAAGATACTTGCTTTTGTCAAGATATTTACTCATCCTACACTAAGTATATCAAAAGTTAAAACGTCACATAAATTTTGGAACTAAATCAACAATCAAAACGAAAAAATGTGATGAGAAAGGAGATGATGAATGAGCAGAGATGCGATATCAAAAGGAAAACAAGTGTAACCAAAACCTAATCAAAATCGAAAACCTGTTTATTATAATTCATGTTTTTTGTTAAGTAATATATTGTTTCTCCCGTATTTTTTTGTGTGGAAAAATGGTTATAAATTTTATTAGAAACACGACCAATATTCTCGCAGTTATTGAATGAAAAATAAGAGAGACGAAAAAGATATTGAACGAACGCAGATGCAAGATAGAGTGAAAAGAAGTGTGTAGCCAAATCTACATCTAAGAATATCTAGACTTATCTGTGTAGTTATTGGGGATGAAGAAGATGAAATTGACAAAATCAACAAAAATGAAAAATCAGGTAGAAAATAGGATTGTGGTAAAAAAAAAATCTTATAACATGAGCCATTGGATTTTTCTTACATCCGCTCATACAACTTAAAATTATTATTTAAATTTGTATTTTATATTTATTTATGTAATGTTTCACAATTTTCTCATTTTTCATTAGATAAAGTTTTCATAGAGTTTTTTTTTCTTGACGTTTTCATAGAGTTTTTAGATCATCTTACCTCGACGAAATCTTTTTGGCAAAAGGAAAATAAAATTAAAACCATATGCTAATGAAGAAAAAAGAGTTGTTAGTGGGCCCATAATCAATCCATGGACCGGTTAAAAGGAATTATGGTTTAAAGGAATTATGGTTTAAAGGAAATTTTTCAATTACAATCGATTGTTACTTCATACACAATCCAAGCCCGGTCCAAATAAATAAGAAAAATAGTGTTAAAATTACAAAAAATCACTTAAATCTAATAAAAATTGTAAAAAATAATTTATTTTCTAAAAAATAGTTCTAAAATCCAATAAAAAATTACAAAAATCACATTGACATGGTGCAAATGTACCTTTTGCACCATACCAACACCGGCCCTGACACAATCACAATCACAATCACAATCACAATCAGACGAAATCAACGTGTAAATGGCTTATTAAATTTTCGAAGCTCCATACTAAAAGAAAGATATACAATATTTGGTTTATTTATTTCATAAATTGCTTTTCAACCAGATTCTGCAATTCATCAAAATTTAACCAGATTTGTTACCATTTAGAAAAAAGACACTAAAAGTCTATGACATCATTTCGTAAAAATTATTGATTAGATTATTAGTCAACATAAGTTTCTACATAAAAGCAATTCAATATATACAGCAAACAACATATGCCAAACTTTAACAATGAGGTATTTATAAAGTCAAAACGTATAAACTTAACTCCATGTAACTAGACGTTGGAGTTTTTCTCAAAGTCTGTACATATGTTATAGCCTCTTTTACCGTTATGCCATTCAATTTTTTTTTTATATAAAAACAGAACGTTGCTTATAAAACCTGTGCTTTTGTAATCCTTCAAAACCCTCAATTTACAATTTTGCCTCTTTAGGCACTTGTGGTTCTCAGAGAAACTATACATCATACTGTGTAAAAAGTAAAGAAAAAAACTATACAATCTTCCCTTGTATCTTTATGAACTTTTCTACCACTATTTACGATCATATTTTGGATCGGTATATGTATCAGTAAGACCTGATTTTGGTGATTCCTTCACCACTGCACTGCACGTATCAACATATAGGCTTTTTACCCGTACCGAAGCTCTTGTGCCACTGTAAAATCGATTGTGCTATTCTCGCTTCACGATCTGATCCTTCCTTTGCAATCTTCAAAAATGTCCCGTATTTGTTCTCCTCTTCATTGATTAGTTCCAGTCTCTTGCTGTCTTTGTATCTGTCATTCGTGGGCAGCATACCCATGTTATATACGATCTCCAGAGCGTTCTTGCCAGTCACTGAGCAACTCGGTTTCCTCAAGATTTTGAACAGATCATCGATAAACCCTAGATCCTGCATTTTTTCAACCGCAAGGCTGCTTGTAGAAAGCGATACCAAGAACGGTAACAAATCAGCCACATTTCTTTCTGCTTTGATCTCTTTGGTTAACGCCTGAATAAAACCGGCTGAAATCGCTTTCTTCATGTTCCTCTGTTCAAAACAGAGATACATTATCGCAGAACCGGCTTCTAGGGTGACTGAATTATCTCCATTCCCGATTACACGTATCAAATCCTTGAGTGCTTCCGAGTCGGCCATCATGTACCTGTTCGAATCAAAGAGTGCAAGTGACCTTAAAGTCGCTGCAGAGTTTCTTCGTGTTTCAGCTGTCCCCTGAAACAGAGAATTTCCAAGCAATGGGATCACAAGAGGGTGTCTAGCAATTTCATATTTATGCTGATCAACGACCGAGATGTTGAACAATGTCGTGACAAGATTCTCCTGAAGCTCGGGATTCGAGACAACCGCATTGCCCAAAGCAGAGAGCGGACTGAGCAACCGGGTGATCGAATCAGCAACTTGAGCGACAAAGAAGTACCGGACACTGACAAATTTTTTGGTCTGGTTACGTAGCTCTCTTGCAGCATCTTCTTGATCTTCCAGTGAGGAGGGAGAGGAAATCCGGTCAAGCAATGAGTTAATGTCATTAGGAAAGAGCTCAGTGACAGTAACATCTGATGGTTTTGGCCGATCATAGTTGTTGAGTTGGCACCATTGCGTAATCAGCTCATCGACCAAATGGTTCGGTGTCCAGATACAGTTAGAGAGGAGTTCTTTGGTCTTGGGACATATACGTTCATACTGCAGATACTGTGATATGTATCTTTCTTCAAAGGTCTGAAAAGAAAACAGCAAAATCAGCACAACACACCAGAATCTGTGTATTGAATCTTAACTTTCAAGCAATTCATTCTCTCGCATGTACTCATTTCTGTGTATCTCTATTCCTATGAATTTCCTCTGTATGTAAACATAAACAACCATCAAAAAACACCAGAATCCTCCATCTCTATGTATCTCTATTCTCATATACACACATTCGACACACAAACAAAAATAAATACCCATTTCTTGGCAATATCAACCATAAACAACTTTCATGCGAAATTCTTGGCACTCTGTTTCGTTTTGAGTGATAATGAAACTTTCTTTGAAGAAGAAATTATGGAAAGATAACAAGATTCTATAAACAACATTCACGCCAGTATATCGAGAGCAAGAATCCCAAGAAAAAGAAAGGAGAAATCGAACCTCCCCAGAAGCAATGAGTACAGGTTTGATCATGATATCTTTCGAGATTAAGCATTTAAACTCTTCCGGAACTTCCACAGTCGAAGACGAAGAAGAATTATCAGATTCTGGATTCTTCGATTCTACTTCCTTAAGACAAGTCAGTACTCTAATCGCCTCATCGATCGTCTTCAAGTCTACGAAACTTCCGTCTTCACTATCACCGCGATCTCCACCGTCGTAGAAATTCTCCGTCAGTAACTCCTTTAACTCCCGCCTAAGAGTAACGGCGGTCTCCGTCATTTCGTCCGCCGTCGAATCAGCCATTTATCAGCCGGAGATTCCTCGAAGAACCCAAAGAGAAAGAAGGAAAACCCTAGAAACTTGAGAATTGGGGAAATTTCTGTTTGCGAGAGAGAGAGAGAGGAGAAAGAAGCTTAATATGTATCAGTCTTGGCTTTATAGTTTCGCTTGTTATTTCATCTGCTTCTTTTTTTTTTAAATTATTATTGTAATTACGTACGCCAACTGTGTAATACTCGTAGACGACTTTTGATTGGTGGAGAAGAAAGAAAGAAAGAAAATAAAGTGGAAAAAACATGGAAGAAGACGGAGAAAAATGGAAAATATTTTAGGCTTTTTACTTTTTTATTTATTTATTAAGTTTAAGTAGAAATGAAAAATAAAGAATAACGGAATTTAATTTTCCAGATGTTATTGGGTGTGTGGTTTTTACTTATGTAAAACCTTTGAATTTGGTTTGGATGTATTATTAACCTTTGAATTTGTTTTGGATGTTTTATAATCTTTGAATCATTTTCTTGATCATTTTGCTCTGTTTTTTGAATGTTACTTTGATCATTGTTGTTCTTTGCTCTGTTTTTTGTATGTTACTCTGGATTAAATGCTAATTTGATCAATTTAGAAAACACACAAAAAATTGAAACCATGTTTTACGTGAATCAATATCACACACAATAATGTTTCACAAAGAACAACAAACACAATCATGTTTTACAAAGAACAACAAACACAATCATGTTTTAACCCAACCAAACCACATACGTTGCCTCTACATTACAAAATTATAGAAAAGAACCATAACCACAACACATACCACCATGTTCTTCAAACCTCTTAATTCCATTTTGCAATCTTGAATTTTCTTCTCTAAACTTCGTAGATTCTTCTCAAAACCATTTACCACAACTTCACAAGTTCTCGTCTCCATAGTAAGAGTTTCCATCTCTGATTCACAAACTTGTAAACTCTTCTCTAAGGTCAATGAAGCTTTGTCCAATTCATCAACCTTGAGTTTCATATCCTCAATTTCTTCAACAACAACAGACTCATCAGTCCATTTGAACAAGTGTGACCGATTTTTCTACATCATTCAAAGACCAATGGTAACATATGAACAATGGTAACACATGAACAACTTTCGATATGAATAAAATGGTAACACCGTTTACTTTCTATAATTCAACAATTGTTCCATTCACAAATTTCGATACGAATACAATGTCCATACAAAATGTCATGAGGCAAAATAAACAACAATTACCTTATCTCCATATGGACAAGCATGAAACAGCCTCCCTGGGTTGCTCGTCGTTCGTGATGTGGGCATTCTCACGCGTTCTCCGCATCTACAGTGGCTCGGTATCCCTCTTACTCTGTCATCCATTCTTGTCTATTCGATTTACCTCTCTAACTCTCAAACTCTACTTCACCGTCTTCTTCCCCGATGAGCTAGAACCCTAATTTCAACTTTTCCTCCAATTGAACAAAACGACGCCGTTTTGGAGAGATATAACTTAAAAACAGAACAAGTTTAATCCTCTAATTTAAACCCAGAACAAATCCATTTCCCACGTGTCAACCACGTCAGTTTTCGTTAACGGAATAATCAATCTGTTTACGGTTTAATAACATCGTTTATGGTTTTGTGGGAATTGGCCGAATTTGAAAATATCGTGAAGTAAATTCAAATTTGGAGTTAGTTGATTTGGTTTTTGGCTCTGCTCAATAGTTCATGTATGAATATGTTGGCGTTATATAGTTTATGGGGGAATCGGCCGTTTTCCCCTTTGGGTGAATGGGCAATATAAAATTATATGGCATTTCATTATTTATTGCCATAATTAGTGGTTTAATTCAGCTACTACAATGTGTTTTTTTCCCCCCTCTTAATCACCTCCATTGAAATTCTCCAAATAAGCTTCAAAAGTCCACTAAAAATGGTTTTTGTGTCTGATACTTGTTCTTGAGATGAAATCACATTACAATTTCCATTTTCCAATACCTACACAATGCTTAATCTCGTTCGTTTCCTATTCCTCGTTTCTTCATGATCATTTACCTATGGATTCTTCTCCGTCTTCAGTTTCATTGTTTGTCTCTATGTTTATGTCCATATATTCTTTGTCTTCAGTTTCTTTTTCGTCAAGACTCAAGAATACAATGAGGGACCTCCAAAAGTCTTACACCACAGCCTTTCACTTTCCATGTTTTATCATGGACTTTGAACTCAAATATAAGCTCGCTCAAAATGGCTTCTTTGGCTTCAGGGAAATCCTGGTTTAGAGAGAAAGAATCTTCAAATATATACAAATGCTCTGTATCTCCAAGTAGAGCTGGTATATGAAGCTGGTTTGATCCATATCGAACAACGAGGCCATTCTGTTTACCCCTGACGCGACTAGACACACGCATCAATGAATTCTCATCCTTTTCATCATCATCGTTGTGATCCTCGAGATTAATATTGCCTTTTGATAGCAAGATGCAAGCATTAAATCTCAAGGATGATGGAAGAGGCGTTGGAGTTAGGTTGATCGTTAGGGAGCTTGAAGTATCTCGGTGAGTGAGGTGTGCAGGAACTTCTATTCCGGGTAAGAGCGCATATTTGCAAACTGATATCTGGATGAGCTCTCTCGCTTCTTGATTCAGGTTGATGCAGTTTGCAAAATTTAGACCAATCTTTGGATTTTGAAAAGAGCAGTCTATTCTCTTCAAGGATTCACAGTTTTCTGCATCTAGAGATAGAAGGGAATCCGGAAGCCGTGGAAGTGCTACGAGCTTTCTACATTCTCTTATGTCAAGCTTATTTAGTCCGGAGAGATGTCTGATGCAATCTGGAATAGTTTTGAAACCATTATTGCGCAAAGATAATGATACTGGAGATGAATATGCCTTCTCGGGTAAACATCTCTCTAAAATGTAGTGAACTTCAAAGTCTGATCGTAGTGTCCAACTGCGCTTCAAGTCAGGCCCCCACTCGATTACTGCATCAAAAAATCCAACATCATCCTCTATATCTTCATCATCGACATCATTACCATCACCCTCAGCATCTGCATCATTATCATCTTCTTTATCATCATCATCATCATCATCACTATCACCATCCACATCCTCAACATCTTGATCATCGCCATCTGCATCCTTTTCATCCTCACCATTTCCTTCTTCTTCGTCCTTACCATCATCGTCATCACCATCCTCTTCATTCTCAGCATCATCATACCCATCAATGCCAAAAAATACTCAGACCAAGAAATTCAAGATTCTCTAACTTAGAAACGTTTGGAGATATATTGTTCAGCTTCTTGCATCCATACATAATTAGTTTACACAGATGAATTAGATTCTCAATCCATGGAGGCACTTCCTCTATCCCTGTCTTGCTCAACTCCAACTCTACAATGCTGTCAGGTACATATGGGAACTCTTTCAGGTTTCTACATTCTGACATATCCAATCTATAAAGAAAAGACCAAGAGTTGATCGATAACGGCACTTCCTCTATTGCAGTATATCCCAAACGGAGTTCTTTGATGTTTGTTGAAATATTTGGAAACGTTTTCAATCGGGTACAACCTCCAAGAGCAATTTCAGTGAGAGAATCCAGGTTGATGTTGGTCGGAAGAACCTCTAGCTCTTTGCAGTCGCTCATATTCAACACCGGCAATTTGTGAAGGTTCTTAATAGAGGGGAGCGTCACCAATTTATCGCAACAACTGAGTTCCAATTCCTCGAGATTAATTAACAGACCTATAGAAGAAGGGAGTTCCTCCAAACTTGTACAACAGTAAAGATTCAAAAACTGGAGATTTGTGGCATTGCCGATAGAGAAAGGAAGCTCTTTCAAAAGCCAACAACCGCTAAGATTCAGTCTCTTAAGCTTAGTAGCATTTCCAATAGAGTTGGTGAGCTTTAGAAAACCTGAGCAGCAATAGAGATCTAGTTCTTCGAGATTAGTGGCTTTTGAGAGATCTGGAATCTCTTTCAAATCCTCCGAGTGACTCAAATCCATCCGTTTGAGACATTGGAGCGGCTATACAAAAAGAGATATTTGTTATGTTTTAGAGAAATGATTATACACATAGTAGAATAAGACAAAATGCCAAGGACTTACTTTGATTCCCTCCCACAGCTTCTCAAGTTTGCTTTGGCGCATGATAACTTCGACGAGAAACTTGCCTGAGAACTTAGATGGCCAAAATGTCATTGGAAAACAATCCCATTGTATGAATCTGAGTTTGTTGGGTAGACAACTGAGACCTTTGGGTATGCATAAGCTATTAGAGTAGACTGCTAAAAACTGGAGATTATTCATCCCTTCGAAAGCACTTTCGTTTATTTCAATTTCCTCTATGTCTGGACGATGTAACATTATGCCTAGAACGGTTCCAGTACCCTGATTCAAAAAGAACAATATCCCAGCTAAAAAACCAAGGAAACAAAATACTACAGATGTAAAATAACTTACAGTATTTTCATCAAATAAATCACAAATCTCCATGGTATCCATCAAGAACTGTCGCTTTCCAGGCTCGTCAAAAGACTGTTTATGAACAATGTCTCTACCCATTTGTTGAAGTAAAAAATGCATCCGCAAGATTCCATCGTCTGTAGATATGAGAGATTTATAAGCTAGGATTTGAAGCCCATGGTTGACGTCCAAACCACAGTTTTCAAGACACCTTTTAAAGCAATCAACCTCGAAACCACCAAAGAAACAAGCAATATACAGAAAAAGAGCTTTATCTTTATCACTTACGGCGTCATAGCTAAATCTTAAAATTGATTCAATTTCTCTGTCAAGGCTAGACCTGAGCCTTGGTAGTGCGTCTATCCACTCGTCTTTGGACATTCCACGAAGATACGATCCCAAGACTCTTAGGCCTAGCGGTAATTCACCTGCAAGTTCAGTAATTTCCTAAGCAAGCCTTTCAAAACCATCATATGGAGACTTTTGACCAAAAGCATATAGGCAGAAGATCTGAAGAGCCTCATCTCTAGATGGAAATTTCATCTCGTATATACGATTGATCCCATGTGCTTTGAAAACTTTTCTATCTTCCGTCGTAATGATAATCCTACTTCCGCGACCAAACCATCCAGGTTGGTTTGCCATTGCATTTAGTTGCCATAAGCTATCCACTTCATCAAGAACAACCAACACTTTTTTGTCTCTCAGCTTTTCCTGAGCCACTCCTAAGTGACGAACCTCAATATCCTTTTGGTTCACAATTTGAGACAATAACTGTTTCTGCAAACACAACTTCATTTGATAATCATTGTGACAAGGCCTCGCATAACTTTCTTTGATATTCTCCATAACGCACTGAATTGAAATCCACGAGAGAGTTTCTCATATAAAACTCTGACAGTGGTGGTCTTACCAATCCCGGCAGGTCCTAAAATCCCTATCATCCTTACTTCATCTGATTGTAAGCTCAACAACGAACTTATCTCCGTGATACGAGCTTCTATACCAACAAATTCATCAAAATCCCTTGATGGTGTAAAATCCAACACACCCATAACATCTAAGGAAATTTTGTTGATCAAATCAGCTTCATTGTCCCTAACAAAAACAGAAGCCTCTCACTAAAAAAAAGAAGAAGCTACACAACACACACTAGGCAAGTGGAAGTAAAAAGAGAACGAACCAGTTGCGAGAGTGATAACCAGCTATACTCGCGACATCCTTCAAAGCTTGCTTCCATGCCTGCTTCACCTCTTCTGTTTTTCCTACACAAGTTTCCTCAAAGACGTTTCCAAAATCTCCAGTCTGCTTCCTTACATCAGATGGAAAATGGTCATGACTGTTTGTTGATCCTCCTCCCTGCATTTCATGATTTGCACTAACTCATCCAAACACCAGCTTGAAGAAGCGTAGTTACTCGAGAGCAAGACAATCGCAACTCTTGATTCTCTGATAGCTAGAACAAGCTCATGACCGATAGATTGGCCTCGCGTAATCTCATTATCAATGAAAGGTGTGATTCCTTTGCTTCTGAGCTCTTTCAGAAAGTGACTGAGAAAGGCTTTGCGAACATCTCCTCCACAGAAGCTCGGGAAGACTTGGTATATCCAATTGCGAGATGTAATTGATGAAGAAGCCATGAATCAGAGCAGGAAGAATCACAATAGAGAAATCACAGACGGCATAACTGATAACGAAAATTGGGGCTTGTGTTCTTACAGTAGCCACGTAAAAGAGTCAAAGACGAATCAAATAGATAAGAATACAGAAAAAGGTTGACTTACTACAAGTGGAGAAGAAGAGTCAACGACGTTGACTTTTATAAATTTGTATTCCTTTCTTTGATAAAAAAAATCACCGATTGACCAATCTCTTCTCTGAACTTGACAATCGCAATCTCTGAGCTCAGGACCGATCCACTCGAATCTCTTCATCGCGTTATTAATGATAGGAACGATTCACATGCTTGTGAACTCTTTCTGGATATGACTCAGAAGTCACCGGAAACTCAAAAACCCTAAATAATCTCACCGGAATAATTTGTGTATTTTAATACTCTTCTACCCTTTCATTACCAATATTTACATGAACGCCACTGGTATTATTAGGAGCATTTTACACTCGGAACTATGGTCACTTATGCAATGAGTATTCTTGTGGTACAGTCTTGAGCATACCAAATTATCTGATTCGAACGCATAATTTCGAGCAAAAAAAAAATTCGACTTTAGTTCGGTTACACCAAGCCACAGCCTTCCCATCATCTCATCTGTAAGACATAATATCTTCGACACAATTGGAAGGAACTTCAAGATTAAACTCACTCATCTATGATGATCAAGTGTTCTTAATCATGGGATAATTTAACTATAAACATGCCTGATAAAACACCCAACAGAGAAAATTAAATGCCGGTAATCAAAATTAATCATAGACAAATTTGTATTGTTTTGGCCACCTTGCTCCCTAACTTCCAAGATTCTCTAGCTCTTCTAGAGTGTATGGAAATGCTGGTTTCGCTTCACATATCAAAGGCACCCTCATTAAAAGTTCTGATTTGATTAGGGCACGAACGTCAGTTTGTGATCCACATCGTAATGGCATGTAAACTCCATCTAGAATTTTAGGACCGAGCTTATCGCCTAAATTGAGAGCTAGATCACAGAGTAATTCAGCTTTGAAGTGAGAAACCGTTACATTCCACGCAACCTTTAGAGTGGTTTTATCAAAATGCTCGGCTTTGGAATCTGTCCGTGTGATAACAAGTGGTAGCTTCACGAACCATTCAGTAATAGTAGACTCCACCATAGCACTAATATTGTTATCAGAATGTATGGGCTTAAAAAGCCGGATTCCCATCCCGGACATACCATCAACTAAATAGGCACTAGTTGTTTTTGACCCTTGAATCACACCATCCTCGGTTACAAGCGGTGTCTTCTTAAGCAAATCCTCCATACTAAAGTCCACTTTCTGCATTGAATGAACAAATGTGCCATATAAAGTTAAATCTAGATCTGACCAAAAAAAAAAAAAAGGTTAAATCTAGATATAAGGGTCTATATGATGCATGAAACTATCAAGTGTATTATTAACTTTGCATACCAATCTAGCATAGTGATAATCAACCATAGTAGCCTCTTAGTTGTCCGCATATTCTAATACGAAAGCACTACTTCGAGGAGCTTGATATGACGAATGAATCGGTGATCGCGTTGAAAAGGACCAGATTGGGTACCCTGATTCCTGGATTCTTAACAACACTTCCCCTGAAGGATCAACAACAAGCTCCGTGTTTGGTTCTGGTTCTGTAAGTTTATTGATCGTCTTTGGTTCTGTAAGTTCACTGATTAGAAGACAGATGACATCACAACCAATAACCACATAGAGAAATCCAAAACATCAAAGACTACAAACCATATTCAATACTGTATTAGACAATATGTAGAAACATAGGAGTAGCATATGGTAAAGCTCTTTTTCATGATCAAAGCAAGTAAAGACTATTATTAATTTATTTTGGTAAAATAGTAAATTTTGTTTCCAATCTTTGAAAACAGAATTTAGGTGAAGTCTCACAATTTGGGGAATCTAGGCACCAAGAGAGATATGCCGCAAGGAAACAGTAGCAGTGGCAGCAAGAATAGATAGCCAAGGAAGCCACATCTCGGCATCATCTCTCTGTAGATACGCCAAGCTTTGTCTCAGTATATCCTCCCTTGCCCTAGGTAATAAGACATCTTTTATAGACAATTTTTGTTCTTTCCCTAGGCCCTTTTCTTTCAGATTTTGTTTGTTTTTAAAAACTTTCATGGGCCCTTAGCCTTCCCTAACAAAGATTATAAAAGTGATTAGGCGACGAGCTAATTGAGAAGAAACTTGAACTACAAAATATTGTTAGAGAGATAATCTCTTAGTTCTCGTGATTAATGAATGATACAGCTGCTCAGTGGAGGTGCTTTTTATGTATAGATATGCCCGGGTGGTTGATTTTACCTTCTTTCTATTTTTATTGTTGTACATCTAACCAAAAGATTAACCAGAGTAAACCGAGGTTAAAGGTAGATGGGAGATGTATGTGTATTGTGTTTCTCTTATTTTGACGGTAGAGCTGGGCGCGGATCCGGGAAAAATATAGTATTTGTGATCCAACTTGATTTTGACGAATATCTAATTTTCTGATTTGTTTTGTTTCGAAAAATTCGGATATCCGGAATTACGTATATCCGAATTTTTTTGGATATTTGCGGATATTCCTCACGGATATCCGTTTTAAATGTAAAAAATCTAAATCAAAACACCATAATTTTTATTAATAAATTTTGTTTTACTATAATATTTAAATTAACGGATAAATAAGTATATTAAACTATAAAAATACTTGATTTGATTAAAGAAAGACAAAAAAACGAAAGCTTGAAATGATAAAGAACGAAAGAAATTACTTTTTATTTTTAAAAAGACTGAGAAAAAAAAAAATTCAATTAAAAAATAAGTGTTTACCTATTTTTATGATAAATATTTTCGTTTTACGTGTTTAAGAAAATCTATTTATACAAATAAATGTTATAAATATATATCTTGTTGTATAAATGAGAGTTTGTCAAAATTGTAACTCACGAGATCATGACATGTGTCTATTATCGATCGAGATGATAACACGTGTTAAAATGCTCTATTTAAAATCAAGCAATTAGAAAATTAAAGATATCATTATGTTAAACCAAAAAAATAAAGACACATTAACATTTTGTTATTGTTTCATTAACATATTTCTAAAAACCAAACCAAACTTTATGTAAGTCATAAAAAAGAAAAATATAAATACCATTATGTTAACAAAATAAATGTTACATCACAAAAATGAAAATTTATATATAAAACAAAATAAATGTTAAACCATAAATTATTTTAAAAGGAAAAGTAAACATACATTCGATCTTATCAATGTTAAACCATAAATTATTTAAAAAGGAAAAATAAACATACGTTCAACCTCCCAAAAAATTTATTACTTCAAAAAAGGTAAATCCCAAAACTAGATTATAACACACACCTCCCACAATTTAACATACACCTCAAATCCTCAAATTTCTTTGAATACCACCTCCACAAATCAGTCAAAACTATTTAATTTTTGATAAATTAAATCGAAATCGTGTTTACCATCGAACTATTGCATGTATTCTTCGAAAGTGGGAAGGTATAAATCTTAAAGCAAATAACGTACATATGGGAATAAAAGTTCTTCTACTTGATGAAAATGTTAGGATATAGTATCAATTATATCAAATTTTAAATTCTTCAACTTATCCAACACTTACCATACCTTCTTGATGTTGTAAAAAAGAAATTTATTAACCTAATATAAAATTTTTTTTTACAAAATAGAATAGTAATATATTATAATTTTAATTTTTACCAACTTTTTAAAAATAATTGATGTTTATTTATAAAATAGATTCAGTTTCAAAGTATATAAGGTTTCAAATATGATTTAAAACCTTATCATTCATTTAGATGAATTATTTTTATAACTTTTTGAAGATTTAAACTCATTATTGATTTTCTTACTCACGTAATTTATGACTATATGATATGCTCAAATTTACCTTGAGCTACTCTCTCAAATTAAGAGGTCGTCGTAGTAGGGGTCGAATCACTGGGAGTCAAATCAAACGATAGGAATATTGACTTCAAATTCGGCTAAGTAAAATAATATAAAATAAAGACAAAAGCAAATCGAAATAGAGAAAGATTGTTGATTTAAAATTCAATTAAACAAAGTGCTAGGCTTTTGGGTAATTCTCAGGATGAATCAGAATTGCAGGTTAAACAAAATCAGGATTTAATTAAGAACCGTTCTAGAACTTGGAACACTAATGTATAATTAACCAACTGTAGTTGCGAAAACTAACTATGTCTAAACCCTAGAAAACCAAATTTCTTTGCGAATTCAATCAATTTAAACAAGCATTAAATTCAAGTCCAATTTGTTCACAAAATCCCTAAACCAAATTTCTTTGCGAATAAGTAATTTTGCTCACCTAAGATCTAGTTCTGGCTAATCAATTACACTTTCGTGTCAATCTATCAACCTAAGATAACTAATTTAGAGTGATCAATTCTAAATCAGAGTTAAAGCAATCTAGGTGAAGAACCTAACAGATAATCCTAACAAGTGAGTTTACCCTAACAATTCATCATCATTCCATTCGAACTACCCTAAACCTAACAAGCAAACTACTCAGACATGGCAGCAAAGCAAATCATAGCTGAATAATACTGCATAAAGAAAGAGTAAAAGAAGAATTACAATAGGGTTCGAAGAATCTCAAAGTAATGAAGTAAACTTGTCTCCCTAAAAACCCTAAAAATCTCTCTCTAAACTTTGTTAAGTAAAATCTAAGTTCTTGTTCTAAAAACCTAAAATAAACTATTTATAGAGGTAAAACTCGTGGTGAGCTTTTATGACGGTCTATTGCTGCTTTCGGCCCGTTAACTGGCGAATTTCCTTCTTTAAAACGTATTTAGGTCGGTTTCTGCGCTGGCCTATCGATCGATCGTCTATATGTATGTCGATCGACAGGCTTCAATGTAGCTGTCGATCGATCGTCCTTCTTGGTGCTGTCGATCGACATGCTGCTTCATATCAACTTCCTTTCTTGCAAAATCCGGCTCCAACCTTGTTTACGTTCCAAAATGCACCGTATTCACCATATAAGCTCCTCACGTGCAATAACCTGTTAAGACACTAAAAAGACTCGAAATACAACGAAAAGACTCGATAAAAGGACTTATATCATGGTCGAAAACCGGTAAAAACCATGATATATCAACTCCCCCAGACTTAGCTTTTGCTTGCCCTCAAGCAAACTAGAGACTAAAACTGAAGTCGAGGTTTAAAAATCGCGAGAACTTACTTATATTTGGGAACATTGCTTTCGCTTTCTCGACTCTTTCGCTGCATGTAAACAAAGTACCTTTGGCGGTCACGAATCTCAACCATCATAGGTTGGGCCTCAAATCTTAACCTGCAAACCCATCAGTTTCACATTCTCCTAACTGTCGCACACTCGATCGAAGTGATGATGGAATTCTCTCCAATGATATCAACCAAGTAAAAGGGCTAGGTGTGATGTAAAAGGCTTTTGTGTTTAAGTGGAGCTAAAGAGTGTTTAGGGTTACCGGATTTTATTTGGTGGATGCAGACATTATGCATAATCACAAAAGAGAGTCGGATCCAGTTGATGGCCACAGTTTCTCATTCACATTGCACTCCCTCCTCCAAAACGTTATCAGGAACCAAACATCTTCATATAATAATCACGTTCCACTTTCCACATCCAACTTCCTCATTCCTTGGGATTTTCTTTTAAAGTTAGAGACTTATTAAAATGATCATTTCCCTTTCCCTTACTTATTTTTCGAAATAAAAGTAAATAATTGTTTTTTTTTTTTTTTTTTTTTAACTCTAAGGGGGGAAATGATTTTACAAAGATATTAGTCTCGAAAATTACCATTGTTGTGTATTAAATCCCAAGGAATGCTCAGCATTTCTGCTCTCTTTCAAGTACTCCTACCAAATCCTTTTCCTGTGCAATTTTTGTGAATGAAAAACTGCGTCGGACCTCTTTCTCTCTGGAGTTTATACACATGCCTGCACATAAAACTAAAGGAAAAGAGATCGCATGAGGCTTGAACAAAAGGTTAAGGTTAGGGGTTGGGTACCAACTAAAAATGAGCTGGCCATTCAGGATCAACAAAGAGTGGTAAAGAGAATAAGGAGTCCTGAATGTTTTACTGTCGTGATATCATCAAAGAGAATATAGCGAAATGGAGATAAAGTGTGCTAGTCTGGAGTTTGATTTACTTCGTTCTGCAAATTGCGATAAGAGGGGAACCTGTACTATCATCTGATTTCGAATTCGCTCCATCCAAAGGCTTCATCGCAACAACTAAAAGTTTCAAAAACTAAGCTTTATTCCTAAGAAAGATCATTATTCCCTACATTTTGACTCAATAAAAACAAATTTTTGACTCCAAAATAGAAAACAATGTTAGTAACTACCTCCCCCAGACTTAAACAACACTGTCCCCAGTGTTATTAAATCTGAGATTGGTGGAAAGAAAAAGAAAAAGTCAGAAAATTTGTGAAAAGAATGAAATTCGGACCTGTTCTGCTGGCCTGTCGATCGATCAACACAAGATGTGTCGATCGACAGGTCTTTATTGGGGCTGTCGATCGACAACCACCAGGTGTGTCGATCGACAGGCTCTCGGAAATTCTGAAAACTTGGCTTTGACGACTGATATTGTTGGAGAAATCTAAAGAAAAACTGAAGATCACTGAAACAAAATACCATCAAATACCACAGCAAAGAGTCGCAAACAACAATGTTCACAAATCCTAAAAATTAAAAGGAAACAAAGAACAAACTGACTCAAAAGAAAAGAAAAACTTACAGGTGGGTTGCCTCCCACCAAGCGCTTGTTTTCAGTCTTTAGCTGGACTGCGGATGACGCTCAGGCTGGAGGTGGATCACTGAAATGCACTCCCCAGACTTGCAAGGAACAATACCAGGAAAGAGCTTCACAGTATTGTTTAGCATCTCTTGGACAACTATCTCTCCCTTGTCCCTCAACTCCGAAGGAATGACAATTCTGAACTTGGAGAATGCTTTAGAGGTTTTTCTGCGCTTCACCTTGGGGGACTCTTTGCACTTGAGATTTGCTGGAATGTTGATGTCATGACGTGGAGTGGGAGGAGCCAGCTTGAGGACGTTTCGAACCTTCTTCATCTCATTTTCAAAACCCAGTGTGTCTCCAACATTGACACTCATACAGGAAGTTGATGTGAAAAGAACCGAAGGATAGAAAACATCCTTGTTGATGTTCGAGAAGGAGATCCGCTTGTTAGGAAAATCCACCATTGCTCCCACTGTTGCAAGGAACTGTGCACCAAGAACCAATGGTTTACAGATTTCATCCTTTCTCTCAATGATGTAGAAGTCCGTAGGAACAAGACAATCTCCTATTTGAATCGATACGTCAGGAATGAAGCCTTTAGAAATCGTACATGATCTATCTATGAGCTCGATAGGAGTCCTTAAGGGTTGTAACTCCAAGATTCCTAGCTTCTTTGCAACAACCTCACACATAACATTCACATTTGCTCTTGTGTCGCATAGAGAATCCCTCAGTTCTACACCATTGATCGAACAAGGAACCACAAACATTCCCGGATTTAACAACTTTGGCAGCTTCCTCAATGATGTTGGAGCTTGTTTCCCTTTGACCTTAGATGCTTTTTGACTGCCTTGGTCGGTGCACGAGGGGTACAGACTCCTTGGATACGGAATCTTGGGCTTGTAGACACGTTCAATGGCAGTTTCAGACTGACATTCGAAAACCTCTGCATTTTTCGGGGCTGTCGATCGATCAACACAAGGTGTGTCGATCGACAGGGCTGCTGAAATCGTGTTCGTACAGAGATTTTCTGTAGCTGTCGATCGACAACCCCCTAGTCTGTCGATCGACAGGCCCTCCGAAAACTCAGAATCTAGGTTTCTTTCATGAACCACTGCCCGATCACACTTCCCAATAGTTGGAATCACTTGTGCTTCACTCTTCAACGTGATAGAATTGGAGAAGTGTTTTGGATTCATGTCTGCTTTCCCTGGGAGACAACCTGCTTGTTTCTTTACATTTTCAGCAGTCTGAGCAACCTGAGTATCAAACTTCTTCAAGTGAATATTGATGGCTTCTATTTTTCCATTAAGATCAGTGTAGAGACTGTCAATCTTCCCATTGAGATGTACTGTTAGGGTTTGTTGCCCTTCAAGAAGCTGTTTGAACATTCTCTTCACGTCACTTTCTGAAGATTTAGAGGGAATCGGTTGATACGATGAAGATCCGTAGTTCCTCTGATTGTAATTGTTGTATCCCTTGTTCTCTGACTGATTCCCATACCGCTGACTCTGGTAGACATTCTGGTTGATGTAATTAACATCTTCCTCAACAATCTCAGCTCCATTTGTTTGACCAGCTCCTCGTCTCCTTTCCTCATCAATCTTCTTTGTACCATTGCTAGTAGACACGTTCTTGATGAGCTCAAGGCAATCAGCAGGGAATCTGGTCTTGAAATTCCCATTACTCGCAGCATCTAAAGCCATCTGATGCTTCCAATCCACACCTCTGTAGAAGATACCCAGCAGCTGAACTTCTGTAAACTCGTGATGAGGACAATCTCTCTGATATCCCTTGAACCTTTCCCACGCAGCTTTGAAAGATTCTGTCAGATTCTGAACGAATGTTTGGATCTTAGCCCGTAGATCCTCTGAACGCGACTCATCGTAGAAGTGACTCAGGAAAGCACTCTTGGTATCTCTCCAAGTAGTCAGTGAGCCTGGTTCCAATTGCTTCAGCCAAGAGGCTGCCTCTCCAGCAAGAGAAAATGGAAACAGCTTGCACATGATGTAATCTTCAGACACGTTGTTGGCCTTAATGCTAGATGCAAGATCCTCGAACATCTCAAGATGATCCATGGGGTGCTCTGATGGGTGCCCATGGAACTGATGTTGAGCCACAAGAGAGAAGTATGCAGGCTTCAACTCAAAATCCCTCCGCTCAAATCTAGGAGGTCGAATCGCTGCCCTGTTGGCGTAATGTTCTTCAGGACGGTAGTAGTCTCCCAAAGTGCGTTGGTTAACTACTGCCTCCTGAGGTCTATGATTCGCCCGAGCCAGATGCTCGATCTCAGCGCGCCGGCGCTCCAACTCAACCCTTTGACGATCTAGCTCAGCACTCTCTGCTGCAACTGGATCCATAACCTCAATGATGTTACCAGCTTCATCAATGGGATCCCCCAGATCGTTGTACCGATTACCATGTCTATCAATATTCTCCCCTTCAGCATTCCGAAAAGTTACTACAGCTCGATTAGCCATCTTCGCTTACTGAAACACAAAAGCAAAAGAAAACGCGTAAAAACGAACAAAAATAACTTAGTCAGAATTCTAGAATCAAAATCCTATGGAAGATTTTGACTCCCCGGCAACGGCGCCAAAATTTGATATGCTCAAATTTACCCTGAGCTACTCTCTCAAATTAAGAGGTCGTCGTAGTAGGGGTCGAATCACTGGGAGTCAAATCAAACGATAGGAATATTGACTTCAAATTCGGCTAAGTAAAATAATATAAAATAAAGACAAAAGCAAATCGAAATAGAGAAAGATTGTTGATTTAAAATTCAATTAAACAAAGTGCTAGGCTTTTGGGTAATTCTCAGGATGAATCAGAATTGCAGGTTAAACAAAATCAGGATTTAATTAAGAACCGTTCTAGAACTTGGAACACTAATGTATAATTAACCAACTGTAGTTGCGAAAACTAACTATGTCTAAACCCTAGAAAACCAAATTTCTTTGCGAATTCAATCAATTTAAACAAGCATTAAATTCAAGTCCAATTTGTTCACAAAATCCCTAAACCAAATTTCTTTGCGAATAAGTAATTTTGCTCACCTAAGATCTAGTTCTGGCTAATCAATTACACTTTCGTGTCAATCTATCAACCTAAGATAACTAATTTAGAGTGATCAATTCTAAATCAGAGTTAAAGCAATCTAGGTGAAGAACCTAACAGATAATCCTAATAAGTGAGTTTACCCTAACAATTCATCATCATTCCATTCGAACTACCCTAAACCTAACAAGCAAACTACTCAGACATGGCAGCAAAGCAAATCATAGCTGAATAATACTGCATAAAGAAAGAGTAAAAGAAGAATTACAATAGGGTTCGAAGAATCTCAAAGTAATGAAGTAAACTTGTCTCCCTAAAAACCCTAAAAATCTCTCTCTAAACTTTGTTAAGTAAAATCTAAGTTCTTGTTCTAAAAACCTAAAATAAACTATTTATAGAGGTAAAACTCGTGGTGAGCTTTTATGACGGTCTATTGCTGCTTTCGGCCCGTTAACTGGCGAATTTCCTTCTTTAAAACGTATTTAGGTCGGTTTCTGCGCTGGCCTATCGATCGATCGTCTATATGTATGTCGATCGACAGGCTTCAATGTAGCTGTCGATCGATCGTCCTTCTTGGTGCTGTCGATCGACATGCTGCTTCATATCAACTTCCTTTCTTGCAAAATCCGGCTCCAACCTTGTTTACGTTCCAAAATGCACCGTATTCACCATATAAGCTCCTCACGTGCAATAACCTGTTAAGACACTAAAAAGACTCGAAATACAACGAAAAGACTCGATAAAAGGACTTATATCATGGTCGAAAACCGGTAAAAACCATGATATATCACTATATTAACGTGGTTTTAATTTAGAATATAACTATATGGGTATAACTACACAAATTATCAATTTTAATATCAAATACCCGCATATTATGCGAGTCCTACACTAGGGTAATATACAGATTGGATCTAATATTCGGATTTTTAAAACTGATATTTGGTATTTGCTTCGCTTTAGACGGATAGTAGATATTACTATTTGCTTTGCTTTGATTCGTTACGGATATCCAGATTTTTCGGATCAAATATCGAATCGGATCGAATATGGCGGATAATTTGCTCAACCCTAATTGACGGGATTGTCTCCCACTCATCAGAGTTTCATATTTGTAGAGTGTGTAGTTAATTCCTTTATTTCCATTCTGTGTATCTAAGGCTATAAATGGTCACCGCTAAATTTTTGCTGAATATGCAGAATTTGCAGAACTTTTAGTGATTTCTTGCAGAATATGCTGAATAAATATCAAACATAAATGGTAACCGCGGAATATGAAGAATTCGAAGAATTTTTGAAGATGTTAATAGATTATATAAACTTATGCATAAATTATATGACATTTTAATAAATATTCATTATATTCCTAAAAATGATTTTTTATTTCCTAAAATATTATCTAGTTAAATAAATTTCAATTAAATTAGTCAATTTTGGATACATATAAGTAGTTACTTAGTAAATTGATAAAATAAATTATCGTACACAATTTTAAAATTTATAATTGATGATATAATATTTTGCTACTAAAATTGAATTATTTTTCACTAGACTAATTTAAAAACACTACAAATTAATCTAGAACAATAACATTTTTTTAATGACCATACAACTTAAAAATATGTAATAAAGGAATTAACTTATAATATTACACATATGTAGCTTATAAAAATATTAAAAACATATCACCTATTAAAAAAATTACTTATGTGACTCTGCTAAATAACAATAAAACATAATAGTTATATGTATTTTTTTTTAAAAATTTGATTATATTTAGTTATTTACACACTACATATACATTTAGTGAGGTATAAATTCAAATATGAATAATGATGTTCAAATTTTAAACAAAAACGATTCTGTATAGTTTTTAAAAATTTATGTAAAGTTTTTTTAAAATTTTGATGATTAAAATATTTAGGCATAACTAATTATAATTTTGATTAGTTATAGGTTACAACAATATACAAGATTTTTAGTTTAAATATATTTTACAAATTAATTTAACAAAAATGTAACTAAAACATTTTATGTTATTCGTAGAAGAAATATTGTAGTATCAAAACATATTTGTTATAAATATTAAATGATGATATATGTATACACAGGGCCGGTTCTTACATTGTGCATTTGCACAATGTCAACAGATTTTTTTGCAATTTTTGGGTGGGTTTTTAAGTATTTAAAAAAAAAACTGGGGTGTTTTTTGTAATATTTGTAAGATTTTAAGGATTTTTTTACAATTTTGCACTAGATCTGTTTTAAGATTGGACCGGGCATGTGTATACATAATATGAATTATACAAAAAATGATGTAAACTTGTGGGCATAAAGAAACTTGTGGGTAAATTTTGTATTTTAGTAAAAATTATTCACATTGTGTTTTTTCTTCAAATGGTAAAAGAAGAATATGCATAATATGCATTATATGTAGAAGTGTAGAACCTTGTTACCATTTACAGATGGAGAGAAATTTGCCTAAACGAAGTCTATGTGTTCTTATTGCTTTCAGACCTCTTACAATCTATCACAAAAATTCAAGAAAGAAAGAAAAAGAGAATTTAGTTGACCTAAGAGAAAATCAGCCTTGCGAATGTGTTCTTTTTGGCAGTCTCAAAATCATGCGACATTTCAAGCAATAACTCCCGCATCAGAACTAGCGATTCCACTAAGTTCCAATGTTTCTCTGCACAGTCAGAAACAAAGTCAGAAACCAAATCCGCCGTACAAAGAAATGAGTATATGACCCACAATGTGTTAAAAAAAGACCTTTATCAAGCTCCCAAACTGCAGTTTTCTTTCCAGGAATGCTTTCAGTCTTCATAAAAAGTTATGTATTTGACTCCTGATGCCTTTTTCATGTTTGGTATGATGTTTGATCCATACTGATGTTCAACATTCAGCTCGACTTGAACATCACCTCGTCTGTATACTGCCTGTGTTATTAAAAAAAAAATGATCGTCTTTTGAGCTCTCAAGATGTTGACAAAGAATAATATACTTCTGATAAGAAAATAATGCTCAGAGGTAATCAAAAAGATTTGATATAATGTGGCAGAACATAAGAAGCTTTACTACTACAGCTGCTCAGGTGGAGAATATACCTTAGGCGCCATTGTTATATTTACTTTAGGTCCAAGCCAATTTTTGCACCAGGAAAGTGAGTGGTAAGGTACCTACATGAACCAACAGTTCTGAAAGTATGTAGGCAAGCTTATATCGAGAATTTGTGATTAATATCTAGAGTTTGTAGTTTATCTTCTGAGCTTACCTTTCCATCTCCACTTGTAGGTTCAGCACGCCCATCTACCACAGTTCCGGATCTGTAACCATCACAATATGAAAAGTGTGAAGAAACCAATCGCAACAGGAATAATGGCCATTGTAAGGAAAAACTAGGAGTTCATGAATGATGAGGTCTTCGTTGAGTCTCCATTGGAGATTTTTAACTCTCGATGTCGATGACAAGATTAAAAAAAAAACCCCAAATGACTCTCCAGGAAAAGTCTACTTAAGATATTTCAACTCTGCCCTTACAGTTACTAATATTTACATCTATGCCACCAGAAGCATCAAACTGAAAATTGGTTTTGTAAGTATTAGCTAAAGCACAAAAGGCATTTCATGCCATTCTTCCTCGAATTTTAATTCATCAAACCAAATGAAATTATTCTCAATCTTGCTAGAGACTGATCCTGATGAATTCAGAAAAGGTAGCTTGCAGTGACGTGTGATGCAATCCGGGATAGTGTCAATATAGTTATTCTTGAAATAAAATGGTCGAGGAAGATCAGGGTCTTGGATGTTTCCCATTTCCATCACCAGATTATGACAGAACCGAGAGCTCTCAAAGATCTCTACAGGAAAGCTCACAACATTCTTGCACCCCAAAAAGTCTAGTGTTTCGATACGTTCAAGCTTAGTAATCCCAGAAGAGATGCTTTTTAGCTTCATGCAGCTGTTCATCAATAGTTTGTTGAGCCGAACGAGATTCTCGATCCAACATGGGACTTCTTCGATCTCTGTCCTGCTCAAATCCAACCATTCTATAGTTTCCGGAAGGCATGGAAATTTATTGACGTTCTTGCAGCCTGACATGTCCAATGCTGCCAGATTTGGCCAAGACTCGATTGTTGTTGGAACTTCTTCTATTGCAGTTTCTGATAGAGAGAGGAATCCGACATTCGAAGAGACTTCTGGAAAAGTTGTCAATCGCGAGCATTTATCAAGATTGAGAATGCTGAGAGATTCCAAGTTGATATTGGCTGGAAAACACTCTAGCTTTGAGCAGTACTCCATGTCTAGAACAACCAGCTTTTTGAGGTTCTTGATCGAGGAAGGTAACGTCACCAAACTTCTGCAAGAACTGAGACAGAGTTCCTCAACATTTACTGCTTTTGAAAGATCTGGTATCTCTTTTAGATTTTCAGACATACTCAAATCCATATGCGTCAGACTTCTAAGCGGCTAAAAGAAACTCACATGAAACAAACAAACGAAAACAATCAGATCAATATGTTATATGAGAAAACGAGTAAGGAGGGCTATCAAATTTACTTACTTGTATTCCTTCCCAGAGCTTCTCAAGTTTGCTCTCTCTTAAATTTAGCACAACTAGAAACTCTGGACGAAAACTCTGAGGCATTGATGTCATGGGGTATGCATCCCAATGCAGCAGCCTGAGTTTACGGGGCAGATAATCCAAGCCTCCAGGTAAATGCAGCTCGGTTGGATCTTTACTCGACGAGGACTTGTAGAATTTGAGGAACATCAAATTATGCATCCCACCAAAAGATCTTTCATTCAGAAACCACTCATTGATCTTAGATATGTCCAAAGATATGCCCAAAACAGAACCCGTGCCCTGAAACACCAGAAGTACCAATTGAAAGAAATGTTCATGCAAAGTCTTAGTGATCATAAAAATGAAACAAAAAAAATGACTTACCGTGTTATCAACAAGAACATCATAGATATCTGAAGAATCCACCAAGAATTGACGTTTTCCTGGCTCGTCAATAGATTGTTCATAAACAACTTCTCGACCCAATTGTTCTAGCAAACTGTGCATCATAATGGTATGATTGCATCTCGATGTGTATATGAGAGATCTATTGGTTAGCACTTGTATCCCAAAGTTGACATCCAAGCCAGAACTTGCAAGCAACTGCTTCACATAATCAACATTCTGACCACTAAATAAACACGCAATATGAAGGAATATGGACTTATCCTTCTCATGTAAACCATCATAACCGACTCGTAAAACATTCCTAACATCCTCATTGAGACTGGTTCTGAGTCGAGGCAATGCTGATTTTTGCTCATCTTTGTTCATCCCTCGCAGAGATGACCCCAAAACCTTCAGAGCTAGGGGAAGATAGCCAGCAAGCTTTGTTATTTCAGTGGCGAGCTCGATACAACCATCTGGTGCAGAGCTTTGTCCAAATGCATACTGGAAGAAAATCTGAAGAGATTCACTTCTAGATGGAAAACCCATCTCGTATATGAGCTTGACCCCATGCGCTTTCAAAAGCTGTTTGTTTTCCGTGGTCACGATGATCCTACTTCCAGAGCCAAACCACTGAGATTGTTCCACCAAGGCCTCAAGTTGTTCTAGTTTATCAACATCATCAAGAACAACAAGAACTTTCAGATCCTGCAATCTTTCCTTTACCGTACCTAAATCATGTATCTTCACATCCCTATGATCAATAACTTCAGACAGAAACTGTTCTTGCAAACGCAACTTAAAGCCATAGCCATCGAGTTCCGATTTCCAATAACTTCCCTTAACATTCTCCATAAAAATAGTGTGGTGGAAGTTCTCAGAGAACCGGTTGAATAAAGCTCTGGCAATTGTTGTCTTGCCAATACCTGCGGGACCCCAAATCCCCACCATTTTCACTTCAGTTGATTCTAGACATAACAGAGAATCCATCTCTCTCATATGTGTGTTGATTCCAACCAGATTGTCGGAATCTCGTGATGGTATAGAATTCAATTCACTTGAAATGCTCATAGCAATCTTTTCAATCATATCTGCTTCACTGTCCCTAGAATAGGCACATCCATAACTTATAATGAGCACCAAATTCAGTTCATATCAATGTGAAGCAAAGTTTCACTAGTTTGATAAAATGGGAATCAAAACAACTTACCAGTTTTGAGAAGATTGGCCGGCTATGTTAGCCACATAGACCAAAGCTTCTCTCCAACTCTGCTTCATTTCCTCCGATTTTCCTTTACATGCTTCCTCAAAGGCCATTCCAAATTCTCCCCTTAGTTTCCTCACATCAGATGGATCCACCTCGTAGAAAACCGGCATGACCTTCTTGCTAGCTTTCTTTATCTCCACCAACTCATTCAGACACCAGCTTGAAGATGCATAGGTCCGCGACAACACTACAATGAAAATCTTAGACTCTCTGATAGCTTTAACGAGCTCAGGACCGATCATTTGGCTTCTCCTGATATCATTATCTATGAACGTGCGGATTCCTTTGCGCTGAAACTCCTTGAGAAGGTGACTGAGAAAGGTTCTACGAACGTCTTTGCCGCTAAAGCTTGGGAATACATGGTGCCTCCAATGGCAAGATTGCAATGCCAAAGATGAAGAAATTGCCATCAGAGAAAAATTAAAAGCAACAAAAGAACTTATAATTCTTCTTTCTTTTGTTTGGAAAGACAAGTTACAGCTCTTTAGAGATGCTACATCTGTGGAGATGGACATTAAATGGGTCAAGACGCGTCGAGAATGTTGATTTTTTGCCTTATCTTTTCTTCTACCGACCAAGAGTTGACTTTAGAAGTAGTAGAAACACAACAAGGGTGGCATTTTGAGAAAACGATTTTGAAATTAAAACCAAGAATTCTCTATTTATCGAATGTTATTTTTTGAACTGGTTTTGAGTTAGGATTACAAAAGACATCTAATGAAAGAAGATTCTATGATTGTCGAATTCTATAGTAAATAAAGTCATGAGATTTCGATCAGCTATATTCTTTAGTATGGTGCTCAAAAGCAAATGTGTAAATGCTCTATGCAGGAAAAGGCCTACCATGCCGAATTGCTTTGCAAATTCAACTTGGAATCAACCAAATAGACAGCAAAACTGACATAATCATACCCAATAGGTAAAACAAGAGTTTAAATCATAGGCAATTGCTTCAAATGAACAACCTAAATTACTTTGTTCAGAATACATAGGACACAAAGAACAACATCTCAAAATACAGTGTACTAAAAAGGCTTTATTCTGGTCTACACGAGCAAAGACAATCTACACTTAATCGAAAGATGTCAACTCAAAGTGAAGATCTTGACAATCAATCCAACTGTGCAAATGCCTAGCTATCAGATGTAGAAAAGTTGCCAAGAGATTTCAACAAACTATACTCAGTCACATCAAGCCACAACCCTAAAACTAAACAGCAAGCCCAAACATTTCAGTTCAAATGCAGATTAAAATGGATACCTAAGTCTAACAATCAATCCAACTATGCAAATGCCATACATCTCAAGACAAGAAACCAAAAAATAGACAAGAGAAATGATATAAAAATAACAACTTTAAGATAGCAAACGATTAAACATAAGTTCTTGAACAATATCCATTACCAAATAACCATAAGAAACTGAAACATAAAACATCTAAGTTCTCACAAGTCCCATACTGAATAATACTCTCAAAAACCTTGCGATGATGAAATGAAAACAAACCAGCATTTAACGGTAACTCTTCTGGAAACGAGAACGAGCACCACGACCACCAAACTTCTTCGGCTCGCACCTCCTCGGATCCGCAACAAGCAAAGTCCTGTCGTACCTCACCAAGATATCCTTGATCTCTTTCTTGGACTGCTCATCAACATACTTCTGGTAGAACGCAACGAGTGCCTTGGCGATACTCTGACGAATCGCGTAGACCTGGGAAGTGTGACCACCACCATTGACACGGATCCTCATGTCAACACCAGCGAATCGGTGCTTTCCGAGGAGATACACCGGCTCGAACACCTTGAAACGGAGGATCTCAGGCTGGAGAAGCTCTATTGGTGAACCGTTGAGCTTAATCATACCAGTACCACGCTTGCAGTGAGTCACGGCTACTGCCGTCTTCTTCCTTCCGAAGCATTGCACAGATTCATTAGCTTGTTGAGTCGCCATGGTTAGGTTTTTCTCCTCTTTGACTGCCGCTAAAAGAAACCTAATTCCCAGAGACTGAGAACGAAATGATAAATTTAGGCTTTTATAGTAGGAGCTCAATCTAGGGCTTCCGGTATTAAACGCAGCGTTTTGATTAAAACGATGAAAAAAATAAAACAAAATAGATTTTTATTATAATTCTAATATTCCACGTCACTAGTCATCACTCCCTCCATTCCACCGGAGAGAAATGTTACTCCTCCGACGTTCTACCGGCGGCGGAAGCCTCTACTCTATCTTCACCACCGATTTCATAGCCTCTATACGTCATTTCACCAATCTGGAGCCTTTGCAAAGCTCCGATTCGACACCAACCAAAGGCGATTACTTCGCTGCGATTAACCACGTCGTTAACGTCGTCCGCCGCGAGGTTCACCCGGAGAGATCGTTAAACCGTCTCCGTCTTCCTGTAACCTCCGAATTCGTGTTCAGAGTCCTCCGCGCAACTTCTCGCTCGGCTAATGATTCTCTCCGATTCTTTAATTGGGTTCGATCTAACCCTAATTACACACCAACGTCCATTGAATATGAACAGCTTGCGAAATCTTTAGCTTCACATAAAAAGTACGAATCGATGTGGAAGATCCTCAAACAGATGAAGGATTTATCTCTAGATATCTCCGGCGAGACTCTCTGTTTCATCATTGAGCAATACGGTAAGAACGGTCATGTAGATCAAGCTGTGGAGCTTTTCAATGGCGTCCCCAAGACTCTCGGATGCCAACAAACGGTAGAGGTTTACAACTCTTTGCTCCATGCGCTTTGTGAGGTGAAGATGTTCCATGGTGCTTATGCTTTGATTCGGCGAATGATAAGGAAAGGTCTCAAGCCGGATAAGCGAACGTACTCTATCTTGGTTAACGGATGGTGCTCTGCTGGAAAAATGAAGGAGGCTCAAGAGTTCCTTGATGAAATGAGTAAGAAAGGGTTTAATCCACCGGCTCGTGGTCGTGATTTGCTTATTGAAGGGTTGTTAAATGCAGGTTACTTTGAATCTGCTAAAGAGATGGTGAACAAGATGACCAAAGGAGGGTTTGTTCCTGATATACAAACTTTTAATACTTTGATTGAAGCTATATCTAAATCAGGGGAAGTTGATTTCTGCATTGAGATGTATTATACTGCTTGTAAGTTAGGTCTTTGTGTAGATATCGACACTTACAAAACACTTATACCTGCGGTTTCAAAGATTGGGAAGGTCGATGAGGCGTTTCGGTTGTTGAATAATTGTGTGGAAGATGGGCATAAGCCGTTTCCGAGTTTGTATGCTCCTATAATCAAAGGAATGTGCAGGAATGGGATGTTTGATGATGCGTTTAGCTTTTTTAGTGACATGAAAGTGAAGGCTCACCCGCCTAACAGGCCGGTTTACACAATGCTGATCACGATGTGTGGTCGTGGTGGCAAATTTGTTGATGCAGCTAATTACTTGGTTGAGATGACAGAGATGGGTTTGGTACCAATATCACGGTGCTTTGATATGGTTACTGATGGGTTGAAGAATAGTGGGAAGCATGATTTGGCTATGCGAATAGAGCAGTTGGAAGTTCAACTTAGAGGAGTTTGATAGTGCTAGGCTTAGAAAGGCTTTTGGGGGTTCTCTTAAGCTCTGATACTTGGGAATGCAGTCGAAATTCAGATGCTTTTCGTTTGATCTACCCTGGTTCAGTTCGGTTTAGTTATGATAACCGGATTGTTTCATGTAGTCGAAGCTTGTCTGGGTGTTGGTTAGGTTATACTTGGGTTTGAGGGTAAGTTGGTCTGGGAACTTTTCCCAGGGAAAGAGATGAGAAAGAAATTACATTTGTTGTACGGTTCTTTTAGATCGAGATTGCTAGTTTGCTACAGATGAATCTACAGTCACTTGGAAAGTAAACAAAGAAGCACTTCAGAGAACGCAAGCCCTGGTGTAATACATTGATTCGTTTGTCCACAGGTTATACACGTTTCAGCAGTCCGCAATGGATTCATTTGCTCTGGAGTAAATGCATACATTGATTCATTAATTTAAATTTATGTTCCTGCTTAGACATATATATTTGTTCGTATCATAACATTTCAACTGACAAATCAATACCAGACTTAGTACCCACACAGATAACGTATGATCAATTACATGGAATACCAGTAAGAACCACGACTAATTAAATTAGCGTTTAATGATATAAGTTGCGAAACTAAGGTCCAAGCCAATCGTTGAACCCAGACACAAACCACTAGTTAACAAAAAGCAAAGCTGTTCTCCATTGATACTAACGTTCCAATGTAATTTGTAATTTGTAATTTGTTAGCAACACCAACAATTTTCTATAAGCCTTTTGAGCCAGAAATAAAAGGAGTACCAACAAACAAAGTATAAGGAAAAAGGCACAAAGTAAATGATGAAACTATTGTGATTAGCAAAAGGGATTTGTCCTCAGTGAGAATCAACCATGCATGAAGATGCACCTTTTACCGCTTTATATGTCAGCTTCGAGGAAGTTTTGAGATAGGGATACCTACGGAGGAAGAAAAAGTTACATGAATTGCCTGTATTCTTAAAATGATTTACAAGAGCTAACAATGGTGATATAACGGATCAGTTACCTTCTCGCCTAATTTGAAGGGTGGGAGACCCTTGTAAGGGCATGTTCCGCAGCGGAAGGCATCACCGAGCCCACACTGAAAGAAATTGTTCAAGGAATCTTCAGTCTTGTGGAACCAAAAATCCAATGCATAAAAAGAAAAAAATGGGTAAAGAGGCTTACACTGCCACATGATGATTGTGGATTCTCGATTTGATCCTCTGTGAGGCCCAGCTTAACAGCTTTCTCCTCTATCTCAGCTCTACCGCATACGCAGTTCTTACAAGCTTTTTTAGTGGTCTCGCAACCGCTAGCTGCAAAAAATGCAAGATATCTTACACACAAGGAATGAACAAGGATAGCAAAGGCCATGTGGTTGTCTTTAATTACCAACAGGAAGTTGTGGCTTCTTCAAGTCATCCTCAGTCAAAAGAGAGTCTTCATCTATAAGATCCAAGTCATCGTCAAGATTAACCTTCAAGAGAGTTTTTGCAGGCTTTTTGAGAGCAAATGATGACCCAATCTTCCAAGAAGGTTTCTTTGCCTTAATCTGCATTTGAAAACATGTTTCTCTGTTATATGGATGAGTCCTAAGTGAGAGCATATATGCAACTTTGACAGATAGGTGAAAGTGCTCACCCCAAAGGATAAGCTGGACTTAGATAACCTAATTGATTTTAAATCAAGAGACTGTGGCTCCAGAAAACCAGCCAACGTCACTCTCCTTTGAAGGGTCTGCAAGTAAGACCCCATAAGATTTAAGTAAGAAGAGGTCAAAGAAAAACCCATTATTAAAGACCAAATACACAACACAAACCTGTTGCAACTCTCCAGTTTCACCCGCCAAATTCATACCCACAAAAACCGTACCACCAGGCTTCAAGATTCTTGTAAACTCGCCATATACATTATCACTGGGAAAATCAGATGATGTAGATATGGCTAAAACCATATCCACTGAGGAAGAATCCAATGGAAACTGATCTGCAAAGTGATCAACAACAGTACATAATGAGAACAAAACACAAGAGAGAAAATCTCAACCTGTCTTCTAATGTTTCACACCCAACAAAAAGAAGTATCCATTTTCCTAGAAAACTGTTTCACCTCTCTATAGTACAAACATGAATCATTCTTTCTACATACATTCCAGATTTTATTTACAGCTTATCTAAGCAATCGAGCAACTGTTTTAGAAAGGATTCGAGAGATTTTACTTATTGTGGATGCTTGAGTAATAATGAGAGGATCAATCCCTTCCTTTCCAAGCTCTTTCATTATAGATACAACAGAGCTAACAGGTAACACCACACCATCAGTCACAGCCAAAACAGTTGTTTGAGTCACCATCGAATCCTACAAAACAAAAGCCCATAAATTGGAAAACAAGATATTAAATTGAAATTCCAAAAGCGAAAGCTAACAACTTGATTTTACAAGAAGAATAATGACACACGAAACAATATTCGGTTACGGAAATTCAATCTAAAATATAAAAAAATCAAATCCGCTCAAAGATGTAATAACATGCAAATGAATTACGAGGAGAACTAATCATGGGTTCGCGTAATCGAAACACAAAGATGAAAATCTCGGAGGTTTAAGCACAAAAAGAACAAAAATCGATCTGGGGAAGATTCAGAAAGACAAGAAAATCTAAACTCACCATACTGGTAATCTCTCTAAAACCCTAAAATCTCTCCTTGTGTGAAATAAGAAACAGCGAAATCAAATTTTTCGACCTTCTCTTCTTCTCTCCTCTTTGTTTTTATTTCTTTTCCTTGGTTCTGCTCAAGGGCGGTTGGTTTAAACCGGGTTTATGCTTTTCTGGGCCTCGGTCCACATTACGGTGGGTAAACCGGAGCCTTGTGTATATGTATTTTTTTCTTCTTAATACGGTAGTCATCCACTATCTGCGAAAATGAATATTATATAACAAAATTTATACATAAAATCATAAAACATCATAAATGATAAATTATGTAAATTTAGAATTTAATAATATATAGAAAAGAAAGAAAATGGTATACATTGTTAATAACAATGAAATGTTACTAAATTCTAATAAAACGGAAGACAAAACTCGAAAAGCTACTGAATGTTTTGAAACACTTTATAGACGACATTCATAGTTTTCTTCTGCACTTTTCCATCTTTGTATAGACATCCTTGGATTTTTGACTAAGAACTCATCCATATAATCGATGGGCGAACCAAACGACCATTGACTGTTGTCGTTATGGGTGACAAGCTGATTGTCACTTGGTAACCTATTAGGATACAATTTTTAAAAAATATAAAAACAAAAAAAGATTTAACACGTATATATATACTAAATTGATTAGAATTGATGTTACATACATGAATCGAAACTTCTTGGCTTGCTCACTTTTTGGATTGAATTCGATTTGAGTGGCATTAAATGAGTTAGAAATGTAGATACCTGAAAAATAAATATGATAAGTAGTATTTGTGTTAACATATATAAAATTATGAAATAAATTCATACGTGTTAAATGAATATAAATATTTTTCTACCTTTATAGTCTTTGATGCAAACAAATCGAAGAATGCATACAACAACTTCTTTGTTGTTTTGTTCAGTGTAGTCAACGACCATTTTACCAAATTCTTCCCATAAAGTACATTTCAAACGGACATCACTGCATATTTTAATTGGGTTTAAAATGTATGAATCACAAATCCATTCATGAAATATGAAGTATATTTTTTACAGTGCATCTCGTAGCTCGATGTCGACCTTTGTGGTGGTGGTATTCTTTCCCTTTGGTTTTATCTTCTCGATAGGTCCAACATTCAATATTTGACCAATAACATCTGCATTATGATTATAAAGGTCAAAATATAGTAAAGTATGAAAACTAATATACGAAGTAGTTTGATAAGTAGTGATGACCTTACCAATCAATACATCTTTGTTTAGATGTTCATCTTTAATGTCTTGAAAGTCGGCGAAGTACTTTTCGGGAAATGATGTGATACATTCTTCAACCACTTTGATGGCGGATGTTCGAATCACCAGAATCTTGTGAAAGAGTGGGTTGGTCCTATAGTCGCCACAATAGTCCTTAAGCTGGAAAGTTTTGATTGTTATTGTGATACCTTGCTTAAGATCTTTTATGACATTTTGATACTTTTTAATCATATCATCTTCAATGGTTGCGTGGATCCTTGTTCCCTGTAAAAAAGAGTAAGAAAACGGTATGTAAATGAAAAATAAGTTATCGAAGAAGGAAAAAAACTCACCATAATAAACATGTGTAAGTGGTCGTAAAAATATTATAACATAACGTTTTCTTATAACATGCATGCATTACGTTATGTGTGACATTGTACTTGAGACTATTTTCAGTTGGTCATAAGTCATAACACTTTATTTGGTTACGTCATTTTGCATACCAATATTTTCATACATTCCTAACACTTTATTTGGTATACGTCATTTTGCATGGAGTGAGTACATAATAAAACAATTCATTCAAACTCTATTCTAATAATGCCATCGCCTTTAGGAAAAAAAAATTATTATATATATGGCATCGAGAAATATTGAATTTTAGAAAATATAAAATATTACATATTGATTTGAATAACTAACCTCTTCATCAACCAAAACCATCTCAATGGAATTGCCTGCTTTTCCTTTGGATTTTCACAACAGAATGATATGGGCTTTGATTCTTTGTTTCTCCGAAGGGGAAAGAAGATTGTTAAAAAGCACAAATGCAGATGTTTGTTTAACTATGATAGACATTATGATAGTAGATGAGAATGAAAGTAAAGTTTTTTGATCGAGTTATTAGGTAGATGAATGATTTATATAGATAATTAGAAGTTGAATGAACGTAATCTTATTAGAATATTTTATGGGAATATATTTTGGATATGCTATTTAGTTTGTGCTTTTTCATAAAATCTTTGAATATATTTTGGATATGACGTTCAAAATAGTTTCAAGTATCTGAACAAACAAAATCTTTTAGAGGTGAGGAATAGTAAAACAAATTAAGTCGAGTAGATCTTGGTAGCAGGAATATGCCGAGATTATTTTTAAATTCAAAGATTTTATGTTTAAAAAACAACAATAAGATTATCCGAGATTTTTATCCAAGCATGAAATCTTTTAGTTAGCTACCGTAGATTTTATTTCATAACATGATGCATTCTTCGTAGCCATAAACCGGATTCTAAATCGAGATATAGTTTTATGCAACTTATGTTTCTAATAAACTGGATTTGACCACTCCGTAGCCATTATAATTAGAAGATTTGATGAAATAAGAGGAAAACCAATATTAACCGGTTCTAAATCCAAGACTGACATTAATCCGGTTATAAAATTATCGTTCATGCATTGCATCCCTTTGAACACATTTTCTTGGACGAGGGCTTCAAAGATTCCTGGTTTTACACCCTCTCTGTATTTTCTCTTTGTCCGCTTGTTTTTATTTTGGTTTTTTGTAGATTCATTGGTTTTTATTTTCTCTTTGTACGCTTGTTTTACACCTTGTATTTGCTGTTTCAGTTGCATAAGGATTCAATATAGTAGCAAATTTGAAACTGAAA
This sequence comes from Arabis alpina, assembly GCA_900128785.1. NCBI lineage: Eukaryota > Viridiplantae > Streptophyta > Magnoliopsida > Brassicales > Brassicaceae > Arabis > Arabis alpina. The sequence goes on from LT669795.1 coordinate 16,151,690, forward strand.
ACTCACATGGAGATGGTACTTAGAAAGAAAAAAATTTATCCAGTTTCAATCCAGAGTGTGATCTCTACGTTTTTTTTCATCTATGGAGATGATACTTAGAAAGAAACTCTTGATATGAGGTAGATCGGTGTTGCCACTGAGAGAGAAGCTTCATGGAAGTTATCAATGCTTTCATACCTAAATCCCCACTCGGATCTTCAAAACAAATCTCCATCGGAGACAAATCATCGAACAGCTCAAGCCCTGCTCTTTTTCCAAAACCACCTTCTTTACAACGACGCATTTTAAAATTTGTTTTATTTAATAGTGTTTCTGTTTTAGTTATCCAATGATTTTAGAGGAATTAGCCATGTCACAATTAATCCAAAGACATGTCATCATTTTTCAATCCATGTCATCATTTTAAACCAATCAAATTATAACAATTAATTAGGTTAACTAAAGTGACTTGTCTTTTAATAGAAAGGGGATACCACTTTAAATATTTTATTTAAATATAACTAATATACTTATATAAAATACTCGAATTTTTTTTCCAGAATTTAACACTTAAAATCTAAAACTGTAATTTAAAGGAGTATTTTATGTAATCATCATTAATAAGAAAAAAACGTTGATTACAATATTAACTATTAAGTATAGTATTTTGTAACATTAGAAGAATATATAAATACTATATTAAGATCCGTGTTAATACGTGGATAATTATATTAATACGTATTCATATAAATATTTAGGTTTTAATTAGTAACCCTTGAATTACTAAAATATTTTGAAATACTATTTAAATACGAATCTTAAATCATTAGATATAAAATTTTCTCTCGATTTTCATAATCTAATTCGTATGATGTAGATCCTAAAATATATATAAGTATAATTTAATTCATATTCTTATAACAAATATAAAAAATACTATATTCCTACCCATAATAGATATATTAATTATATGATAAAATCATAAACAATTTAAATCATGTAAATTAAATTAGCAAAAGAATAAATTTCATGTTAATAATCTCATAAAACCTATAAAACTATTTTAATAATAAGTATATTACTATTGTTTTTCGAACTTGTATAATTTTCATTTAACAAAATTTCATTTTTTAAAACATTGAAAGTACCATTATTGTCTTAAATCAAAAATTTCAATTTTCTTATATTATATAATTATGTTGAAAAATATGCTTATAAATTTTTGTCTTCTTTGACATGGTTGTGCTCTTAAATTTTTAAATTTAGATTTTTATATCCTTTCTAATTATATATCATCTTTTCTTTTATCACTTATTCCTTTATTTTCTCTATATTTTTTGTTTATTTATTACTTATATTCTATGTAAGTTAATTTTTTCAATATCTATTCTTTATACTTTTTATTTTTTGTATCCTTTCGATTTGTTCTTTAATTTTTATATATGTTGTTTGGATTATTAATTTTATTTTATTTTCTAATTAGTTTAGACTATTATAAAAAAAAATTCTTTTTAGTTTGAACTATTAGAATTTTTTCTTTTCACTATTTAGTTAGTTACTTTTTTTCGTCAGTTAGTTATTTAACAGTCTTTTTTATTAGTTTTCCATTTTTAAATCACTTTTGAAAATTTACACATGTCATCATCTCAATTAATATTAAACACATGTTAGATCTCCTGAGTTCCAATTTTGATATGCTTTATATAATAAGATGGCGGGTGCATTATCTAACCTCAATAACTTTGCAACTAGAACTCTAATCAAGCAATTAGTAATTTACGAACATATAAACATCCAAAAAAACATTTTCAAAACATAGCACATTTACGAACATATGAACTTAGTTTAAAGACCAAACTGAGATCTAGCACAACTAAACAGTAAACCAAACTATATAAATCCAATGTTCCACTCGTCAAGTTTTGTGACCAATACCTATTTAAAACTGTCAAAACAATCATATAAACTCACATAACCATCTAACCTTGCTCACGTATGTCTTCCAATTCACTGGCTATCAAACTCAATAATACACAGCAAAAATTTAAAGCTTAACAGAGAAATGCGAATGCATTTACACTATTAACCAATCACCTAACATTCCACCAAGTCAAAAACTGAATCTTTACGCCACTCAAAACATATAATATTAAAACCCTCAAAATCAAACAAAGATGGAAGAACACCTAAGAAATCTACACTAATATGAAACACAATGGAAGAACACCTAAGACAAACCCAACATATAAGAAATTTCGAATCAAACCCAACATCTAAATTTTTTTGAACAATACATCGATTCGGAAACAAAACTAGAACCCTAATCGAATTGATAGAAATAACTTACATATGAACGATTTCTAGATGCGACATATGTTGTGTGTTTTCCAGTTTTGTTGAACAAATATGTATTTGAAGACTTAGGGTTAGGGATTTGTAAAAGGCTCAAGAGGCAGTCAAATACAATAAATATAAGTGATATGTATACTCTGTGTTTCGGACGAACTCGGTTAACCATTAAACTTTTGGGTCTAATCAAAACTGATATGACACATGTATAGAAACCATTCGGTTTTAGGGTCTAACCGAACCCGTTCCGAACCCAAGTTTTTCAGTTTGGTTTCGGTTTCGGATTATATGCTCAAGCCTAGCAATTAGAATAAATAATTAGTACTTTCATTAAAAAAATATTGAAATTTCATACAAAAAACGAAGAAAACAATTGTTTGGTTTTTTTTAACGTCTTCTTTATTGATATAGTAATTTTACAAGAGTCTCAAACAAACATATGTTGAATACAAGATGGAATAAAATTGTAGATACAACATGAATCATATTGAGACTTTCCGATGTGTGCAAGCTTATCCGCGATGACGTTGTTCTCTCGCCTAGTGTGATAGATACGAACATCTGCAAATCGAGTAATCCAATGACGTATGTCATGAATGAGATTATCGAGTACTATGTCCCTTATACATTGATGGATTGAGGTCAACAAGCTGCTTTGAATCGTCTTTGAATATTAGCCAACGATGTCCTTGAGCCCAAGAAATTTGCATTGCATGGAGAAAGCTATATGCTTCAGCTGCAAGCACATTTTTACTTCGACGTAGGAAAGAAGACCCACCACAAACACATCGCCCATGGCTATTGCGTGTTACCCATCCTTAACCGATATGTGATCCTGAACTTTGGAAGCTTGTGTCGTGATTGCATTTTACCCAACCAAACAGAGGTGGGGACCAAGGTGTTGCAGGAGAAGACGTTGAAGTATCGTTCCTTGCAGTAGAGATAGTGGATGCAGAACTCCATTCGGTGGCTTCGATCTATGAAATCTATCACTTGTGGGGCAGTGTTTTCCATTGAAGAGCATGTCGTTCGTAGCCTTCCATATGCTCCAAAAAGAGCCAAAATCTAAAAGCTAAGAAATCATCGTTAGACTGATTTATGTTCGGAGCTTTGAGTAAAAACTTCATATTCTCATCAATTGAGGTAGATAAAATATGCTGATAAAAAAGATTCAGACTCATCTCTTCCCAAGTTGCAATCGCATGAGGACATGTAAAGAGGATGTGATTTGTTTTTCATTGTCTTGGGGCAACGAGGGCAGATGGGATCGATCGAAATTCCCCTATTACATAATAACGAAGAGGTTCTGAGTGCTTGAGATAATGCGTGCCAAAGGAAAATTTTGATTTTTTGGGCCACATAGAGTTTCGAGATTAAAATATTGACTTCATTGTTGCATGTGAAATTGTGAGAACTTGTAGTGATGCAATGTATAAGATAGCAAACAAGGTTTTTCTTCAAAATTCCAATTATATTATCTTTCTTAAAAGTAACTTACAAGAAACTTTTAATTAGAGAACTTACAAGTCTCTCTCTTGATAACCTAATCTCTCAAAACTCCTTACAAGGAACTCTCTTTATCTCTTTGCTCTTAGAATTATGAAACTCTCAATGCATAAATTCTAAGCCTAGCATCTGCCATCTATTTATACACATAGATGCCAATGATTTTCCAAATCACGGAAACTTACAATTTTCTTTTTGATTAGTAACATATTTCCTTTTAACTGATTTTGCCTTTTTGTCTTTGAGAATTTTCCTCTTTGATCTCTTTTCCTTTTTTGTATTGACGGTTTATACAAAACTCCAAGCTTGCTTAGTTGCTACACCAACAATCTCCCCCTTTTTAGCTCAATTTGATCTTCCAAGCTTCTTACACAAGACTTTGCGTGAACTCCCCCTGAAACTTTGATCTCCTGAAAACATGAACACACGAACTCCCCTTTCTCCCCCTGCATTGGAAGCATAATTGAGATAAAAACATTTACTAACTCTCCCTCTTTTGAACGTGAAGCCAAGCTTTGAACATAACATGGGCTTCATCTCCTAACAACCAAGCTTGATCTTTAATGACACAAATTTAATACAAAAGCCATAATCACACTTTGGGCTTTTAGTCTCATAAGGCCCATTTTATCTTTTGCTTCACATCTCTTTCCTAAACAAAGATTCGATCATCTTCTATGGCCGTCGGCCACAAACCATTACCACCATTTCCAATAATTCCAATTACAACCTCCGGCGCTTGCTTTTCCGATGAAAATCTCTGCACCGGCAAGAAATTTCGGACTACCGCTTTCTCTTTTAGAGATTCTCCAGAACCCGCTTCATAGATCGAGATATCGGTGTACTCAAACACACAAAGCTCCTTTGCTTCTCTCGATCGCGTCTTCACAATAACATTTTGTTCACAGTCTGAGATTTTTCTTGTTCTGTGGTCATCTCCATCGTCTTCTCTTCTGGGAATTGCAGGTACGAGATTCTTTTTCAGAAATCACAAAATCTCAATTCATCTTCTTTTTACAGCTTCCTGAATTAGCTCATTTCTTCATTATCTCTACATGGATTTCACAGATAGAATGATATCTCCACATAGAACCAATAAGTTCATCACGATTTCAGAATCTCATAGAGAAGAATCTCACAGGTAACTCTTCTGTCTCACTTTTCTCTTCTATATTACCATTCTTGTAAGATTAAATTATCGAGTTTGAACGTCTCCTGAACTTTGTTTCTCTGTCTCAAAACTTATGCGAGAGTAAATCCGTTCGACAAAAATGTTTCTGAGGGCTACTTATGATCGAAAAAAAAAAAAAAAACAGCACTCTCCCATACTTCTGCTAGCATCAGGTAATCTCCTTACCACTTGTAACCTTTGAATCTTGTAGCTGCTTGGATTCTTCTGTGAAATAACGAATTCATCTTTTTGAGTTAAAGAAAAAAAAAACTTAATTGATCTCCAAATCAGTCTGACTCTATAACCCTCTTCTCCTGAGTCACTTTCTTTTTTCAATTCAGCTCATCTCTTCTGATAAAATCAGAATTCACACACACCAATAGCTTGTCTCAGATTGACAAACTGATTGAAGTCTAGCGGTTTTGTGAATAAATCTGCAAGTTGAAAATTAGTTCCAACATGCTCAATCACCACTTCCTTGTTTTCAACCAACTCTCTGATAAAGTGATGCCTAATGTCAATATGTTTAGTTCTGGAATGCTGAACTGGATTCTTGGATATATCGATTGCACTTTTGTTATCGCATTTCACTAGTAAAGATTCTGATTTAACTCCATAATCTTCAGCCATTTGTCTCATCCAAAGTAACTGAGTGCAACAACTTCCCATAGCTATGTATTCGGCTTCTGCAGTAGATAGGGAGACACAGTTTTGTTTTCTACTATGCCATGAAATCAGATTGTTGCCTAAGAAAAAACAACCTCCACTTGTACTTTTTCTGTCATCCATACAACCTGCCCAATCTGCATCACAATATCCGGCAAGATTGCAATTTGTCTCTCTTGAATAGAATAAGCCATAGTTTAACGTGCCTTTGACATACTTGATTATTCTCTTAACAGCATGTAAGTGTGTTATCTTTGGATTTGCTTGATAACGTGCACATAGACCAACACTCAAGCATAAGTCAGGTCTACTAGCTGTTAAATAGAGTAAACTTCCAATCATTCCTCTATAAAGCTTTTCATCCACGTCTTGTCCATTAGCATCTTTAGATAGTTTGGTTGTAGTGCTCATCGGTGTTCTTGCTGCTTTGCTCGTCTCAAGACCAAATCTCTTCACCAAATTTCTTGCATAAGTACTTTGTGACACAGAAATTCCCTCTTTAGTTTGAGTAATCTGTAATCCCAAAAAGTATTTAAGCTCTCCAACAAGACTCATCTCGAATTCACTCGTCATGTTCTTCACAAATTTGTCTACAAGACTTTGTGAAGAGCTCCCAAAAATTATATCATCCACGTAAATCTGTACCAACATCAAATCATTCTCATCCTCAAGAATAAATAATGTTTTGTCAACATTTCCTCTTGCAAATCCTCCTTCTATAAGAAATCCAGTGAGTCTCTCATACCATGCCCTTGGAGCTTGCTTCAATCCATACAAAGCTTTGTGTAGTTTGTAGACGTATTCAGGATGTTGAGAATCTTCAAAACCTTTTGGTTGCTCCACGTACACTTCTTCTTGTAGAATTCCGTTTAGAAACGCACTTTTGACATCCATTTGATAGAGTTTAAAACCCATGTTACACGCCATTCCTAATAAGAATCGAATAGATTCTAATCGAGCTACCGGAGCAAAGGTTTCATCGAAATCAATCCCTTCTTCTTGTGAGTAACCTTGAGCAACAAGACGAGCTTTGTTTCTTATAACTACTCCTTCTTCATCAGTCTTGTTTTTAAATATCCATTTTGTACCTATAATATTTGCATCAAGTGGTCTTGGAATCAATTCCCAAACATTGTTTCTAACAATTTGCTCAAGTTCTTCTTCCATAGCTAAGATCCAGAAATCATCATCAAGGGCCTCCTTATGATTCCTAGGTTCAATGATAGACACAAAACATGCAAAGTGAACCACTTTTCTAGCGTCTCTATACACTTCTTTTCGGAAATCTAGCTTGGCTCCTCTAGTTTGTCTTGTATCATTTGGATTTCCAATAATATGAGCAGAAGAATGATTTTTAGGAACTCGAACATTCTGGTTTATATCAGAATCATCATCGCCATCACTGGCCTCTTTATCTTTAGCATCATCTCCATTTTCTTCTTGAACGTCTTCATTTTTTGGACTTTGACGCTGCTGATTTGGACTTCCCTCTGAATCTTTTAGTACTTCTTCAGCAAAAGATAAATCATCAAAAACAACATTAACCGATTCTTCAATCCTTCTAGTTCTCTTGTTAAACACCCTGTATGCTGTACTATTTCCAGAGTAGCCTAAGAAGATTCCCTCATCACTTTTTGAATCGAACTTTCCTAGGTGGTCTTTATCATTCATGATGTAACACACACAACCAAATATATGAAAATAGTGCACAGTAGGTGTCTTCCCTTTCCACAGCTCATAAGGAGTTTTCGTTGTTCCTTTTCTGACATAGACTCTATTTATAATATAGCAAGCTGTGTTTAATGCTTCAGCCCAGAATCTTGTAGCGACTTTATTTCCATGTATCATTGCCCGAGCCATTTCCTGTAGAGTTCTGTTTTTGCGTTCTACTACACCATTTTGTTGAGGAGTTCGTGGAGCTGAAACTTGATGAGTTATCCCTTGACTTTCACAAAATTTTATCATAGTATCATTCTGAAATTCTCCTCCACGATCACTACGAATCTGTTTGATGCTTTTACCTTTCTCATTCATTAACTGAAGTGTCCAAATCTTGAAACTTTCCACTGTTTCAGATTTATTTCTGATGAATCTCACCCAAGTAAAACGTGAAAAATCATCCACAAGAACAAAAACATATTTTTTCCCAGCTATGCTTTCTACTTGCATTGGCCCCATAAGATCCATGTGAATAAGATCTAGGACAGATTTAGATTGCACATCTTGAACCTTCTTGTGTTGGACTTTTACTTGTTTACCCATATTGCATGCACCACATACTAGCTTTCCGTCATCCTTTAGTTTAGGAACTCCTCTGATTACTTCATGGTTAACAATACTTGTTAAATTTCTCACATTCATATGTCCTAACTTTTGATGCCACATACGTAGATTATCTCTTGTGCTGAAGCATTTGTCTGATGAAGCTCTCCACATATAACAATTATTTCCTGCTCTTACTCCTTTCAAAACTAGAAGTCCTTTGTTGTCTACAACTTGACAATCGGTTTGAGTAAATGTAACTTTGAGTCCGAGATCACATAATTGCCCAACACTGATGAGATTAGCAGTTAATCCTTCAACAAAGTATACGTTAGCTAGTTGAGGTTGTTCTGGTCCTTTGGTAACTCCTTTACCACGTATCCCACCTCTTGCTCCATCCCCAAAAGTCACTTTGCCTTTTGTGATTGCTTCAAAGTCATAGAGAATATTTTTATTACCGGTCATATGCCTAGAACATCCGCTATCAAAATACCATTCTGCTCCTTCTTCTTCTTCTGAAACTTTATAGGCTGTAGCATTCTCATTTTTCTTGTCAATGGCTAATTGTTTTAGAAACTCCGTTAACTCTTTTTCGTTTTCTTCTTCTGAATCAGTCTCTGACATAAAATCCATGAAGTCACATAATTGTTCTTCACTTTTATCTGATTCATCTTCTATGTCTATGCAGGGATCATTTATCATAAAGGCTGCATTACAATAAAGTTCCAGATTCTGCCTCTGCGTATATGTTCTTCCATAGAGATCTTGTCTCTTCATCCATATTTGATTCCTCCATCCATTCCAGGTGAACTTCTTCTCTCTCCAATGTTGACTAATTCTGTTAAGGAATTTGTAGCAATGTGCTTTGTAATGCCCATATTTACCACAATAGAAACAACCTGTATTTGTTTGATGAGCTCTGTTTTGACTGCTTTTGATGTGATCACCCCTGGTTTTTGAAATAAAACTCTCATCTTGAATATTTCCACCACTAACAAATGTGGTTCTATCTTGAAAAGTGGAACCTTGATATCCTAACCCATTGTACGTCTTTTCAGTTCTCCCAATTGTTAGGATTTTATCAAGTTCTTTTGTTCCTGAGTTCAACATTCGAACTTGTCTAAGTCTTTCATTGAGTTTAGACTCAAGTAGTAGTGAATTATTTTTCTCTTTAGCAACTTCTGCCTCCAATTCTTCAATTATAGTTCTAAGACTTGCTTTTTCTCTGATTAACGCAGCATTCTCCTTTGTGACTCTAATCAATGTGTCACAAATTTCTTTATACTCAGGTTTAAGCTCATCTTCACTTTCATCATCAGTTGAATCATACTCTTCTATCATGTTTTTAGTGGAGGATTCTTTGCTTTCTTTCAGGATATCAAGGTCAGCATCTAGATCATCACTTTCACTAATGAAAGCTACAAAATTGCTTATATCTTCATCGCTATCATCATCTTCAGGTTCGCTCTCTTCTACTCCTAAGAAGGACCGTTCTTTTCTCAATTTTGAATCACTTTCGCATTCTGTTTGAGTATGACCAATACCCTTGCATTTAAAACATTGAATACCTCTTCTTTTGACGGTTGGACATTCAGTTTTGAAGTGGCCATATCCTTTACATTCAAAGCATTGAATTTCTGATTTTCTGAAATTTCTCTCTGGTTCAGCTGGTTTCGAGGTAGATGTGAATCTTCTGTTGCCTTGATCTTTCTTGAAACCTTTAGTAAATTTCTTTACTAACATAGCTACAGTTTCTTCTAGATCATTTGGCTTTCTGTCTTCTGACACGGTAAGAGCAATTTCTTTGAGCTTCGTGGGTTCTTCTGCAGCTAACTCCATCTCATAAGCTTCAATCATCCCTACTGCTTCTTCAAATTTCAAAGTATCTGTGTTGAGGGATACTCTCATAGATGTTTTTTGAGCTGCAAACTTTTGAGGTAAACACCTTAAGAGCTTTTTGACTAATTTCTTATCTTTATACTTTTTTCCCAAAACATCAGCTTCATTAGCAATTGCACACATCTTGGCACTGAACTCTTCTACCGTCTCATCTTCTTCCATTCTAAAATTTTCGAATTTTGAGGCCAATAGGTCAAGACGACTTCTTTTGACGGTATCGTTTCCTTCAAAAACAGTTTGAAGAGTTTCCCATGCTACTTTAGCAGATTTGCAGCTTTGGATTAACTCAAATTGCTTGACTTCTACAGATTTAAAGATCTCACTAAGAGCTTTGGAATTCCACTTTGCTAAGGTCTTATCGTCTGCTGTCCATTCCTTCTTTGGTTTAGGAATCTGTTTGCCATCTTTGTCCAGTTTGGTTGGTGGACTCCATCCTTCTTCAATTGCAGTCCAAGCATCTTCATCGATACTTTTGATGGATGCTGTCATCTTTGATTTCCACCATCCGTAAGTTGCCTTATTCAGAACAGTGTGTTTAACAAGAACAACTTCTCTAGAGTTCTCCATCTTCTCCTCAGGATCTCACCGGTAGTATGTAGGTGATCCGCTCTGATACCAATTGAAATTGTGAGAACTTGTAGTGATGCAATGTATAAGATAGCAAACAAGGTTTTTCTTCAAAATTCCAATTATATTATCTTTCTTAAAAGTAACTTACAAGAAACTTTTAATTAGAGAACTTACAAGTCTCTCTCTTGATAACCTAATCTCTCAAAACTCCTTACAAGGAACTCTCTTTATCTCTTTGCTCTTAGAATTATGAAACTCTCAATGCATAAATTCTAAGCCTAGCATCTGCCATCTATTTATACACATAGATGCCAATGATTTTCCAAATCACGGAAACTTACAATTTCCTTTTTGATTAGTAACATATTTCCTTTTAACTGATTTTGCCTTTTTGTCTTTGAGAATTTTCCTCTTTGATCTCTTTTCCTTTTTTGTATTGACGGTTTATACAAAACTCCAAGCTTGCTTAGTTGCTACACCAACAATCTCCCCTTTTTTAGCTCAATTTGATCTTCCAAGCTTCTTACACAAGACTTTGCGTGAACTCCCCCTGAAACTTTGATCTCCTGAAAACATGAACACACGAACTCCCCTTTTGGTATCAATGAAACTTTTAATTAGAGAACTTACAAGTCTCTCTCTTGATAACCTAATCTCTCAAAACTCCTTACAAGGAACTCTGTTTATCTCTTTGCTCTTAGAATTATGAAACTCTCAATGCATAAATTCTAAGCCTAGCATCTGCCATCTATTTATACACATAGATGCCAATGATTTTCCAAATCACGGAAACTTACAATTTCCTTTTTGATTAGTAACATATTTCCTTTTAACTGATTTTGCCTTTTTGTCTTTGAGAATTTTCCTCTTTGATCTCTTTTCCTTTTTTGTATTGACGGTTTATACAAAACTCCAAGCTTGCTTAGTTGCTACACCAACAGCATGTTGGTGGTTGCACAAGTTCCTCTCGAACTTGAGAGGCAAGCCAATATCCTGACTTAACGATATATTTGCCATCTTTTGTGTAGTGTCATGTGAGCTTGTCTTCACGGGGATGCTTGGGGATGTATATCTGCTGGATCTCTTGAGCATCTTCTCTCGTCAATTCTTGAAGTTTGATTGGATCCCACTGTTTCATGTGTCACAGATCATTGACTCGTAAGTCTCGAGTGTCGTGTATCGGAACAATTGTGCGGGGAGGATGCGAGGGAATCCATTTGTCGGAAAGATTGATATTTCCAATTCCTAATTGCCATCGCAGTCCTTTGTTGAGGAGATCTCGACTATGTAATAGAGAATTCCAGCCATATGAAGGTTTTGTGCCGGCAATCATCATTTGGAAAATACCGACCCTTAAGTTTATGAAGAAGTTGAGTGTGGAGAGTTAAAGATTTTCCATGCTTGTTTTCCTAGCAGTGCCGAGTTAAAGTCGCTAAGGTCTCTAAAACCTAATCCACCATGTTTCTTAGAAAACAACATTCTTCGCCAACTTACCCAGGCCATTATTCTCTTTCCATTATGTTGTCCCCACCAGAAAGTTGACAATATGTTGTTGATCTCATCATGATTGTTTTCGGTAACCTAAAGCATAGAATACACTGGCATAGCTAGAGCAACAAATTTGAGGAGAATTTCCTGACCCACAGTCAAGAGGATGCGATTAGTCCATCCATTTGTTTTCTCTCTCGAGCTTTATCTATGATATAATGAAACGTCTATGTTTTCTTGCGATCGAATTGCTCTGAAATCCAAGATATATTTACCACATGCGCCAATAGTTGTAATGTTCAAAATATGTTGAGCCCTCTCCTAATTGCTCGGATAAACGCGCGAACCAAAAGATATTGAGGATTTTTGATGATTGACAAGCTGACCTGACATTGCTCCATAATATGTTAGGATCATAGCTAATGTTGTGTTATCCTGCACGTTAGCTTTGCAAAATAATAAGAAATCATCTGTAGAAGAGATGATTAACTTGCATGACTCCATTGCAAATTGTTAGTCTTTGAAGTTGATTTCAATCTTCTATTAGTTGTTTTATTATGTAAGTTTATTTTTCAATAAAGAGGATATACATAAATCATTTTTCTAATCCTTTTTGCAAGTCCATCGAATATCATGGCAAAATCTAATTTAGAAAAAAATAAAAATTTAAGCATACAAAAAGTCCGGTCTACGCGAACATATAGCTGATTTTTGTCTTGAATGTGTAAGAGAATCTACGACTACGGTTGGATGTGAAAATCTTTTTTGTACCACTAAAATCAAAATCTTAATCCCCATCTGTATACTTAATTTATTTATATTATAATTTTTTTTTTTGTTTTTTAAATTTTTTTCTGATTATATTAGTAGGAGCTGGAACATTACAACGGATCTTCCTTCGGTCATAAACCAAGAAGGATTAAGGAGAAGAAAAAAGAAAATTTACAAAGATGCGATCGTTTTTGAACAAAATCTCAGCTGGGAGGGATTTGTTTTTGAAGATGCGATCGTTTCTTTGTTGCCACACGTCGTATATGATCTCTTGGGCCATAAGAAGCAGCAAGTTATTTCCTGCCGGGTTTGGATACTTCCGTTTTAACCATCGCTGAAACACAATCCAAGTTCCAAACCCCATATAAGGAGCATTGAGTCTAGGAAAACCCAATCTCCACAATTCCTGACTATAGGGGCAATTAAAGAGCAAGTGGTCTCTAGTTTCATTGTAGATTTCACATAAAACACATGTGCTATCCTCAATGACTCCCCAAGTTCTTAACCTCGATCTGGTAGCTAACCTATCTAAGCAGGCTAGCCATAATATAAAGGCATGTTTAGGAATATGTCCAGAAAACCAAACCTCTTTGTGCTACTCAACCTCAGAGAAAGGAGCAGTCAACTGCTTTTTAACTTGAGAGAATCTGAACTCATCCTTTTGAGGACCCGCTCCATCTCTCCAGTCGTAAGTGTCACTTGAATCCGAAAGCACAATAGTGGTAATGTGAGCCAATAGGGAAACCATTCTGTCACTTCTGGCTCCTATAAAATTCCAGCCTTGTTGCGAGGTAGCATCATGGACTTTTGAGTGAATGGGAATTCCATAAACTCTAGGACCATCCTGCCCAATATAAGAGATAAGTTTGCCAAAAGGAGACCAAAGATCATGCCAGAAAGAGCATACCTTGCCATTCCCAAGTTTACAAGTGATGAGTTCTTCAGCCATTGGTATTAGCTTCAAAAGTTGGGACCAAGTGGAAGAACCCCTTGTGCTGTCACTTAAACTCCAGAAAGATTTGGCCTTTAGCTTATGCTCCTTACACCAAGCAACCCACAGAGAGCCTGATTTGGAGAAGAGCATCCAAATTAGCTTGAGACCGAAGAACTTGTTCCATAAAGAATAAATCCCTTAGACCAAGACCCCCAACAGCTTTAGGGGAACAAACAAGAGCCCAATTAACCTTGGCTTTGCTAGAAGAGTCTGTCTTACCAGACCATAAGAATTTTTTGCAAAGCTTGTTGATCTCTCTTATACACCTCTTTGGTAGGATAAATGCTGCGCACCAGTAAGCAGTAATACTTTGAATGACTGATGAGAGAAGCTGCCTCCTACCAGCAAAGGAAAGGTGTCTGGAGGTCCAAGAATGAAGCCTTGCTTTGACCTTTTCAATCAGAGGCGCATAGTCCAACTTAGAGAGCTTCCTTGGGAGGAGAGGGAGCCCTAGATATCTCACTGGTAAGGTTCCAAGGGAGAAGCCAAAAGTTGCAGAGATAGCTATCTGATCAGCTTGGGAAGTCCCTGCCAAAAACAGCGATGTTTTGGTAGAGTTCATAGTAAGGCCAGAGATGGAAGAGAAGTACCTCAGCAGGCTGACAATAGCAGTCAAAGAATGGAGGGATCCATCAAAGAAGACCATCATATCATCAGCGAAGACCAGATGAGTAAGCAAAGGATTGGTCCCTTTTGGATGAGCCCCAATCTGTCCTGACCTGAATCTGAGATCAAGTAGGCGAGAGAAGATGTCCATGCCAATGACAAACAGAGATGGGGAAAGAGGGTCCCCTTGCATGATCCCTCTAGCGCCTTTGAAGTACCCACATAACTCTCCATTTACTGCCACTGAGAACCTCGTTGTGGAGATACACTGTTGAACCCATCTGATATACACTTGAGGGAAGTTTGTTGCCTTTAGAATGTCAAGAACAAAACTCCATTCAACTGAATCGAAAGCCTTCTTTAGGTCTATCTTAAGCATTCCACGTTTTGAAATTGAAGTGGAGTTATATCCTTGAACCATTTCAGAGGCTAGCAGGACGTTTTCCACAATGAATATGCCACTAACAAAAGCCGTTTGGTTTTCCGATATCATTAGAGGCAACAATGTCTGAAGTCTCCTAGCAAGGAGTTTTGCAACAACCTTATACATGGCGTTGAGGCAGGATATTGGTCTGAAATCCGCAGGGTTCTCCGCATTTTGAGTCTTTGGGACCATTGCTATGATTGTAGAGTTCCAGTGAGGTTCCATTTTCCCACTATCAAAGAACCTTTTAACTGATTCTGCAACTTCAGGCCCGATGATTCCCCAATAGTGTCTGAAGAACTCACCAGTGTATCCATCTGGACCAGGAGCCTTATCTGATGGCAAGGCTAAGAACTCATTCTTTAGTTCTTCTAGGGTAAAGGCCTTTGCTAGCCCCTGCCTTTGAAGGTCTGTGCAGCGGAAAGGGTGAACAGATTCTAATGCAACCACAAGAGAAGGTTTCCTTTGAGTTGGTGGACCTAGAAGGGCAGAGTAGTACTCAACACAGGTATGCTTAATCTGCTCCGCATCAGAGGACCTAGAACCATTAGAGAGTTGGATTCTAGATAGTCTGTTTCTCACCCTTCTTGCGGCTGCACATCTGTGAAAGAAGCTTGTATTCTGATCCCCCAACTTTAGCCATCGATCCTTGACTTTTGTCTCAGAAAAGTTTCCTCCGCTTTAGCTAGTTCTCTCCATTTTTTCAAAGCCACTAGTTCTCTTTCTGCTGCATCAGAAGTTGGTAAAGTAAGGAGCTCATTCTGCGTACTCTTCAAAGTCTCAAGAGCTTCTGAAGTTCTCTTTTGAATATTTGAATAGGCTGAGTGGTCAAGCTCCTTCAAAACTCTCTTGAGAAGTTTAAGCTTCTTACTCACTTGCTGCATCGGAGTACCCACCACAGAGAAACCTCTCCAAGCTTCCTGCACGATAGATAGAAAATATGGATGCTGCAGTAGATGGAGGTTGAACTTAAAAGGCCTCTTTGGTTTTGGTAGAAGGTCAGGGATTCTGATACAACATGTTGCATGATCTGAAAACAAAGGCTCCTCAAAGCTGATTTGGGCCTCAGGCAAGCAAAGGAGCCACTGATCATTTCCCATGATTCTATCTAGTTTCTCCGCAATTGGTCATGTTGGTCTGTGTTTCCACCAGGTGAAGATCGGCCCTGTTGAGGGGAGGTCAAACAGACCCGTGATATTGAGGCAGTGACGCAGTTCTCTGCTCCCAGGAGAGGAGGCTACATCGAACTCATCCCTCAAGGAATGTTCAGAGGCATTGAGTGTTTGATTAAAATCTCCAGCCACTATCCAGGGAGAAGAGACCAGATTCTTGTTAGTTGCCAAAACCTGCAGCTCCAGCCAAAGTTCCCTTCTAGCGATTCTGAGGTTAGAGGCATAGACAAAAGTGGCAGTGTAACTCCTTGAAAGATCTTGGAGAAACATCCCACACGTAATCTGTTGTAGGGATTTTGTATATACAGTGAGAATAACTCTTGGATCCCATACCAACCAAAGCTTACCAATGTGAGAAAACTCATAATTTGGCTCCATTCTCCAACCAGGCAGGATGGAGGCTATCACATTAGGAGCATTTGGTTCCAGAACATGCGTCTCAGCGAGACAACCAAAAAGGGGCTTATTAATTGCCCTCCAGCTCCTAAAACTTTGCTGCTTAATTGGATCATTGATCCCTCTCAAATTCCAGAAAAAACTCAGCATCAAAAAGTTATATATGGGTGATTAGTTACCGAGAAGGGAAGACCCTTCCATAAGAGCGATTGTGAGTCTGCTCTTTTCCTTACTCTTGTCCGATTTCTTTTTCCTCTTGGACACAACCTCAATGAAGTCATTACTCGGCTCATTCTTCTCTGAGTATGGCTCATCTTCTTTCAACTCACCCTCCTCGATCTCTAGTGGCAAGTTAGAGGGAGGTAGATGAATCATTTGGTTCACTTCGGGCAACTTATCCAGGACCGGTTGATTGAGATCTCCACGTCCACTAGGCTTAGCTTTCATGGAAGATGTTGGGTGAATTAGTTGGATGAATTAGTTGAATAACATATTTATGGGAAAAAATTAGGTAAGTAACATATCAAAAAATAAAATTAGGTACATAGCAGAGAGAAAAAAATAGAGGACAAAATTATCCATCAATTAAATTAAGGTAAGTATTAAAAACAAAATCCCTAAAATATGAATTTTTTTATCTCTTGAAATTTGACCTCTTTATCTGTGAAATAGTACACGTAAACTAGCCTGCAAACAAAATAAAATTGAATTAAAAAAACAGCAAAAATCATATTTTAATATATATATAGTTAACTATAACATCTAACTATTTTAATATATAGTTAACTATTGTCGGAACTACATATTTTATTGATCTCAAAAGATAGCTAACTATCTCGTACTATTTAGTTAACTATTATTTTTTAGAATATAATTATCAATTTAAAAGTATAGTTAACTATTTTCATATCAGTGATTTCATAAAATAATTGACTACACGAATATTGTAATAGTTATTTATTTGAACAAACATAGTTAATTTTTTCATAACGTAGTTAACTATTATAATTATATAATTAAAAAAACATACATAGTTAGCTATTATAAAAAAATAGTTAATTACCTGATTTTCGAACATAGTTAGCTATATTAATGATCGCCAACATCGGTTCAAATTGAACAAAAAATGAGAAGGATAGTGTGGAGTTTAACTAAGGAAAAAAATATCATCTTAATCTATTATTGGAATTTTTTGGATCTAAGACTTTGATACAAAACAAAATGTTTGAGAATTTGTTTTGTAGATCACGAGATATATATATATATATATATATGATATTTGTGTAAGAACAAAGAAAAAGTAGAAGAAAAAGAAGAAAAAAAAGAAAGAAGAAGGATGAAGGAAAAAAAACAACAAATTGAAAAGAAGAAGGATGCCCCGGTGGAAGAAGAAGAATAAAGAAATTAGATTAGAGTTTTCTTTTTTTAATATTTGTTATAATTTCGTTTTTTTTTTTTTAATAAAAGATGTAAATTAATTAAGGGTATTATAGACATTTTATCTAATTTGAATGTTATTCACTTAATTATTTTTTATGTACTATTAGATCCTTAATTATTGGCATAAATCCTATTATTGGTTTCAATTTCTCTTAAAAGTTTGAGTATAATGTTTTTAATCTTAGTTAACCGATCACTTCCTAATACTAATATTATTTACTGCTTTAAAATTAAAACTATACGTTTAAAGGACTTAAAATATAGTTTATGTAATTATCATTTATTAGAAAAAACGTTGAATAGAGCATTAACTATTTTGTAACATAAGTAAAACATATAGTACTATATAAGTACTGTATATGACAACATCTAATCTTAGAAAACATATTTGATACTGTTCTTTAAAACAAAAATATTGAAAATTTCAAATAATGAAGACAATTGTTTGTTTTCTTACTCTTCTAATCTTGGTTTCATCATGTACGTTTTCTAAGGGATAAATATGTATCAAAATATTCTATACCCTTTAAGAATATTGTGATTTACTCGTTTGGTTTATTTTTAATTTATACTTTATTTGTTTGTAGGTGTATCGGCAAAACCTAACTTAAAAGGAAATGCTATTTCTTCGAACTATGCAGAAAGTCCTCGAACAGTAAACGCTAACGTCGAAGCTGATTTTTGTCATAAATGTTTAATTCATTGTTTTCTTAGACAGAGGTCATACGTGATTACTTGTACAAACTCTGTTTGCCGTTGTCGTCGCCGAATTGACGACTATTTTTTATGTAAAAAAATAACTTTTTAAAGTATATTAACCTATGTGATTAAAAAAATTGGAAAATCGCATAAAAAACTTTTAAAATAACATGTACTGAAAGCATTTAAAATGAAAAATGGAGTTGGATTTTACTCCAACGTATTACTCCATTGTCTACTCCAAAAACATACTTTAATTGTAAATGATATACTTTTGTCTAAATTTTTTAAAAATTGGCCCCATTAATTTTTTTTATTTTGAAAATCAAAATCGTAATATTATGTTTTGTTATATTAATATACATATACATATATATGAACTAAATAATATGCAATTTTCAAGAATTATATTCGTAATGACATACATAATTTTAATAAAAAACTTATAAGCATTACAATTTCAACATTATATGATCTATTATATAGATTATATGCATACAACTTTATTTGTATTAATGTTTAATGGTTATTTGCATAAAACTAATATGGTTTTACATATTTTTTAATTAATTTATGAAAATAATAGTTTGAAGTTAATTTATTACTTTAAATTAATATTGATATCACACTTTTATTTTAAAGGATCAATACATAATTGATAAACTCTAGTGGTAAACGTCAAAATTAGAGTAAATGAAGATGGTTAATTAAGAAATGAACAAGTGCCGGTATAAAAAAGGGAAATTAGTTCCTATATTAGTATTTGCCTATTTGGTCCCATAATTAAGTATCTAACATTATCTAAAACAAAATTAAGTGAATACCATTTGTATCACATAGAATGACTATTTTGCCCATTTTTATTTGTCAAATTTTATTAAACAAAATTAGAAAATAAAAGAGAAATATAATTACCTAAACTTATTTTACTCTCCTCATCTCATGACCCCACCGCCGTCGACCTTCATCCTCTCCTCTCTTCCTTTTTTTTTGTCAACATCTTCTCCTCTCTTCCGATTACACAAATATCAAATGTCTTCTATTGCATGTTTTGAATCTTTTAATTAATCTCTTAATCAATTTTCGATCTCTTCATAGCATCTATTTGTTATCAATTCCTTCGTCTTCCACCTGAAGAAGATGAGAGATCGAGATTGTTTCTTTATAGTTTTAAGTATTTGTTGATCTTTTGTCAAAATTATAGTTATCTACATAGTATATTATTTTAATGAACATATAATAAAAGATAGTTGACTATTCGTACATAAGTAATGAACTACATCGATTAATTATATTATTTTTTGTAAAGTTTATATAATGAACTATAATGTTATTTCAAGACCTAACTATTTTATATAATCATATAGTAGAAGATAGTTAATTAGTCGTACATAACTAGTGAACTACATCGATTAACTATATTGATTTTTGTGAAGTGTATATAATGAACTATATCATCATTTCAAAAGCTAACTATTTCATATGATCATATAGTAGAAGATAGTTGACTATTCACTACATAAGTAGTGAACTACATCAATTAACTATATTGATTTTTGTAAAGTTTAAATAAGTATGTTCAAGCTCACGTTCTTAATTATGGGTTTTCTAAGCTTGTAACAACATCTGCAACAATCTCTTCATTTTAAAGATGTCACCGTAGTTTCATTGTATATTTACCTTAATTATCTAACATCTGATTTTTAGGAATTGTTTTTTATCAACACTAATTACAAAATTAAATAGGGGCAAAAATGTCCAAATATTTATTCTCTATGTTATTGAGCTAAATATCTCCACCAGTATGTTAGTCATCTAATTTATACCCCAAAATATAATATTGAGCTAATTAACCCTATAAAAAATGACACATAGAATTCACCCCAAAAAAAAATGATACATAGCAACTTTTCAAAACATAACTTTACGAAAACCTTAAAATATTCAATGGCCTCGTAATAACTTCTAAAATGATTGTAGAAACTTTTAGTAATGGCAAAAACATATTGGCTATTGGCAGATTTTTATCATTTATTGATCATAATGATTGTTCAAAGGTCAACACTAAAGATTTCTCCACAAAACTACTATTTTCTCGACAAAAAACCCGACCCGAGAAACCGAACCGAAAGTATCCGAACCAATTTTCAGAATATCCGAATGGGTCCTACAATTATATTACCAAAAACCCGAACCGGTACCCGAAACACAAATTAATTCAGGTATTTTTATAGATTTTTTGTTATTTTTTGGTATTCTCGGAAAATCTAAAAAGTATGAAAACCGTATTAAACTCCGAGAAAATTTCGGATAACTGTGAGTATTTCGGATAAAAATACTCAAACGGTTTCTATTCTAATACTCAGGACCCAATCCGAATTCCCTAATTAAATATTCGAATGGATCCTATATTTATCTATCCGAAAACCCAAAACCCTGAAAGTTCGGGTACCCGAACGCCCAGGACTACGTGTCTCATTGTCTACGGCCCGGCCAGAGGAGGAGAAGAGATGGTCATGGAACCGGAGTTATGACCGAGGGATGAGAACAAAGTCCGGATATCATAAGAAAGTACAAAGACAAAGCGTTGAACAACTGCACCAAAACTTTTAACATTCAAAATTAATGCCTAAAAAAAAGTAAAAATAAGATGGAGAAACTAAAGTATAGTTCATGGGACAAGAAGCTGGATAAGTATTCTTTAGACGAGCTCTTTTTTTTTGTAGGTATGTCGAATATCCTTGCAAAACCTAGCTTAGGAGGAAATGCATGCTCTCTCTTTTAACCATGCTAAAAGTCCTCAGAATAACATGGAAGTTGACTTTTGTCATCAATATTTAAGGCATTGTTTTGCTAGACCGTGGTCATACATGGCGAGTTGTAAAAACTCTATTTGTCGTTGTCATCGCCGATTTGATGACACTACAAGAAAACATAGCAAGAATGACTCCCAAATTAGTCACAGAGTAGTCGCAAAAGCTTCATAAGTGATTACTTTGTGACCAAAAAAAGTAGTCGCAATTATTTCGTCGCAAATAATATTAGTCGCAAATCAGTCGTACATTACAGACTAAAGTGTGACTAATTTGTTTAGTCGTAAATAAGCGAGTGATTTGTGATTAAACTAAATGTTCGTACATTTGTGACAAGTGTGTTAAGACTTGGACTTTGTAACTAAAGTATGACCAACTGTGTCGGTCAAAAATATGGTCAGTCAAAAATATGCGACTAATTAGTGATTATATTGTGCGGTACTTTATTTGTGACTAATGTGTTACTAGTAGGGCTTTGCGTCTACTCTGTCACGAACTCTGTTCATCGGAATTAGAGACTGATTGGAGACTACTTTTATTGGATTAACTAGGAGGTTTTCCCGCACTACGTGCGGGTTTTGTAGTTAATAACTTAATACATATAGATTTTATGTTTTCAAATTTGAAATTTTTTGTATGATGTATTTATGTAATCACGCAAAAAATATGGAAAAAATGCCACGAAATCAAGAACCAATATTAGCAACCATCTTCAAAAGTACACGTTTGCAAGAGATTACAAATGTTATCGTAATACTACATGTTAAGCAAGGTTAAACCAAACAATTTCAATCATATTATTTTTTGAATTGACAATATATAAATATAATCATAGATAAATTCTCGTACTTGGTCACATATAAACCCAAACACAATCACAATTCCACAAAGTGAAAACAATTCATACCAAACTATTATTACTCAATCACGAATTGTCTTTAACACCAAAAAGAATTGTCTTCTTTATAAGGTTTATTTCTAAAACCGGAGGCAATATGAGGAACTTTTAATATGATATTTCAAACCCTAAACCCCAAACTTAAAAATTAAATGATAAAACTGAAAATCTATTTTCTATTTGTGGTACATTTGAAAAGTAGTAGTATTTTATAAACAAAACTTCAAAGTTTAATATCATATGAAATTTCTCTTCTGTTAGTACTTTGTCGAGGATTTTAATTTAGGTGTAATTTTCTTAGGTTCCTAATGTTTTTAATCTTGTTCTACTTTATTTTTCGGGTAAACCCACGTTTTGTGAATTTATTGACTTGCAATGATTGTTTGGATTATTTGGTTGTCTGTTAATTTAGTAGGTTGTGTTTTTGGGTAAGATTAGCATAGATATCGTTATATTTCTCAACTGTGATTTTTGGCGTAGGCATGATTTGTAAACATATGGTACTGTCGATGTTTTTAAACATATGGTGTTGTCTTTTTGAGTCTTTGTTATGTTTTGTAATAAATTATGTGGTTTAACTATATAGTAGCATATATTAGTGTTTTTAGTATTATTTTCTATTGGGCTTTTGTTCAAAATTAAGGTGTGTATCACACTCTTTAGAATTTTGAATTTCATGTAACTCCTACGTATGATAACTGAAAAACAAACTTGTGTAGCCACCTGGACCGCATAATAATAACGAAGCTTAAACATCATATATATATAACCACATTAAGATTGTTGAAAAGCTATCATGAACCGCGTCTAATCAATAAAATACGTCAGATTCATGCATGAAATGGTTTCTTGCAATGGATACATGACTCTGTTGTTCAATTTAGTGCAGCCCAAATATCAGTTACTATTGTCAAATTTTGCCCATACTTCTCATGCATTCTAGAAAAAGTTATAAGCTATTTAAAATTTGTCACAACTTATAACTTTTGGAACGTGAAAGTTAAAATCATACATATACAAATGTACATCAACAGCGATTATAGAAAATAATTGAATCTCAAAGCAATCACACATCTGATCATTTTGATGATGATAACGTAACTTACTCTTGAGTTGCATCGAGTTGTCAGAGTTTGCCAGTTTGGCATGCTTGTCTTTCTTTTAAATTTTTAACCAGTGAACTCCACCGTCCGATTCCGTGTTTGTTGTTGGCTTCTCAAGTATATATGGGATCAATCTTCACCTCCATCCACCTCCTCGGCATTCTAGTGTCCTTTAGGTTTTGTTTCCACATCAATATCGTCATCACTTACAGGGACACTGTGATGGGTTGGTTTAAAATGTATGTATATAAAAAGTGAAATTACTTGCAAAACCACAAATTGAGCATTGCTATCAAGTTAACGAAATCAACTCTTTCGGCCTTTCCAAGAGTAGCACCACTTTTGTGAAAACAACAATAGCACGAGTAGCACAAAAACAACTCAAGTGAGAGAAACCAAGTAACCAACACATAAGTTTTGGAAGCACCACTTTTGGGATATAAAATGCTTGGATTCTTCTGTGCTAAATTTAGTTGTGAAATTGAAGATTCGCATACCTCCTGGAGCAGAAAGTTCCCACAAATGGCTCGTCCCCTCTCTTACGGAAACTCTTCTTCTTCGTTGTAAGTTGTGGTGGGGATTTGTTTCCCTTCATTCTTGTGCTTTTGTAAAAACTTGCAGAGGGAAAATAATGAGAAATAATAATTTAGAATTAACATACAGTCTACTTGTATTAGCCCAGCCCAAGAATAATGGGTGCCACTCTCGTTAGTAGTTTTATCTGGAAAATAATGGAGACATTCGCCACTCTCGTTATAAGCAAAGACATGTGAAAATTTTGGTTAATTGGGAAAATGGTTTCAAATAATTGTAAATGAAATCGTCTGAGAAGTTGAGAATGGGCTTACTCTTGGGATGGATTTAAACTGGAGTGAAGCACGAAACACAATTTTCCAACATTTTCTTGGAAAACCTTTTAGGGAATGAATAATTTGCTTTGTCTGCAAACTGTGAAGAACACACAGCAAAAAAACAATGTGAACTCAGGTGAAAACTGATTTTATACAGAGGATGTACCAAATGTGATATTTGTAATTATCATTGTACATCTGAAAATCCTAAGGGTGTTTTAACGACTTATATTTCATAGTTGAATTCAGGATGCCTGCATGACGCCATTCCTCATAACCATGCATGGAATTTCAAGACCTGCTGAGATGGATCCTCGGTTATTGGTATGGTTTACCGGAGTTTTTCTATTGGACTGTCGTTCTCCTCCTCCTCTTGTTCTTCATCTGCACCTGCCAATAAAAACTTGGTTTAATCAGAACCACATCAGATTGATTCAAACCAACCAATTTGTTTTTGTTTTTAACTTGTGAGAACTTTATTAAAATTGGGAGTATGTGGAGTTTACAATACCTCAAAACAGAGAGAGATAAACACACGACCAAAAGGAAATTCAAAACAGAACATAAAACAAAAAAAAAACAGAGCATCACATTCCTAATGATATAGGATAAGGATAACCAAATGCTACCTGAACCCCTATCGAGCTATCCGATCATGGAGCCATGCAGAACCCCATTGTTAGGTAAGGTCGAAACCTTTCATCCGGCAACACACTTTTGGAGATATCTTGCGCAATCAGATTTCTCGGAGATATTTATGGAACCTAACAGCATGAAGTAACATTGGAGTTTTAGAGGCCGTCTTTGTGTTAGAAGATGCGGTAGAGTAAGAAGGTATGAGGGGTATGTTGTGGCTGAATCGATACTATATATACATAGAAGATGGAGTGGTGGTGGCAATCGTGGAGTCATTACTACGACCTATATTGAATTCAAGCGTTAACAGTGAGAAAAGGTGAAGAGATTTATAGTTTCTGAAATGAATTAGTTTGGAAGTTCTGTCGGGAAGGAGCTGAATCGTAGTTTGTAGTTGATGTTTTCGTAGCGGTGGTTTGGGAATTATAGGAGGCGATACTCTCAATTAGTTTTACAAAGTGCTTAAGTTACGACATTAGAACAGAAAAGCTGAAAAGGGAAAAGATTATTTCAGGTTGGGCTTGTGAGCTTTTCTCAGTTTGAGCTTTTATGAATTCGATGGTGTTATTAATCAACATGAAAGTTATTACGGGCTGCCTTTCTACGTAAAATAGAATTTCGTTTTGGTGTATTGTATATAATGACATGGTGACTTGGATGTTTGATAGGCTAAGGAAATTCAGATTTTTTTGCTTAGGTGGCATGCTTTAGAGTCCTAGAAATCTTTCCCTTTTATATAAAGGAGACTAGAGGCTTCTCCGGGGTACGCCCGAATTTTGTGATGAATTGTGAAACTTGTATCTGTATTTTAAAGTTTTTAGTTGTTTTCTTATAGGACCGATTGTAAAATTTAGTTTATTTCATTAATTTTCAATTTTTATGTATAAATTTGTTGAATGGTTTTTTTTGCTTCGTTATAATTTTTTTGTGTGAACTAACCGTTAATTAAAATATGGCACGAGAATTGGTAATTCAATTTGGCAAAAAAATTGTTTAGACTGACAAAAGAGAGAGATAGTGAGAGATAATTCAACCTTGGTCAGGTCAATATTAAAGGAGGACGTTAAATTTTTGGAGATTCAGAGTGTAGTAAAAACATAATTACAGTGAGAATACTACATCACATATTTTTTTTTGGAGAGAAATGATCGAAAGCGATTGGCCACAAATCATGAAAAATTTAAATTTATATATACATCCACAATTATAAATCCAAATGCTACACAAGAATCTTACTATAAACCATGTAAAAAAAAAATCTAAACAACTTTAGTGTCCTAAAGCTTCTTCTTCTACTACATATTCACACAATGTACTAAACTTGCCATTTACAAATATAAAGGAACCACCACCTCCTTCATGAGTTTAAGATCTGATCAATCCGAAATTGACGAATGATCTCGACTTGAAAACGCCAAAGAGAAACCCCGTTGGAGATTCTTGAGAACTCGGTTTTAAGTCTGTGCTTCCGCCTTTTACTTGAAGTACTGTGTGGTCAATCACTTGTCTAATGGACTCTATGGTCTTAGCATCAACTTCATAACCAGAAGCATCTCACACATTGAATGTGTTGAGTGATTTGTTTCCTTTTGTTTTCACTTCATCCCTTGTAATTGGAAGACTGTTTTCGCGGAAAATCCCATTCACATCGGACAGTAACCCAACTCTTTTTGATGTACAAAGCTCAAGCTTCAAGCCCTAAAACATAGAAACAAAACACAAATGGTGAGACCCATACATTCTTATAATTCTTCTTCAAGCAAATCCCAAGAATCTTTACCTCATAGACTCTTCTTTGGATTGTTGCGTTGATCACTCGCTGCTTTTCTGCTCCTGATTTCACTGGAGATCCATCCGTATGTCTAATGTAGTATTCCTGCAAAAACCCGAGAATTAATACGATGGTATTAAACACAATGTGTGGTTTTGCAGAGAGGCTAATAATGTATGAATATATACCTGGTAGGCTTCAAAACCTTCAGCATCGATACTGGCATGTGAAACTACATATTTCATTTGATCTATCTTTGCATTTGATCATCACACTTGAGTAATCCAAATTATGCAAATTGGAGACATCAACATCTGGAACTACTCTCTCAGTTTTATCCTCATCAACAACATAATTCTCCCATTTATTGTAATCTCTATGCGCAAACAACATCTGAAGAAGCTTACGATCAGTGGTCGCAGTTTCGGCGATAGAGATCAAAACGGAAGCAATAAATACTACGTAGATCTGAGATGATGTCGCCGAACTTGGTGACCTGTGACTTTATTAGTGATGGTGCTGAGTCAGATCAATTAGGAGATAAAAAATTATGATGCACACCTCGTCGTAATCAATTCGGCGACAGATCTCCACGTTAATCTTCACACACCTGAGTATTAAGCAACTATATTTATGGCTTTTTCCGATCGCTGAATTCGATTGTCGTGAATGCTAGAAGAACAGGCCCATACTCATATATATATATATATATATATATATATATTAAAAAAACAATATTCCCGACCAATATTAGTTGTGGAGATTACCTACAAGGCCTGGTAGAAGTGCCACAATGTTCACACCCCTTAAAGTTAGGGAACAGATTGCATTCCCATTTATTTGCAGCCATCACAACACGAAACCAGCCTCCTCCCAAGTAACCTCCAAGGCCTTTTAGTTATCATCTACATCGATGAAAGCAAATCTGTTAAAAAAACACACAAATTAAGGGTTAGTCAATGTTAAAGTTGATACTCTTTTTCAATAATATTGGAGAGGGACGTCACAAACTCAGTCAGAAATAGTAACCAACTTATGGGTTATAATCAAAGAAACATATATACCTACATTGAAATCCCCGGTAGATCGACCTTTGACGGAAAAAAATCCTGTAGGAATTTCATAGTTTCAGTCATCTCATTAAAAGATGTCCTTAATTTTTTCATTTCCTGCATATTGGATTACAATAAAATTGAATTAGAAAAACAGAATTCCAACTTCTTGAAGAATCCTTAATTCAAAGTTTTCATTCATTAAGTGAATAGAGCTAAGAAACGTAGAATAATTATTTCCATTTTGCACTTTCTGACCTTAATCTCATATGTCTTCTTTGGTTCCAAATCATCATCAATTTGCTACAAAGGAAAGAGATAGAAACTGATTAGTCATCTTAAGTGGCACTTAAGTCAAGCCTAAGAAAAGAGTAGAGTTAATTAAGAGAAAGATGACCTTGCTCTTAGATTTCTTCTTCTTCTTCTTTACATCGGTCTCCGGATTCTCCAGCTCACTCTCAGCTAATGAAGGATAAAACACACTTCAAATCAGCATAAAGCCAATATATCTCGATGTAGATGCCTTGTCATAAGCACATGAGCTTAGATTCTATATCAACCTATAGCAATAAAGAAACCCAAACAAATATGCAGAGCCTTTGTGCCGTTATGATATGATGCTTCAACATCAGGAAGATCTAAACACCTTCTTAAAATGGCTAAGGTGCGAAGATGAAAAGATTCAAAGCGAAAATGGTGAACGATGGAGAATAGAATACCATGGGACTATGGGAGAATAATATTTTTGTCTTGAATTTGCAAGTGAAAGGGAAAGATGAATCGATTTGATTATTGTAGAGGAATCGATTCATGATCAATGAGAAGGAAGAAGACGATCGTTTTTATAGAATGGAGTGGTGGCAATCGTGGAGCCATTACTATGGATGACTATCTTGAATTTGAGCGTTAATGGTGAGAGAAAGTGAAGAGATTTGCAGTTTCTTTCTCAATTAAGTTGGAAGATGTGTCATAAGGGAGTTAGGTCGTAGGTTGTGATTGACATTTCCGTGACGATGATGGAGGCGATAAGGGAGAAGATGATTCAAGCTTGGTGAACGTTTGGGCTTTTAGGATGGTTTTGCATTAATTCAATGTGTGTGCGTTATTATGATGGGATATTTCGTTGACATGAAGTAGTTATTATTATTATTTTTGGCTGATTATTTTGAGAATGAAAATATTGTATATAATTAAACAATGACATGGGAAGTTCATTGGCTGAGAAAATTCAACATTTTGGCTGAGGTGGATGGCCTACGAGCTCTCCAATTCTTTCCCTTTTATATAAAGGAGATTCGCAAATTAGTAACGTAATCGTGACCATGTTATTGTCTTTCTCTTGTTTGTGGTTGTAAATTAGTAACAAATACATAACCAAATAAATATAAAATTGATTTTAATATTATTTTCATTAATAATATTTAGAAAACCTAAAGAGAAATTACTAGATTATATAATACATTGATTTACAACAAAGTTATGAGCCATTTACAAAGAACAAATGTTTTGAGACATTTACACACAACAAAAGTTAGATAGTGCAATTTAGCGGAAAAAAAGTTAGGTAGTTTTAACAAAATAATACAAGCATTGCATTGTTTAGTGCAGTAACAACAACAACTATATATATATATATTACACTAAAGAAGTTACCAAAGATAAGATAAGACTAGGATGGTTGGGGAGCTGAGTCTTCTTCCATAAGAGCTGCTACTGCGGGATCCTTCTCCTTCAGAATGGCGAGAAGCTTGTCCAAGCGAGCATCAGAATGTCGTTGAGCTTCATCACGCCGGGCATTCTCCAAGTCTTGGTCGGCTAGCTTCTGCTGAGCAGCTTGTAGTTGTTGATGCATGTCCGAAAATGATAAAGATGAGCTTCCACATCTTTCATCTCTCTTCCTTTTGCCTCGCTTGGATCGAAGCTGACCCAGCCCGAAAATGTTCCCCTTCGCATCCTTTATAGTGCACTACAACAACAAAAAAAGTGAACAATCAAAATAAGTAACACAACTCATGCAACAACCGCATAACAATGAACACAAGCAGAAGATGTGAATGCATGATTTCAGATTTGTAATGATTGATGACAATGAGAGCAAAAGATAAGTAGTTAAGCAAAAGCAAAAAAAGCCTAAACAAATATGATTATGCAATATAATTCAAAACTTAAAAATAGATGATAAGCTGATTGAGAAGTCAAAACCAGGATGAATCACAATCATTCTAAATCATAAGCTAATCAAATCATTAACAATACTCAAAATGCTCAAAGTAGAGACTAATGATGAAAATGCTATGTAAGAGAGCATGGGAGGGGAAAAATACATTCATAAACAGTTCATTCTTTTGTTCAATGCAGAGAGTTCGATCAGTTGAATCTTTAGAAAATTTGTCTGAACTCTCAGCCATCAATTATTTCATTGCTTCCGCTAGTGCCGCCTCATAAAACTCCGCAACATTTTTCGCTTTTTGATCGATGAAACTCCCATCATTTGATGTGTGTTCCCTCCTTAAAACTTCTCCGAATGAAACTGGACGACCTAGTTCTCTTTCCTGCTATGAGTTGGTTCAGATAGTAATAAGATAACATAAGTTTGACTTACAAAGAAAGGAGTAAAGTTTACCATGTCACGTTGAATACAGCGGTATGATTTCTGACAGGAGTTTTGCTTGTGGGCGCCAAAACCGTTGCGATTGGATTTGCAGCAGTTTGATACATTTTTGCTCCTGGCCTGCGCTTTTGGAGTCTTCCAGTAAAGCCACATGGTGTTCCAGAGCTCTGGATCAATCTAATAAGGCTTGGCTCCAATGGTCTTAGGTTGGCTTACTATCCCCATGAGTCGCAAGGATGCAATCACATTGAATTCTTGCTTCACAAGCCCTGTTATGTCAGCCTCCTAATTGTACGGTTGCTACACATGTGTTTAATAGTCAGTAGATGTTAAAATAAGAACTGAAAATAAGCAAGTGAAAGTTGAAAACTTACAGCAAATGTTCTGAAAAACAATTCTCGTTGTCCTGTAGGTGTAACGTTCCAGTTATATAATGGTTTATCGAACTTGCGACGCAAGATCCCAGCAATGACCCTAGTCACCGCGCCATTGTCCTCGCCAAACCTGTTAACATAATGACATTGTTATGCAATCAAGGGATTCAATAACACTCTAAACAGATAAGTATGTAAAACCTAGACTTGAGCAATATAACCTACATATAGAATACACTTGCATACTAAAACTAAAAGAGCTACTCATACTTACCATGTTGTGTCCTTGTTGGGTATTGGATGCGGACTGAGGTGAGGTAGATGTCCTCGGCCAGGCAGAGACATGAGATTATCTAGGAACTAGTCATATTCTTGTGTTGTTGGATCTGAAACTTGTTCCTCCTCTTGTTCCTCCTCACCATCAGACTCTTCAATGTCTTCATAGAACTCCCCATCTGGAAGCTTGACTTGATTCCGATGGTGGTCAACTTCATAGTCCCCGTACTGGGGGTTAAGACCATCACTCGCATGTTCCTCTTCATGCTGAGACTGTCGAGACTGTGAGTGAGGGTTGAGTTGACTAGACGGTTGTTGCCGCCGGATCAGGTTAGAAGGTTAGGTCGATGGTGGATACTGTGTCGGAATAGAAGCCAGAGACCCCGACAAAGGCCATGTTCGTTAACAAGTCGTTGCGACAAAAAGAAGCGACCAAATAATTATGAATGAAAATTACTTATGCCTCACGTATGTGGAGAGTAGCTGCCGCTCGATGTTCAATACGACGACAAAGAAGGTGTGATTCTTATCTCCGAAAAAACCAGTGACTATAACACGTAACTAGCAACATGAGCGGCGTCCATTTTCAGCGACAACTTTTTTTTGTACTTTATAATTTGGTCTCCGCCTGCAGTCGCCGTCGCTATCGCAACGACTTGAAGAAGAACAGGGCCAAAGTAGCCCGAGCAGAGGGAGTAGAGGAGTCTGAAGAAGCTCCACGAACGGCGCTTGTACCGTCACCGATGGAAGAACGAGGAAGGCCATTTTGGCTTCTAAAACAGGATCTTGGCGTACCAACTCCACCTTTAGATCTCACAACTGAACTAGACGATCCACCGTTGACTGGATCTCCACTCTTGCCTCGACCACCAATGTTGCTTTTCTCTGTAGTGGCGGCTTGAACGAGTCTTCTGAGATCTTCATCTGTAGATTTCGCACATGTGACGGCGGTTTTACGATCTTTCCCACCAATACCTCGTTTCTTTGTCATTTCTCAGATCAGTCGAAGAAATATGAAGAGAAGAAGTGGAAGAGATTAGAGAGAATTGAAGAGATGAAGAGAAATGGATTGGAGATTCAAGAGATTGAAGAAATCTTGAAAGAAATCGAAGATATTTCTCTTTTGTTCGAGAGAAATCAGTGTAGAGAAATTTAGGGTTTGTGAAATAATGAATTGGAGATTTTGTTATCGACTTTATGTTTTACTTTGTAGTGACAAGTTAGTCACAGAAAAGTGAGGGCCAAAATTTTGGTGGGTTAAAAACCCCGCGTCCAAAAGCCCAAATATTTTGTATTTTGGGCTAAAACATTTTAAACCCGCGCGAAAATTTGTCATTATTCATTACAAATTAGACATAACTTAGTTACACATTGTGACTGGTTTTCGACTCCTCTAATTTAGACACAAATCTAAACCCTAAACCCTAAACATTTACAACTCCAAAATCAAATTTTAGAAGTAAGTATCACTCATTTACAAGTTTTAGAGCATATGTTTCAATATATATACTAAAGAAGTGTGAAGAGCTAAAAATTTTAAGAATCAAACACTTACACTGAATTTATAACATAAACATATATGATGTTATACATTTGAGTTTTTGATTGAAAAAAGGTTTTCACCTAATTTATAATTATTATTCGTTTACATTTAGTTATTAATGTATGAAGACTTAGTGGAATCTAGGTAATAATTCTAAAAACAATCATTAAACAATTAAAAATTTAAGATTTAAAAAAAAATATTTATGATAGTTGGTAAGCGGTTACAAATTAGTTACAAAGTGTGACTGCTTTACCACTAATCTTTTATAAGCTACACATTTAGAACTTCATCATCGAATATTTATAATAAAGATCACCAACTTCACATTTTGAGATGTAGATGTTTCAATTTACAATTAAGGATGGTCACGCATTAGTCACACTTGCGACGGATTGACGACTCCATAAATGTAGACACAACCCTATACCCCAAACCCTAAACATTTACAACTCCAAAATTAAATTTTAGAAGTAAATATCACTCATTTACAAGTTTTAGAGCATATGCTTCAGTATATATACTAAATAAAAGTGAAATGCTAAAAATTTAAAGAATCAAACACTTACACTAAATTTATAACATAAACATATTGTTTATGAAGTTATATATTTGTGGTTTTGATTGAAAAAAGGTTTCCTTCCATTTAAAATTATTTTTTTCTACATTTAGTTATTAATGTAACAATACTTACTCGAATCTATGTTATAATTTTAAAAACAATTTTTAAACAATTCAAAAATTAGGATTTTTTTCAAAAACATTCAGGATTGTTGCTAAGCAATTACAACTCTGTCACAAAGTGTGATTGATTTGCCACTAATTATATAAAACCTACATGTTGAATATTTGTAATAAAGATCACCACGTTCACATATTGAGATGTATATGTTTCAATTGAGATTTAAGGATAGTCACCAATTCGTCACACTTGAGACGAATTTGCGTCGGGGTGCTATAATAGGCAAAAATGTGTCGTTACACATTAGTCACATGTGTGACTGATTTGCAACTAGGTGCTTTAATAGGTTAAAACATGCGTTTGTTTGCTGCAAAATTATTGTCTCTTTCCTCACATAATTTCCTTGAACACGACTTCTAAGATTAACTTTTAAAACTGCATTCCAAGGTTTAGGATGGCGCTTAGTAGATGAATATGGAAGATAACAAACTTAATCAGCTTGTGATCCTGCCATTAATAAAAATAATTCAATCAAAGGGTATAAGTATCCAAACGCGCGCGCACACACACACACAAACATATATACTAGAAGTTAAATAAATGAAATGGTCATACCTAAAATAAAAAATTCGTAATTTTGATAAAAGTGTGAGACTAGCACGTCTACAACGCCGCCTTCGCCTTTCCGAGTGTCTTTTTGAATTGTTGGATCATACATTTACAATTGAATAGTATGATCTTTAAATTCACAGCTCCAGGATATTTGAGCTCCATGATAGTTTCTACGTTCCCATAGTAATCATCGTCAAATGTTTCACCTCGGACACATACACCATAATTCATAGTTTTTTTCCCTTCTCCGTGTTGACGTGTGTGAAACACATATCCTCTTGTAAAATAATGGGTTATGATCTAACTTTATGTTCAGGACCTTCCATAATATCAAGAACCCAAAGTGGAAAATGTTCTTCTCATTGATGAAAATGCACATGATTAAAAAGTATAAAATAATGTTATATATATATATCCAATATCAAATATCACAGTTAACCACACTCAGCGCAAAATTACACACATATTGACAGATCCATTTTGGAAAATCTGCATCTCTTTT
Source organism: Arabis alpina (assembly GCA_900128785.1). Taxonomy (NCBI): domain Eukaryota; kingdom Viridiplantae; phylum Streptophyta; class Magnoliopsida; order Brassicales; family Brassicaceae; genus Arabis; species Arabis alpina. The sequence continues at coordinate 16,185,806 of LT669795.1, forward strand.
TGCCGTGAGCTCATCAGGATCTAGTCATGGGTGCTCATATAGAATTTATGATTCCAACAATCTGTATTTTAAGTGCAAAGATAAAATATAAATAACGTTAATTAATCACATATAATTACGAAATTATGAAATTATAATTACTTATCTTTCGAAACGCCTAAAATAACCACAATTGCGTAAAACGTATGAACGTGCGCAGTCACGATCTTTCTGGGTAATCCACAATTCACAACATTTGCCACTTGGACGACCTACAACCGTATATATATCCGGTAGAAGTACCGGATATATGGGAACTTCACCTTCATCATACCGGTTTATCTTAAAAAATTTATCCTTTAAGAACTAAAACTGGAAACCAATTTTAGGATACAAATGATGAGTTATTTCACCTTCTTCTCTTGGCTGTCGAAGTGTTTTCCGGAGAGTAGTGTTGTGAAAAATAAGATATTTCATCATTCATGTAATGATTGAACAATTGATCCCACTGTATATCTTTTGTTGTTTGCTTTGATTTTCCAACATTTAAATAACCTTTCGAACGGATACATCCACCGATATTGCACTGGACCCCCGAGTTTTGCTTCGTATGGAAGGTGGATTGGTAGGTGCTCGATCACATCAAAGTATGACGGTGGGAATATTTTTTCCAAATTACATAATATCATCACAATGTTCTCCTTTAGTATTAGGACACGGCTTTGATCTAGTGTTCTACTGATGATGTCACAGAAAAAGGTCAAATCCCTACCAAAACATCATTAGTTAAATATTAGAATTCTAATTAACACTTGTTTATATATATATATATATATATATGTGTGTGTGTGTGTGTGTGTGTGTGTGAGATAATGCTTTGTGTACGTTTTTCGAGAGAAGTTTGGCAAAAACAAACAGAAGCAATCGTTCCATAAAAACGTGGCATTCGTAACTTTTCATTCCGAAAACCTTTCCACCATTGATGTCTGCACAGCTGACTAAATCTGCAACATAGCCGTCTGGAAGTTTAACATCATTCTTCACCCAATGTAGTAAGGCTTCTTTTGCTTTTGAAGTCAATCTGCATTTGGGAAATGGTGCGTTTCCACGACCATCGACATGCAATTCTTTCCGAGCACAAAATCTTGCAATATCTAATCTTGACTTCACGTTGTCTTTCGATCTATTTTTAACATTCATAACAGTATACATGATGTTATCGTAAAAGTTTTTCTCGATATGTATCACATCAAGACAGTGTCGTAGAGTCAAATCGATCCAGTACAGTAGCTCCCAAAAAAGTTTATGCCAATTATGCCAATTATGCCAATCCCCGTACCCTTTTGTTTGTTTTCATGTCCATTTCCACCATAATCAGATGTTTTTGGCGCTTCGACATGTCGTATCAGCTGTAGTACTTGTGCAGTAGTTAACATTTCTGGGGAGTAGTCGTGCACAACGTTCTTTCCCTTCAAAAAATTAATTTTATCATTCCGTAAAAGATGATTGCTTGGTAAAAATCTTCTGTGGCAGTCAAACCAACATGGCTTCCTACCAGACGCCAGTTGGAAAGCATTTGTATCACTCATAAAAATTGGACACGATAATCTTCCATGTGTCGTCCATCCCGACAACATACCATACGCCGGAAAACTACTTATTGTCCACAATAGAACAACTCTAAGAGTACAGTTTTGATGTAATGAAACATCATAAGCCTCAACTCCGTAACTCCGTTGTAACTCCTTTAACTCCGCGATCAATGGTTGGAGGAAAACATCAAGACTCGCTCGTGGATGATTTGGTCCCGAATTCAAAATCGTCAAAAACAAATACTCAGACTATGCACATATCGGGGGATAGGTTGTAGGGCGTCATGATCACATGCCACAACGAACGGTTTTTTGACATCCCAAAAGGATTAAACTCGACTATACATAAACCAAGATCAACGTTACGCGTTTCCTCCGCAAAGCTCGGATGCTTTTGATTGAAGTTTTTCCACTCTGCTGCATCAGATGGGTGACACATTATTCCGTCTTCTGGGTAATGCTCAGAATGCCATCTCATCGATGATGTGGTGCTCTCTAATTGGTACATCCTCTTCAATCTACCAGTGATATGTAAATACCACATACGGCTGAATTGAGTATTTTTTTCTTCCATTGCTAGCCTTATATCTTTCTTTTCCACAAAATCTACAATGCTCCAACTCCGCATCTTCTTTCCAGAAGAGCATACAGTTATCTATACATACATCAAATGTATGGTACGACAATCCTAGTTTTCGTATCAACGTTTTCGTCTCGTAGTATGAACCAGTAGCCTGAGTAGGCTGGGGTAAATACTCCGTAAATAATTTCACCCAATCATCCATGCAAACTTTAGACAAATTGTGGTTTGCCTTGTTGTTCATGAAACGGGCAGCTAACGATAACTGCATTGTTCATGAAATGACCTTCATGACAACCATCATACAATGAATTTTTTGCAGCATCTAACATCTCGAGGAACCGTCTCGTCTCTTGGGTAGGTTCTTCGTAAACATGATAATTTCCAATTTGATCATGATCATTTCCGAATTGGACCATGTTCAATAAATGGTAAATAACCACTTTGATCATGTTCATGATCATGATAATCATTAAATGGTATGGAACCATGAAATGCATCATGGACCATCTCAGCATAAACGTTCCCGCCATCATAATTATTTGGTTGATTATCACTAATAAAATCAGGATTATAATAATGACTACTACCTCCTGCTCCCATTACATCATAGTGTTCACCATGATAAGACCATACATAATAATGACGCATAAATCATTTACTCAGTAAATGTTTTTTCACTCTTTGAGCTCCCTTTAATCTACCCGAATTTTTACATATAGCATATGGACAATATAACTTACCTTCACTGCTAATGCTAAGGGCTGGTTACATGCGAAATTGATGAACTGCTCCACCCCCTCCAAAAATGCGTCGGATAGATTATTTGTTTGTGGATTGATCCTCTTATACATCCACTCTCGAGCTGGATTCCACTTTTTTTTTTTTTTTCTGTATGAATTTTGGCTTTTTTCTTTTGTTGTTGGTTTTCTTTCTTCTGTAGTTGGTGTGTAAAAATTGAGTGAGGGTTTGTTGCTTTTATAGGCAAAATTTGTCATTACTGATTTGTGATTACACGAAAACAGTTAAAAATTTGCGACTGATTTGCCATTCATTTGTCATGACTGAGAAAAGTAGGTGGACTACCTAACTACCGTATTTATCGTTTTTAATTTCTCAGTCAGTTCACCAACATAATCAATAGGCCGCCATAAACAGTTGGCCGACACTTTTGTCATTTTTCCAATTTTTTATGGAGTATCAAAGTAGTGGCAAATTTGTGACTACTTTAAACAATAGCAAATCAGTCGCAAATCTGCGACTACTTTGTGTCTACGGTTTCAGAGTCGAGGATCAGTTTTAGGTTAGTCGCAAATGTGAGATTACTTTGCGACTATAGTTGTCAGTCGTAATTTGCGACTGTTTTGCGACTAGAGTATATGCCGTCGCAAATGCGTCGTAAATCAATCACGAATGCATCGTTCTTTTTTGCGACTAATAAAACAATTACAAATGGTAGTCACTCATAAAATGTTTTCTTGTAGTGTGACTATTATGGTTTTTAAAATGTATTGTATTAAATATTACTAGTGCGGTACCGCGCCTTGCGCGGGGAGTAATGTTTTCAAAAGCACAACAAAATCGTAACAATTTTCATTATAACAAATGAAGGTTAGATAATGGTAGTCTTTTTAACGGAAGAAATCGTTATACCGGACATGAGTGATGAAGCAAATCAGGTCAAAGGAATTGAAGATAACAACATCAAATAAGATGAAAGAGTACGATCAACATATAATATATGGCAGACAAAAATCACAATAAATATAAATAAAGACCAATAATGAAATATTAATTATCAGAAAACATTTAAAATTCAAAGTCTTACAAAACCATTATTTTAAAAAGTCTTACAATGCATAACTTGAGAATAAGAGTTTAGATGAAACTTCATTATTAGAATACGAAAAACGATAAACGTACTCATCGGTTATTGATATGTCACGCTCAGTAACGTATTGTAATGTTAACTTCAACTGTCACGCTCAGTAACAACATCGACTATGCTTGGTATGGGTGCAATAAATGTATCGAAATGGAGTTTCTTCCACTGAGTACAGGGAGATTCCAAAAGGCGAATCTCATACGCCGTCTCCATCTCGCTGTACTTGAAATCCACCAGCTTGTCTTTGAGATCTTGCCTCTTCTTATGGATCCTCTCCAGTTCATCACATGCTTTCGTATACATCATGCAAAGCTATATATATAAGGGGAAAAGAATCATAGAACAACATCAATTAGTAACAAATTATTGAGAATCAGAAAATAAGTTGAATAATGCATATCTATAGACCAACAAAATAATATATTAGAATCGATTTCTGATTATATATGAACAACACACTACAAACTTCATAAATCAAATTCGAAAAGCTTGTTTATAAAAAACTATAAGAGTTTATATATCACCAAATTCATATATATACTTAAAACAAAATCATGGTTTCACACGCTTCAAACGATGCTGAAATTGACATGCATTAAACTGTACAAACTTCCCAACACAGAACCATATGTGTATAGTATAGATATATACGCACCAAACCAATAGCTTCAGCACCATCTGTACGAAACTTCTGGCGGTGTCTAGTGCAGGACCTGCCCGAGCGCGGGTAGTTAGCATCCAAATACCATATGTAAGATATTTGATCTCATATAGTTATATGCAATCATAAATAAAAATGATGATCTAACCATTTATTAAACCAAAAACAAACTAAAGACATAAACAAAACCAATAACTAATTAGGTGGTTCGACTTTTATCTCTTTATTAATCGTGTAGACTCCCATGTTAATATTTTAAAACATTGTTTGACCTTTACTTAGATTTGCAAATTTAATTTATAATATCATTTTTTAAATAAAATTAATAAATACTAAATTTTAACATTGCCAAAGAGTCTACACACTCACAAATTATATACATAATGGAGTTTAAATTTTAACATGATGACAGTCTGCACGTTCACAACTTCTAACATGGAAGCCTAAATTCTCACAAATTAATAGATATTAAATCTTAACATAAACAAAAGTATTCAAACTAAATGAAACGAACATAATAAAATTATGTATAATTTAATTTTTCGTGAGAATAACAAAAATGCTTAGTAATATATAAATTGACCTTATAACAAACAAAATAATTTAATATTGTAAGTTAAACATCTATATTTATCACTAAACCAATTACTTATTTCAATTAACGAACATAGTCGTTACCCTAACTCATGTGTCTCGTTCCTTATCCGTGTCATGTCCTATCCCTTACTCGTCCCCTCCTCGCTGTTACCCGCGTCGCGTCCCACCCCTTACTTGTCTCCTCCCGATTCTTACCCACGTCTCGTCCCAACCCTTACCCGTCCCGTCCCAGCCATTATCCCGTCCCAATCCTTACCCATATGTCCTAGCCCTTACACATGTCCGTCAAAACTCTTACTCATCCTAGCTCTTCCCGGCATTTTGTCCCAGATTTTATCCATCCCGTCTTAGGTCTTACGCGTCCCAACCTTTAATCGCATTTCGTCCTAGATTTTAAAATCAACCTTTATCCATAACAAACCAACATTATAATATAAATCACAATACAAAAAATTGAGTCATATAATTTTGAGTTCATATTACCTTTTGAGTTTAAAATGGTTTATGTCTAATATAAGAGACAATAAATTTTGAGTTCAATATATTTTTGAAAATTTGATTTTATAAATATAAAATATATTAGGTGACATACGTTTGGAGTTATATATTTTGCAAATAGATTTAGATATATGTTGATATTATAATAACATGAATGACTAATAAAGAGAATATAATATGTTAAAAATATACAATAAGAAGTCGAAAGATATTTTAAGTTATAAAATAATATATAGATTTACAACATACAAAACTCTTTATGTTTTAAATATACAAGAATATATTTTGATATATACATTCTCCACCAGCAAATATAAAATCACAACACCATCACTTTTTTGGTTATAAAATCATGACCATCAACCTCATGATATATGGAGTAACATGGTGGTGGTTATTTTCGTATAAAAAGAGTATGATATCTTTTACCTATAGCTATTACATATTGTCATATATCTTGGCTAATCAGTTATGTAGATCTTATCGTTTAAGATACCAACAAGTATATGGATATATCAAACGTATATGGATATATGATTTACTATTCTGTGTGTTGGCTATTTTGCATCATTAGTAGTCCATTGGATCCATCATTCACTCATTCGTATAGATATGTAAAAATCGATATGCCCCAAGAGCTTCTACCATAGAACTGAACCAACCACACACATAAACTCTTCTCAAATGCAGGAACTACTGATTTTGAAATTAGCTGCATAAACATATAGGAAGTGGAGAGTTCAAAACTATGTTTCCAAGCTAAATCGGCACTAAATCACTGCAAAATTAAGAAAACTAACGTTTAAATAAAGAAACCCTCAATAACCTACACGATCATGGGTGTTTGCGCCAACTCATGTGTCTTGTTCCTTACTTGTGTCGTGTCCCAGCCCTTACTTGTTTTCTCTTAGCTTTTACCCGTGTCATGTCCCACCCCTTACATGTCTCCTCCAGCTCTTACCTACGTCCCGTCCCAACCCTTAACTGTCCGTCTCAACCCTTACATGTCTCGTCCTAATTCTTACCGTCCTATCCCAACATTATAATATAAATCAAAATACAAATAAACCAGTTCAATATATTTTGCAAAATCACGCTTTGTTTTTGAGTTTGGAATGTTTTATACCTGATATAAGAGATACAATAAATTTCGAGTTCAAGATACTTTTGAAGATTTGATTTTATAAATTTAATTAGGTGACATAGATTTGAAGATATTGAAAATGTTATAGATTTAGTTATATGTGCTTAATCTTCTTTTTCTTCTTCTTGAGTAGGTTAATATCTTAATAATATGAGGGACTAATATAGAGAAGAGGATATGTTAAAAAAGATATAATAAGAAATCGAAAGATTTTTAACTTATAAAATAATATACATTTACATCATACAAAATTCTTTATGTTTTTATATAAAAAATAATTTGATATATACGTTCTTCACCAGCAAATAGAAAATTCTAATACCATTACCTTTTTTTATTATAAAATCATGACTATCAACCTCGATAAGAGGAGTGACGTTGTGGTGTAAAATTGAGGAGTGACACAGCTTTTATCCGTGTCATGTCCCACCCCTTACCTGTCTCCTCCCAGCTCTTATACCTACGTCCCGTCCGAACCCTTAACTGTCCGTCTCAACCCTTACATGTCTCGTCCTAATTCTTATAGTCATGTCCCAACATTATAGTATAAATCAAAATACAACAAATCCGATTCAATATATTTTGAAAATCACGCTATGTTTTGAGTTTGGAATGTTTTATACCTGATATAAGAGATACAATAAATTTCGAGTTCAAGATACTTTTAAAGATTTGATTTATTAATTTAATATACATTAGATGACGTACATTTGGAGATATTGAAAATGTTATAGATTTAGTTATATGTGCTTAATCTTCTTTTTTTCTTCTTGAGTAGGTTAATATCATAATAATATGAGGAATAGAGAGAAGATGATATGTTAAAAAGATACAATAAGAAATCGAAAGATTTTTAACCTAGAAAATAATATAGATTTACAACATACAAAATTCTTTATGTTTTTATATAAAAAATGTTTTGATATATACGTTCTTCACCAGCAAATAGAAAAATCTAATACCATCACCTTTTTGATTATAAAACATAACCATCAACCTCGATAAGAGGAGTGACGTTGTGGTGTAAAGTTGAGAAGCTATATAATGGGTGATAAGGGTGGAGAGCAAGAGCTAGCATAAACATAAAGAGAAACACATAAGAAATGGGGTCACCAATGGCATCGGTCAGTCTCACTATCTATTGTATATATCAAACAATCGCAAATTACTTTTACTCTTCTTTTTATCCATCAGTCAAATACAATTCTTCTCCGGTTTACAAAAGACATCACGATCAAAATGGGTTGAAAATATTGAGGTTTCTTATTTTTTATTAACACTTTTTTCTTCTTCTTCGTCTAAAATATTTTTAAATCAAAACATGTTGATTGCCACCTAAAAATCTGACTTTCGGAAAATAAAAGTTATCAAAACATATATATGTGTATTAAAAAACTAAACATACATATTTTATTGATTTTACATAAGAATTGGATATCTTCTTGTCTTTACTTTGTTTACACGTTGAAGTCATATCAATAAACATTAATCATCTAAAACTCAAAAACTCGAAGTTTACATCAAAAGTATAACTAACATGAAAGTATTTTACAAAAATGTTTCATTTGTAAGAAGATTTACATCAACCACACAAAATTGGGTCCAAATTATTTACCATTCTTGTTTGTTGTGGTCTAAGAAATGGTAAAACTACATCCTCCAATAATGCTAAAACGTGTTTGAGATTTCCATGTAGGCTCCTCGATATATGGTATTTTTAGATTTTAAAGTTAGTTAGGGTCCTAACCTTTTTAAAATTTTAGAATTCTAAGGTTTAGGGCTTTGAAATCAAACAACAAAGTAAAAATAATGCAATATAGAATTATTATGCAGAAATTTATAGAATAGTGCATGGCAGTGATTTGTCTACATGTTTTACCTTTAAAGTTGCACCTCCACCGTAAGGAAACACCAATGAACATTTCTCGAAAGTTACATAATCATGTCCACCATCATGGATTTCCGCATTCTCTGAGTGGTAACGATCTTAAGCTCTAGTAAGTTTTGCTCACCGCTTTTGTAATTGAGGACTACAACTTTAGCTCGGCCATCTTGCAGTGCACAAACCTAAAAAGCAGCTTTACCTTTTATGTTTATGATCAAAGTCTAATTGAAAAAAATCAAGGATTCTCGTACCTTTGCTATGTAGAACAAAAGCTTCCTGGTCAAAAGAGAGCCAATCCTCAGCTGGAGCTATTTGAATAATTCCAACTATAATTTTAGAGCTAGACATGATAATATCAAACGTATTTTTCTTTAGAATCTACACATGATAGCGAATATTTTCTAAGAATCTATGAAATGAGTGAAAGTACCACATATGGCGTGTTACACCATTTAAAATGGAGTGAAAAATCTGGAACCTTGAACTTAAGGCAATTACGAAGAGATAGAATCGGAGAGACATGACCTCAATAACTGTAAATAAAAATGTGTAAATTGTTAAATTTCCTTAAGCCATTTATATCCATGTGAATCTTGTAGTAGAGCCTCATTAGTAAAATACATGGAGAATGGAAAGAGATAAAAGTACAAAATAGTGAATACCAAAACACATACCTCTCAACGTAAAAAAAATCTAGGCAAACCATTCATTGTAAACCATATGAATGTCATCTCAAGAAAATCAAGGCTTTTTAAAGAAATATACCGTGAGCAAATCAATGAGCTCAATAGATTCATACAGTATATTTCTTGTATTTCTAAATATATATTCCTCTTTTTAACTACTTGATGTGCGATTCATACAAGCTTTTAGTGTTTGTGAACCGACTTTCCATATATTAATATCTATGAATGATTTAAATTTCACATTATTTCTAATTAGTTATCACTTGGTATAGCTGCGAATAAGAGAAGTGGTCTTCCTCACTTGCCAATTAGTTTCAAAGTGAAAATTGAAACCCTTTTACCAAAATTCTAGACTGAAAACCCACCATTGGAACAACCAATTAAATTCTAAATATCGATGACATGAACAAAGAATATAAGTCATCATATCTCCATTTGGAGATTGAACGGACCAAAACCAAAATAACAAACAATAGAAATCTGACTTAACGCACATAAAAAAACACTAAAAGAATCAATAACCCAACAACCCAAACCCGAGATGAATAAATTAATATCATCAGAAGTTAGCCACCGGTGATGATGATAAGCTCAACCGGCGCTCCAGCCGCGACTGGTGCAAATCCAAAAACATAACCTTCGAACTGTTGCTTCTTTCTTATTCATTTTAAAACCAAAGCTCACATGTCTCTGATTCGGTCTGTTGTTGATGCGGCATGGGTCCTTGGTGCTACAATAGAGGACACACGACACATCAGGTGTTGGCTTCTCTTCATATGGTGATGAAACTGATAGCTCTTACATCACCAATCATCGATAGCTCTTCCGTCTATGCGTCTCTCATGTCCATCTTTGTCAAGTTAATATCTTCTCTCTTTCACAGATAGAGAGACGAAATCACGGTGAAGGAGAGAACGGTGGTATATGGCATTCGAATCCGAAGCCACTGCTATTTTCACCCATTGAACATCTACACTTCTCCAATCGATCGGTGGATGCTCATCGTCGTATATTATGAAAATATACCATACAGGTTAACCGAAACACAAAGAAAAATCTCCGTAAGTCAATGTAAATCGCCATCTCCACATCTCCATCAATACATAATGCACAAACACCAAGCTTATAAACAAAAAAAACTGAAAGATATGTTAAATAATTCTGTGACAAAACGTGAGTTTGTGTTATAGAAAGCTAAAAAAATTGGATCAACATCTCACTATTTTGTATAAAATAGATACTGTAACATGATAAAATTTAGTATAAAATTAACATAACCATCGCCAAGGAGAAGATTTAAGTAATCTTTGATATATTAAAAGAATGAAACTACGAAAAAATATATATTAGAAAACTGTCAAAGACGATTTAATGAATCAATACCTGAGGCAATTGTGAGGAAATTGATTAGCCGATCGTTGAGCATCGACTTCTTGTAAAATGTGGTGAAAGGTACATGTTCTACAAAATCAACATCACGATGGAAACATATTGCTAGGGTTTTATCATAAAATGTGAAAAATATAAATCAACCATCGCACCAAATAAAATAAAAAATAAATACCTCGTCGAGGACAAAACCTGCAAGAGCAAAATAACATGTAAGAAACCGCAGTGTTAAAACCATGAGGTAACGAATCTAAAGAAATTTAAAACGAAACCATACAAACATGAAACTAACAACCAAACAAACAAATCCCAAAACAATACCTTGATAAAGAAATGAAGTCCTGCGAAGAATATAATTATAGGTGAGTCTATTTAAAAACATCTAAACATATGCATCGATAAACATCAAACAACACACAATCGAATAACAAAGACAAAATTCCTCTACCACGAAACCTGTAATATTTTAAGAAAAAAGAAAGAAAGTAGAGTTCAAAAATAAAACAATATCAAAAATCATACCCACATGCCACAAATTGATGTTTCTTTTGGAAACAAACAAAAGAAATTAGATCAATCATACAATATCAAACGTTTGAAAATCATCAAAACAAAAACTATGAAATACCATTTGAAAACAAAATTTATACCTTGATTGATGAATATGAGATCTGCAAAATGAAGAATAGATTAAGAAATATGAAAAAATAGCTTCGAATTAGAAAAGATAAAACAATGAAGAAATTAGATAACATATGACAAAATTAAATAACCACTATGTTCGCTGGTCAAGACTTGCACAATTTATGAGATCTAACAAAAAAAATTAAAAAAAAATCAGAGAAGAGAACAAAAAAATTGTAGAATTAAAAGAGGAAAAACACATTAACAAAAGGAAGAATCGAATATACCATATAATTTGAAAACGTGTGAGTGCCTGTAGATAACAACAACAAAAACAAAACAAAAAAATTAGAAATAAGAAGAATAACCAAGTACTGGCCTTCTGTTGAGTATTTATAGAAGAATGACACATATATTGGCTTCTAACTTCGCATACTGACCTATTATCTAGTGACACTGCCCATATTTTCCATTGGGTTATTGGCATTTTTTTCTGATAGTGTATGGTTATATTCATCACATAATCAGTTTCTTATTTTAATTAACAAATACATACCCTAACCCATGTGCCTTGTCCCATCCTTTACTCATTCCAACTTAACTTTTACCCGCGTTCCATCCCAGCCCATACCTATCCCGTCCCAGTTCTTACCCACATCCAGTCTTTACTCGTCCCGTGCCAGCTTTTATCCATCAAAATCCATTTTTAGCCGTGATGTTTTGTATACATGTAACATCTCATGAACAATGGAACATAATGTTATTTATAAAATTAATACTGAATATTATTAAAAACATGGAAATAGACTAATTACTTAATCGATGTTAACGTTTCGGATTAATTCTGTTGTTTGATAAAATATTGAAAGATTTTGATATGTATATTTAAAAAGTATATTTCAATATCTTTCATTATTTTCCCAAAAACTATTTAAAGATATCGAAAGATTCAATCTATGATTGAGCATAAACTGTATTTAGTGATGTGAAAAACATTGGTTAAGATTTCAAAAACAAACGCAAACGAAAAGAAAATAGTGCCTACAATTTTCCATATGTTTTAATAATATTAATAACATTTATCACCATGAAATCCTTTAAACCAAGGCACAATGAACTTAAATTATTAATCTGCAATTTGAGAGTAAGAGTAGGAGTTTTTAATTAAGCACAAAGAATTTTAACGCACAACAATTATATTGCACATAACCTTTTTTCTTAACGAAATACACAGGAGAACTATTTATTAACATTTGTTTTCATTTATCTAAAGCACATGCCCTTGTCTTTTTAATAAGATATTAGGAGTTTCTCTGCGCATACGCGTGGACTCTGTGAATTTTTGTTTTTTGATTAGTTGTTTTTTTTTATAGGAGGTAGTGTTTTTTTGTAAAGTGCTGGAGTTAGTTATATTTTGTAAATATTTTTTTATTTATAAATTGCTCTAGTTAGTTATATTTTGTAGGGTATAATTTTTAAGGATTTAGATTATTATTTTGTTGGTTTAAGGTAAATTGTTTGTCAATTTTATTGTACCATAACATTGGAGTGTTTTGTAATGATTTCTCTTTCTTTTTTGATTATAGTGTAGTTGTTCGATTGGAAGGTTTTTTAGGAGTAAAGTTAAATTAATCTGATAGTCCCACGCGCGGGGTTTGTTTGGTCAAGAAAGTTACACTTTGTGTTTGCTTTACAATTGTTTATAGTAGGGGTGGACATTTCGGTTCATTTTCGGTTTTGGTTCGGGTTCGGTTCGGTTCAGTTTGTTTGGTTGTAGTAAATTATGTGTCGAAGTTAAACCGAAGTAAGTATATTTGGTTCGGTTTACTTTGGTTTGGTTTAAGATCGGTTTTTAAAAGAAAAAAACATTTCCATTATAACAACCAAAATTCTAAAATAAAAATAAGTAATATAGTTATTCAAATTTCAAAGTTCATACTAAATATCTAAGGGAAAAATTATATGAACAAAAAAAACTCAAATGTATGAAAATCAAACTTAATTAGTAGAAGAAAAGATGGAGAAACTTCAAAATAGTAATAAACTTTAAGTTTCCAATAGTTAATATCATCTTCTTTCTTTCGAAATTTGATATAGTGCAAAAAACTATATAATAAATCAATAGCTTGCATATATGTTCTTTATGAACTAAATAAATGGTTATTCATTGCACAAAACTAATATATATTTGTTTATTAATAAAACCAAAAACAGAGACAACGAACATAAATAAAAACAATTAAAGCTTAAACCGATTAAAAAACTCAACAACTCCATAACACTAATATAATTAGAGAAGTACAATACCTCTCTAGAAGATAGCCTTTTACTTTTTAATGTTTATGATTTAGATTAAAACTTAAAATTTTTTATAATTTTATTAAAAAAAATTAAACTTATGTGATTTAATGGATCTAGGTTTTAGGAAGTAAAAATACATCTATCATAATATCAATTAATACAAAAGCACATTGGTTTTTCGGTTTGGTTTTCAACCGAACCAAACCGAACCGTTCGGGTTTATAGACTTTAGGGTTCTTAAATCCCAATACATTGATTTACTTAAAAAGCATACATTTATTGTGTATGGAAGTTAAAATATCTAGATATATTTGGTCTTAGACCCAAAATTTAGCTGCACAATATAAATAAAACAGTGGATGCTGGAAATATGTTGCTCACGTGATGTCTTTAATTTCCTCTAGAGAAATGATCAGAGAACATGTTGCCCCATGTCTTTCTCTCTAGGCTTTTGATGTTATTGTGGATACTTGCTGTATATGAAATTAATTAAAAACTTAAATTGTTAAGAAATATTATTTGTTGCAACTCATGTGTATCTCTATTTATTCGGTGTTTTTCCCCTTTATATTGACTGCTGATTAACAATTATATTTTTCATTGGTGTAAAACTCAGTCGAATCAATCGGTAGTTTCACATAGTATGTAGTTTATTTCCAACCAAGTTTTGATCTTGTGAGGATAATGACATAGTAACGATTAGACTTTTAAGATTCAGCCATGCACTCATTAATATAGTAGACTCTGATAATCAAGGTTCATATTCAATTTTAAGATAAAGACAGCCCTGGCCAAAGAAACCAAAGTTGCATCTCTCGTATTCTCAAGGACCATATATACTCTCACGAGCCTCTGCATCATTGTAGGCTACCCTTAACCTTCAACAGCTAGTCAAGAGGTCGTGAGTAATAAAACAAATGACCTTATCACATAGGGGCATAAAGCAAATTACCATGCTTCTCCTCACTGCTAATTTTAATCGTTAAATAGTTTTCAAAACTATGACAAAATATCTTCTATATATCCTCTTTTTATTTCATTCTCTAGTAACCTCATTAGAGTTTTTGCTCGGTATCATTTGTGTTCCACTGGTTATGCAGTCTACCTCTGATGAGCATCTCCTTTAAACTTTCAGATTGATGAGATGTAGTCTTCACTATCAATAATCGCAGTATTTTCTACGACTGTGTTACAATCTCTATTTCATGTTTCTCTTTCCCATCACCCTTTGTTTCACATTATTTCCATATTTCTCTTTATACTTTCGTACTTTCAAAACATGTGACAATCCATCATTTGATACAATCAACGATCACCAGAATTTGGATTGAATATGGAAGTATGATATGTTCTGAAATAATCTATAAAACGAAATTACACTGGATCATCAGTTTATCACTTTGTTTGCTTCTGAAAACTGGTACACTACAACACCATACTAATTTTCATACTTCTCAAATCTCCCCCATGTACAACTACTTCCACAGTCTTCTCTAAGTTCTCCGCTACTCATGGTCATTAATGTTAATACGTTTACACTGTACCTTGAGATACTTTTTCCCATCCTCTTGTATGCATCCTTCACCAATACTCCTCACAATCTAATATTTCTTCGCAACATCCTCCTCCATATATTAATAGAGTGCTAATCCGCTAAACCAAAAGTGCGGAATACAGTGGGATGGGACAACTAATTACCAAACTATTCGATAGTTAAATTTTTTGGAGAAGTAAAACTAAAGTAGGTGCCCTGTTTTCCATAAACAGCTATCTAAAATCACAAGAGAAAACTATAAAGTACTTAAAGCAATAAAAATCTATCTCCAAGAGTGAAATAGTAGTTGCAGAAAGATGAGAAAACGAACATATATAGAAGAATACTCCTAAGTCATTCATTTTCTTGTACACCAAGCAGGAAAAAATTAAAGAAACTGACCAAGAGATCGAGGAAAAATCACTGCAAGATTACTCACTGCAATCCGGGCGCAAAGAAGATGCGGTGCTTGGTGTGTTAATGGAACGTGCCTCTATTACCGTGGATGGATTCATAGAAATAACTATCACATCGAAAGCAAAAAAATTAGGTACTACATCAGATTTTTGGTTATATAATAAGATCCACCAAGGAGAGAAGTTGCTTACATATTGACATCCAAGTATGCTTCTTGTTCTATATATCTTTTGACCTGGTGACTTTTAACCCCGCTTCTAAGCAATGGTGCTATAAGTAATTGATGAAACCTGAGACATGAGTGGGAAAAGATTTACACATTGACCCGTTTGAGAATATTTTTGGCGAAACGATCTCAGAAGGCTGCAATATGGGTAAAATCATAATTCTCTGCAAGCAATTGCCTCTCTAAACCACTCTAGAAATATCTATAAAGCAAAGCTAAAAATAAATTACACCACACAAAGGTTGGAGGATAAGAAGTTAGTATATACAGAGTAAATCTGAAAGTAAAATTACCACATCCACCAAGACATTAAGAACAGTAGGATTCTCAGAGTGCAAGACAGAGAGAATAGTTGGATGTTCTGGTCGAGGAATCATGTGCCTAGGTATATTTAACCTGCATAAATAATTACCATGGCGTTTGCAATATAATTAAAGCCACATTCATCAAAGCAGAACATAAACAAAATATTGGAAAGTATGTTTCAGATTTGAACCTTGGTCGTGAAAAGTCATAGATGATTATCTTCAGATTGTTATAATTTGCTTCCTTTCCACAGCCTCGCAGAGTAATTAAATCTTCATGATCGGTAACAATAAAGGCATTGAGGAGGTTACCAAGAGCTTGTTCAACTGCAGAAGCCCATTTATTACCATTGACCAATGGCTGTAGAACACCACACAATTAGAAGAATTCAGAATAAAGCATGAATGGTCCTATAAGGCCAAGATACATGTGAGAATATAACATTTAAAACATCACGAATATGAAACAGAGTAAATTCTAGGACGAAGGTTCATAAGAAAAAACTACAAGCATCATCATACCATATCCTCTATGTGTTCCATCTCCTTCCTTCCTGCTGATGCTTTTTCTAATACCATGTTCTCTTCTTCCTCCAAACTAAAGTAAAAAATATTTAATCCAAGATTAGGGGAAAATAAAGTAGAGAAAAAGGATAATTCAAGAGAAACAAACGTAAAAAAAATATATGCCTGGAAAGCAATGATTCAGCCTTCTCAACCTCAGCTTCTATGGTGCAATTCCCCATTTACAGTATACAAATATAGGAAAGGAATCAATGAAGAGGTAAATAAAGAGAACTAACATGGTGAGGCTATGATAGGACACTTGAGCGTAACGTCTCCAGCAAACACTCGTCATGGAGTTCATCCGCGAAGGGAGAAAATCGAGATCGCACATCTTTTTTCCTGCAAAATAGTGATTTCATGCTCTCAGAAATAACCCACCCTTATGGCTTTTCGTTGCCTAATTCATTTGTAATTATCTCTACCTTGAAGGTCTTTGATTTCAGGTGAATAGAATCTTCATGTTTTTGTCTTAGTTGACCCCTGGTTCTTCTAGGAGATTACTTTGAGATTGAAGGTTTTGGAATTCTGAGGAAGTTGGTTTAACTTCTAAGCGTTTCTCCTTTAAAGTTGGGATAAATGAATCGATTTCATATTAGGAGATCCAAACCCTAAAGAGAAGAAAATGCACATTTTTCCAAACTCGATCTGACGTGGCAGCGTGGTAGAGAGCTTTCGATGCCATTTTCAGTTGTTGTTGGTTGTGGATATACGTTGGAAGAGGTTTCTGTAATAGTTTTGGTTATATAAGTAGAAGATCATGGAGGAGTGAATAGTGGTCACTGAAGGCATTAAATTGCAATTTGTATGAGTAAAATAAAGATGAGGAAGTGGGGAAGAGTTAACGGTGGTGGAATTTATGAAGGCTTGAATGAAACGACCCGACTCGTTTTTTTTTTAAACAATTAACTCTTGGTCTCGGATTAGCATTCCATAAATACTATCCCCAACAACCAAGCAAGCACAAGATTACATTACAGCGGATAACAATAACTCAAATAACCAATTCCATTAAAATACTAAACCAATCAGTTCATCAGATAATTACTCCAAAAGAATTCAACAACTTATCAGTGATTCTAAAACAGTAATGGAACAAAACACAAAACACAAAACTCGAGACCCTGGATCATCTCCCTCTTCGTAGTCGTGATTCCACGATCACATTTTGCCTTTACCTGCATCACATGGGAAAAAGAGATGCGTGAGTATTATCATAAATACTCAGTGAGACGGTCATCCCATCTACGACTGCGCACTCAGGCATGATGGACCGCTCAGGCAAACATACAACAAACAGCACACAAACACAAAGACAAGGCTCAACCACAGCCAACCAGACAGGCTGTCAATCGACACTACCACTAGGTGTCGATCGACACCTTCTATACATGCCTATCGATCGACACACCCTCTAGGTGTCGATCGACAGCACATGTACATACATGTCGATCGACACACCCTCTAGGTGTCGATCGATAGCCTCCGTGCTGGTTTGTCGATCGACACACCTCGTGGGTGTCGATCGACAGGCCTGCGCAGAATCCTGGGAAATCGATCATAATCCTCTCGGATCGATTCCTCCTCTGCGTCAACACGAAATCTGCACGAAAACAACACTCCAAACAGAACAAACAACAATACACAGCCACAACAATCAATACAAGATCATTATTCACGTTCCAAACCTATCACCAATCAACCCTAACGAATCCACCGGCCCAGAAGCCATGGTCACGCACTCACCTTGAATTATTTAGATAGAAACTGATAGAATTGAGGCTAGACACAAAATTCATGACAATCACCACGAAATTCCAATCCAAATTGATCAAGAACCAAACCCTAATCCACAAAACGCTCAAGAACAAAAGAAACTTCTCTCAAACTTCTTTTCTTTGATTTTAGGACTTCTGTTCGATCAGAATGCGGCCAAAAACCAATATAGATGAAACCCTAAGTTCCCCAAACCGGTCCGGTCCAATCGAACGACTTAAATCGAAACAGACAAACCGACCTAAAAATGCCCTGTCGATCGACACACACCACGTGTGTCGAACGACAGCCCTTACCAAGCTTGTCGATCGACATACACCATGTGTGTCGATCGACAGCCCCTCCATTTTCCTCAAAAATGGTTCACGGGCGTCACAATTCTCCCCCACTAGAACTGGATTCGTCCTCGAATCCTCAAACACAGCCCACTAAGCTAACCACCTGGCCAACCTGCCAGTAACACCGGAGACTACATCTCCCAGACCTTCTCGAGGCTAACATCCGACCTATGCATATAGACCCGTCTACGACATTGATCGCTCATAGCTCATAACCACACCCTCTGACTCTCGGGATCGTCACCCCTCAAGCCCTCGGTGCCTCGTATCAACCCACCTCAGTCCACGCAGTCCTGACGATGTCTGACACGAATTATCTTCATACCCCTCACCTTCAGAACACATAGTCCATCAGGCTCTCGGTATGCAGGGAATCCACACATCCCATGGAGAGACACAACTCTTAAAGATCTGCCAGAGATCACAATCTCCAAAAAATTATCTCCATATCCTCACGTCCCCAGTCCACGCAGTCCTGGCGAACGATCGATATGCAGGGAACCCACACATCCCCTGGACGAACCAACACTAGACGTCTATAATGCACCTCTGACCGGAACCACCTCCCAAGGTCTCAACATGATACTCCGAACCCGGAATACCATCACATACATGATCCTAACAGATCACCCGGACCATCCATCACACCGGATGTCCCCACAGAGTCTCTCTGGAACTAGACAGTTCTAACCACCATAAAATTTCTATTCTGAGACTCTCTTACACACACACAGACAAACCCATTAGAGTTCCTACCGAAACTGGCAATTACTATCCACAATAAAACTTTCATTCCGAGGTTCTCTAACCACAAACATATGACTAACAAGTCCAAAACAATAAGAATACACATCTTATTAAACTGGAAAAATGTGATAATCATTTCAACACCAATGAAAATACATAATCCAAAAACCAAAAACCTCAACACACACGGTGACCACAACACAAAAACCGAAACTGGAAAACCACAAAGAAAAATGAAATCACTCCTCGGCTTGCTTCTCGAACCACTTCCTGAACTTCGTTTTCATCTTTGCCTCTGGTTCCCAAGTCTCTTCTTGAACACCATCACAGTCCCATAAGACCCTTAAAAACGGCACTCTCTTCTGACGCAGAACCTTGATACTTCTCTCAAGAATCCTAACCGGCCTCATCCCAACAGTCAGATTAGGCTGAAGATATGCGGGAATCGTCACGACTACCTCCTCAGATGCTTGCAAACATCTCCTGAGCTTCGAAACGTGAAACACATCATGGAATTTCTCCATAATTAGAGGCAACTCCAACCGATAAGCAACTGGTCCCACTCGTTCCATAACCCGGAACGGACCCATGTACCTCGTACTCAGCTTATCCTCAGATATGGACCTGTTCAGACCCTGCATCATAGCCATCTTGAGATACACTCGATCTCCGACTGTAAACTCCAACTCTTTCCTTCTCCTATCGGCATAACTCTTCTGCCGATCCTGAGTTTATTTCATGTTCAGCTTTACAACACGGATCTTCTTCGTCGTCTCCTGAACAAAATCAGCACCAAAAATGCTCTTCTCCCCCACTTGGGTAAAGCATAGCGGAGTACGACATGGCCTCCCATACAACGCCTCAAAAGGAGCCATACCAATACTCGCTTGGAAACTGTTGTTATATGCGAACTCCACCAAACTCAAGTGATCCGCCCAATGACCACCTGAATCTAGCACACATATCCTCAACAGATCTTCCAGTGTCTGAATCATCCTTTCGGGCTGCCCATCCGTCTGCAGATGATAATATGTACTCATGTGCACCTTAGTGCCCATCTCAGCCTGAAAAGCTCTCCAGAACACTAAAGCAAACCTCGGATCTCTATCCGACACAATGCTCGCTGGCACACCATGCAACCTCACAACTTCCTTCACATACTTCTTAGCCAAGACCTCAACTCCATCCGTCTTCTTGATGGCCAGAAAATGTCCTGACTTAGTCAATCGATCCACAATCACCGAAATCGCGTCATAGGTCCGAGAAACCGGCAACCCTACTACGAAATCCATGGTAATCATGTCCCACTTCCACTATGGAATGGGTAAACTCTGCAATAAGCCACTAGGAACCTGGTGCTCAGCCTTTACCAGCTGACAAACGTTGCACGCCGTAACCCAATCTGCCACATCTCTCTTCATCCCGACCCAATGATAATACCGCTTCAGATCCCGATACATCTTAGTCGCTCCCGGGTGAATCGAAAACTTGCTCGCATGAGCCTCTCTCATAATTTCCTGCCTCAAGTCCTCATCCTTAGGCACACAGACTCGTCCATGCACCAAGATAGTCCCGTTAGCAGAAACCTGATACTCGGAAACAGCAGCCTTAGAGAGATCTAACAACACATGATCCTTCTCCTGAGCTACTCGGATCCTGCTCAAAAGATCCGCATGATCCGCTGCCGCAAACCCCAACGGTTCCTCTGAAGTAACACACAGCCTCAATGTACTAAGCATGCTCACCAGATTCTCCACATCCCGCTCCTGAGACGCATCATACCTCATCCGACTAAGAGCATCTGCTACAGTATTAGCCTTACCCGAATGGTAAACAATGTCCAAGTCATAATCTGCCAACAACTCTGACAATCGCCTTTGTCGTACATTCAAATTCTGCTGAGTAAAAATGTACTTCAGATTATGATGATCAGTGAACAGCTGAACTCTGCCACCATACAAGTAAGACCTCCAGATTTTCAACGAGAAGATCACTGCAGCCAACTCCAAGTCATGAACAGGATAATTGCCTTCGTGCTTCCTCAACTGCCTCGAAGCATACGCAATCACCTTACCCTGCTGCATCAACACACAACCCAAACCAACTCCCGAAGAATCTGTGTACACCACATATGGCTCACCCGGTTCAGGCAATGCCAATATTGGTGTACTAGCCAACATCGTCTTCAGCTTCGTGAAACTCAGCTCACAATTAGCGGACCACACGAAAGGAACATCCTTCCCTGTCAGCTTCGTCATAGACTGAGCCATACTCGCAAAACCTTTGACGAATCTCCGATAATAACCTGCCAACCCAAGAAAACTCCTGATCTCAGTCGCATTCCTCGGTCTAGGCCAATCTCGGTTAGCCTGAATCTTCGTCGGATCCACAGAAACTCCCTCTGCAGAAACGATGTGACCCAGAAATCCCATCTCTCTCTGCCATAAACTACACTTGCTCAACTTCGCAAACAACTTCTGTTCCCGCAACTTCTCCAGAACTCTCCTCAGATGAACCTCATGCTCCTCAAGACTTTTCGAATATACCAAAATGTCATCGATGAAGATAATCACGAACTCATCTAGATACTCCTGGAAAACTCCGTTCATTAACCTCATAAATACCGCTGGTGCATTCGTCAACCCGAATGGCATAACTACAAACTCAAAATGCCCATACCGAGTCCTGAAAGCCGTCTTCCGAACGTCTGCCTCATCAATCGGAATCTGGTGGTAACCGGATGCCAAGTCAATCATGGAGAACCAAGTAGCCCCTCTCAACTGATCCAACAACTCATCAATTCTCGGAAGAGGATACTTGTTCATCACAGTAACTCGGTTAAGCCCTCGATAATCGATGCATAACCGGAAACTACCATCTTTTTTCTTCACAAGCAACACTGGTGCTCCCCACGGTGAAGTACTTGGTCGAATAAAACCCTTCTCCAACAAATCTTCCAACTGCTTCTTCAGTTCTGTCAACTCTGCTGGAGCCATTCGATAAGGCGCCTTAGACAACGGCGTCGTCCCGGGCTCTAAATCAATCGTGAAAGGATCGGACCGAGACGGCAGTAATCCCTGCAACGACTGAAAGAAATCCCGAGCAACCCGAATATCTCTCACAGCAACCCCACCAACAGCCTCTTAGCATTACAATCGTGGCCAAGTAAGCCACGCAACCTTTCTCAATCATCGCCTTAGCCTGGACAAGCGAGATCACGAGACTATCTGAAGTCGGTCTCACTCTTTGATAAACCAACCTACCATATTCACGTTCAAATAGCATTCGACCCCGATGACAATTCAGATGAACTCTGTACCGATTCAACCAATCCATGCCCAGGATAACATCGTACAACTCCACCGGACTGATCACCAAGTCTGCTGGCATCAATTCACCCGCTACCAAAACATCCACATCCTTTGCCCGGCCATGAGTCACTAGAAATTCCCCTCCATCAACCATAACCGGTCCAGTCCGCTCACCAGCGTCACTCCGAATTCCACTTCTCTTAGCATGATCCGGAGTAATGAAGCAATTCGATGCTCCAGAATCAAATAACACGTGGGACTCACACCCGCCCACAAACAAGGTCTCTACACAAATCTCATATGCTAAGCAACCTAACTTTCTAACACAAGGCAAACAATCCAAGACAAACACCAAAAATTCTACACTACTGAATTTACAAAGTCTGAATTAGAAAGTTTACCTTTGATCGGCCTAGAGGTCGGCTCACTCGGCGCTGCGATAGCCGGCGGACGCTACATCGCCGCAATCTGCTCTACAGGTTGTACTGCCACATACTGCGCTACAGGCTGCATAACTTCCACTGCCATCTACTGCAACTTGGGATAGTTCAACCTGAAGTGCCCCGGCTCTCCACACTGATAGCACGACCGAGTCGCTCGAGCCTCGCTCTGCTTAGGGCAGCTCGCCTTCTTGTGGTCCAAACTCCCACAACCAAAGCACCCTCGGCCACTCTGCCCCGATCTCGAAGTGTCTTCCCACTTCCTCTTCTGTCCCTGCGCAGGTTTGCCGCCCTTGCTAGGACCTACATGCTGCACCTGCTGCTCAGGCCTCCAAGGTTGAACAGCTGGAACAACAACCGCAGCATGTTCCCTCAGACCTCCTCGATCTGTGCAACCATCTCTACCAGCTCCACTCTAAACTCGAACATGATGCCTCTGCATCGAGTCCTCAAGTCTGGTCGGAGTCCCCTCACGAACCTCCGAATCTGAGCCTGCTCATCCTCCAGACTCCTACCAGCATAACCCAAGAGTCGGTTAAACTCCGCGTCATACTCTTGAACCGACATCGAGCCCTGAGTCAACTCCAAGAACCTCGCCTCGAGCCTATCCAATGCCTCCTGAGGGAAGAACTTGGTGTTAAACTCCGCCACAAAGTCTGCCCAAGATATCACGGTCCGAGCACGCCTCACTGCAACACCCCTCCACCAGAGATGTGCATCTCCATCCAAATAATGGACTGCCAGATCAACCATGTATCCCTCTGGACACCTGATCGAGCGAAAGTTTCGCTCCATCCTCATCCGCCACTCATCAGCCTCCTCAGGCTTAGCACCTCCTGCAAACGAACCAGTACAGATCTTCTGCATATGCTCCATCATCCGGATAAATGACGGAACCTCCTCAGCAACCGCACCCCTCGGTTGCACCTCTGCCACTCGTGGCAACACAGGAGCCTGCACTGGCACCGCATCCGGTAACCGCTCCAACAACTGCCTCAACAGGTTAGCCAGACGATCATCACCAGTCGGGGCTACACCCGCGGCCACACCCGCAACCCCAGCTGCGCCAACCCCACCAGCACCACCAGCCTAAACAGGACCAAACCAGCCCCAACACTGGCAGTCACACTGGCGGACTGACCATCATGCAAAGTCTGCTGAACTGTCGCAGCCCCATGCGTAGAACTCTGAGCCTCACTCACGACTGGCTCATCTACAGGTCCTCGACCTCTACCTCGGCCTCCTCGGCCCCCACGCCCACGCCCTCTAGCTGTCCTAGCCATCTCACTGCACTCACAAGCAGAAAAGCTAAGCACTAGAAAGACCAAAAACACAGCACCAAAAACACACTTACCGTGGAATCTCTTTGAAGGCTCGAAGGAAGATGATCTAAAACCCTCAAACCCATAGAATTGCAAATTTACCAATTTCAATCCTAGCAGTTCTAGCCCGTCCTAAAACCATAAAGACTCTGATACCACATTGATACGACACGACCCGTTTTTTTTTTTAAAATAGTTAACTCTTGGTCTCGGATTAGCATTCTCATAAATGATATCCTCAACAACCAAGCAAGCACAAGATTACACTACAGCGGATAACAATAACTCAAATAACCATTTCCATTAAAATACTAAACCAATCAGTTCATCAGATAATTATTCCAAAAGAATCCAGCAACTTAACAGTGATTCTAAAACAGTAATGGAACAAAACACAAAACTCGAGACCCTAGATCATCTCCCTCTTTGTAGCCGTGATTCCACGATCACATTTTGCCTTTACCTGCATCACATAGGAAAAAGATATGCGTGAATATTATCATAAATACTCTGTGAAACGGTCATCCCATCTACGACTGCGCACTCAGGCATGATGGACCGCTCAGGCAAACATACAACACACAGCACACAAACACAAAGACAAGGCTCAACCACAGCCAACCAGATAGGCTGTCAATCGACACTACCACTAGGTGTCGATCGACACTACCACTAGGTGTCGATCGACACTACCACTAGGTGTCGATCGACACTACCACTAGGTGTCGATCGACACCTTCTGTACGTGCCTGTCGATTAACACACCCTCTAGGTGTCGATCGACAGCACCTGTACATACCTGTCGATCGACACACCCTCTAGGTGTCGATCGACAGCCTCCGTGTTGGTCGGTCGATCGACACACCTCGTGGGTGTCGATCGACAAGCCTGCGCAGAATCCTGGGAAATCGATCATAATCCTCTCGGATCGATTCCTCCTCTGCGTCAACACGAAACCTGCACGAAAACAACACTCCAAACAGAACAAACAACAATACACAGCCACAACAATCAATACAAGATCATTATTCACGTTCCAAACCTATCACCAATCAACCCAAACGAATCCACCGGCCCAGAAGCCATGGTCACCCACTCACCTTGAATTATTCGGATAGAAACTAATAGAATTGAGGCTAGACACGAAATCCACGACAATCACCACAAAATTCCAATACAAATTGATCAAGAACCAGACCCTAATCCACAAAACTCTCAAGAACAAAAGAAACTTCTCTCAAACTTTTTTTCTCTGATTTTGGGACTTCTGTTCGATCAGAATGCGGCCAAAAACCAATATATATGAAACCCTAAGTTCCCCAAACCGGTCCGGTCCAATCGAACGACTTAAATCGAAACAGACAAACCGACCTAAAAAGGCCCTGTCGAACGACAACCCTTTACAAGCCTGTCGATCGACATACACCATGTGTGTCGATCGACAGCCCCTCTATTTTCCTCAAAAATGGTTCACGAGCGTCACATTGAAGAGGGAGACGAAGCGTAACAGATTGTTACGGTTCGGAGGGTCTGCAAATGGAATCGCTTTAGATGAGAGATCAAGAAGAAGAGGACGTTGGAGGTATAATTGGGCCTTACGTTTTAGGCTTCAACTTTTAGCTTTATGATGTAATGCGATTATTTGAGCAGTTTTAATTGTTTAATTGGGATTTTTATATGTGCTTTTTAAATTAAGGAGTAATTAGAGAATGAAATGTTAAAATGATAGGCTGCGAAAATTCAGATTTTTTGGCTGATGTGGATGCTCTAAGAGCTCTCTAAATCTTTCGCTTTTATATAAAAGAGATTCAATCCAAAAAACTATAACATTTGATGGTTTCGTAGGAGGATCACAGAACCGAAAGAAAACTAATTTTGTGGAAACAAAAAACACAATAATAGTATTGATAGTTTCCTTTTGAATACGCAAACACGATAAATACATATTCAACCTCATGGACATGTGAGCACAAACAAACAATACATAGCTTTTTCTTCTCCTATGAGCTCTCTCCCTATCTAGCCTCTTTTAAAGATTTATGAAGATAAAATATGTAAAAAAGCGCCATCTTACTAACTTTAATATTCTATTAGATGTTTATGAACATTTCCGATTTCAAATATGGCGCGAGTAGGAAAAGGTAGATATATATAAAGCAAAAAACAAAAAGGTAGCTCAAATTGTTTTAGAAAAAAGAATTAAAGTTTCAGTAAAAAGACTTTCTTAATGAAAATCATTGATACCCAATTCCTTTAACTCATAACTTTGGTAGTAAATTTTCTGCAAGTTGACAATTTTCATCAACAATAGAGCTTGTATTCTTTACACTTGCAGAGAATAAGAAAATCAAACAATAGAGCACTCCTCGTCAAAAAATGTTAGAAACATTAGAACATAATAATATATCATTTAAAACCATATTTGATTAAGCAAACCCATAACCTAAAGACAAAAATCAGTAAAAAGAAACCATATATTCAACTTAAAAAATTCGATTTAGAAACTACCATATATTATAGAGATTCGGTTTTGTAAGGGAAGTGGATCTTCTTCTTCCGTTTTTTTTTGGGAAGTGGATCCTTGTTTTTGCATCACCGAAAAGTACAGATGAATTATCTAATAAACACATGCAAAAGACTTTAAAATCTAGATCAAAATGGGTTAAATCACAAAATCTAGCGACCGAATCATTTTACATGAGCCAAATGTGGTTTTTATCGATCTCTATCACCCTCCTGTTTCAATATTTTGATAGACATAAAATAAAGCAAACAATCACTACACATCAAACTACAAACATGCTTACTAAGCATGAAAATCCAAATCCATCAGATCATGCGATTTTAAAAAGAATAATGAAAATTACACTTTTAATGTCCTTGTTAATTATACTTGGAGCATATGTTTTCGTCTTCTCGGCCTATTATGTTTAAGATCCCATCACACGTATCCTAAAATCAGAAGATTATGTTAAGATATGAGATTAGTGTTTTGTGTTTCTGTGATGTGGTGAAGTTTTTGCCTCCCACTTCGATAGCAAACATGAAACTTGTTGAAGACAAAGGGGAAGTATATCAAGATCGATAAAAACCTACCAAGCAAAAGAAAAAAAATCAAAAAACAGAATGTGCATAAGTAGTTAAATACATATATAACAAATTTATAATAAAAATAAATAGGTGACAAAATAAACTTGTAACCGATACACCATGACGAATCTGCATAGAAAAATGATAAAGATGATAACATTAAAAACCATCAGAAATCTCATCAAACCTTATAAATCGAAAACGTGAAGAACTAAACAATAAGGTACCGTTAATTTTAAGGGAGAATTAGCTGAATAATACGTTTTAGGGAAAATTAACGGTATCACGTGATTTATATTTATGTGTCTAACTGTGAGAAACAATTGTATGACGATTTTGCCCCTATTTAATTGTGCTACATTTATGCATAAAAAAAAAGCAAATCTGAAGATCTGAATCTGTAAGAATCAATCACAATAAAAGTTAAATTATTTGGCCGATATTTTTTTTCTTGATTATATCTTGTTCGAACTTTTGAACGGGATCGTGATTTGAAGTTATTACGATTAATTCTGATTTGAAGTCGATTTTTTCTTCTCAACGTCAATTTTTTCCTCTGAAAAACAAAAAAAAATTAGGTCGCATAAACAAATATGTTGTAGTAGTTAATTATTTAATAACATAGTTAACTACATCACATTATTTTGCAATTATCTATAA
Source organism: Arabis alpina (assembly GCA_900128785.1). NCBI lineage: Eukaryota > Viridiplantae > Streptophyta > Magnoliopsida > Brassicales > Brassicaceae > Arabis > Arabis alpina. The sequence continues at coordinate 16,214,357 of LT669795.1, forward strand.
AATCGTTAACTATTTTCAAAAAATATTTACTAATTTAAAAACATAGTTACTTATTTTCAGATTATATATATCCAGTTTACTGATTTTATGACATAGTTGACTACATCAAATAATGTTGTAATAGTTACTTATTAAAACAAATATAGTTAACTACATTCATAACATATAGTTAACTATGTTTTGAACATATTTACCTATTATGGTTTGCATAATGAGAAGAAAAAAATGTAGTTAGTTATTATTAGAATTATAGTTACCTCTTATAATGAAAATTAATTGTTACCTATTATACTGATCCCAAATATAGTTAACTATGTAAATCTCCTAGTTTCAGATGAACACAATGATGAGAAGATTAATGGAGAAAAAGAAGCATTATCTTAATTACGAGTGTAGATCTCAATTTATGGCAATGAGATAGATTGAGAAAAAAAGACATATTGCATAATTGAATAAGAAGATTCTGGAGAAGGAGAAGAAAAAGATAAGAAGAAGAACGTGATGTATTAGAGAAGAAGGAAAAGAAGGAAAAAAAAGGAAGAATATCGTGGAGAAGAAGAGAAGAAAAGGAGGAAAAAAAAGTGGAGAAAGGAGAAGAGGGCCATGAGATAAAATAATGTTTCGGTTTAGATATTTTTAATTTCTGATTTTCAAAATTTAGGGTAACCAAATAAAAAGGGTATTATAGACTTTTTGCCCCATCAATATGTTATACACCTAATTATTTTCGTGGTGCTGTTAAATTCTTAATTATTGACCAAAACCCTATTATTGGTGCCAATTTTCCTAATTTTAATGAGAGTCAAAACTTGCAAATAAGGAAAAAAAAGCAATTAAATCATTAGGAAAAGCCTAAAAGGAAAAAAAAACAGAAAGGATGATAACACTAAAAACCACCAGAAATATTATCAAGAATTAAACGTGATTAGGATACTGAATAACTTACAGATCAAGAAAGTAATGAATAACAAATTAATACCAAAAAAGCAACAATTAATAAAAGAAATAGTTTGAAAAAAACAAAAATACGATCTAGTGCAAAAACTGTAAGCTTGAAGAACATGAAAGCTATGAGAAAAGACAAACCCTAAATACACGAAATATAATAATACGGTGGGATTGTAGGATGGATGAATCTGCACAACAAAACAACAACAACGATGAACAAACAATTAGGAAAAGCATAAACGAAGAAAAATCGGAAAGACATGAGAAACTGACGCTAGACCTAAAACTTTATGACGAAAACAAAAGATTTTAGAGAGCTCTCCAAAGTATATATACATATATAACAGAATATTAGGGCTACACAAATATCTAATACAATATTTTTTAATTATGATAAGATAAATATGGAAGATATTTAGATGATACGATATATATGGAAGATTTTATAAAGGTATATATAGAAGATGCACATAATATAATAAATTAAAATTGTTAAAGATGGAAGATATTTATATGATACGATATATATGGAAGATTTTATAAAGGTATACATAGAAGATGCACATAATATAATAAATTAAAATTGTTAAAGATGGAAGATTTACTTAATTCGATTAATTATAATGACTATGAGATAACTATATGGAAGTTTAGCATTAAATCAAAAAGAATTATGGAAAAGATAATAATAGAAATATTTATGAATGATACGCATATGAGATAAATATGGAAGATTAGCATTAAATCAAAACAAAAATGGTAAAGATAACCACGAATAATGCAAATATCATTTACGAAAATAAATATGGAAGATTAGCATTAAATCAAAAACAAATATGGTAAAGATAACCACGAATAATGCAAAAAATATTTACGAAAATACCTAAAATTCGAAAATTAAACCTCCTAGAATTAAGGAGAGCGTGCCACCTCATATGTTTCGACTCTAAAATAATAGTATAGATCATAAAATTTATTCATATTATATACATGCTCGAGGCTCAAAGTTGGGTTATTTACACTAATGTACACTTTTTTTGTATGATTTATTGTATTGTTAAAAGGTTGCCAATAATGGATATTGTTGTAAAAACTCTATTTGTTGTTGTCATCTTGAATTTGATGAACCACATTAAAATAAATAACTTTTAAAAGTCTATTCATCAAAGTTTTTGTGTGGCAATTTGCAAACGCTGAAGCCAATTTTGTTGTTTTATGTTTTGTTATACAATTTTTATGTTTTCTTCTATTCTCAACGATTTTGGATGAGTCCTATTTCTAGATCATTTGCTCTAATACTGAGAGAAATGATACACGTTCCATCAAAATATATAAAGAAACAAATCAACAAGATCGTCATGAATGTTGTAAGAAAGCTGTCTTAATCAGAATGTTGGATATATATCACACGGTAGTAGAGTTGACATCAGATCAGCCAACGGTACCTTTCTGAGGCAGCGTCTCAAAAGCAGACACAGTATTCTCAAACCTGACACGTGGCAGCGGTGCGCCGCTCTGTTTGATGGCACAAGCCGTTTTGTCTTCCAGAGGACGACGAGCTTTAAGCATGGAGAAGACATGGAAGTTCAGCCGCCGAGCTTTCTTCATCCCTTCCAACTATTTGTCCTTCGTTGCCTGGGACTAATCCCAACCAAGGAGCTGTTTGCATGAAACGCTTTGTGTCTACCTCTCTCTGCATAAAAACAAATTGTCAGACTAAATCATTAGAGTTTTTAATTAGCCTCAAATCTCCCGCACTGACCAAGACGAGTGGTAGGGCCAAATCTCTCATTAGAGTTTGTAGCCTCAAATAGGACTGACCAAATCTCTCATTATAATTTTTAGCCTCACAATCTCTCACGCTTTGTATCATTTCCTCATCTTTGCCTGATAAATCCTTCTTCAGTCTCGGATTCAAAGCTAGTGAGGTGAGAATTTGTATTTTAAGAACTTTAATTCTCGTTATTGGTTTGTTTTGGGTGATTTATAACTTCTCTAAATCACTAACTCCGTTTGAATTTGTAGAGACAAAAAAGTTTAATTAGAAAACAATTTTTTCTTAATGGAATAAATACACAGGGATGGGCGAAACATGAAAGAATAACATATCGATCTTTGGTAAATGTTTTTAAGGTTTATGCTCTTTCATTCATGTAACAAAATGTAAAAAACTATAATGTCTAAATCATTAAAAAGGTTTTATTTCTACATTGGACGATGAATCAAACCAAGATGTGAATTTAGCTCATCAATTAACAACTGATCATTATCTTTTTAATCGCTAATAACTGATCAACTATAATAAATATCATTATTTAGTACTCTAAAATCGAAACTGTAATTTACTGTAGTTTTTGTAATTATCATTTATAAGAAAAACGTTGATTAAAGACTTAGAGTACTAATTATTTTGTAACATAAGTAAAAGTTATATATAAATTACAGCATCTCACTTGATAACTTTGAAATTAAAACTTAAAGCGATTAGATTTGTGTAGATTTTTAAAAGGGAGAATTAGCTCAATAATAGTATTTTGGTACAAAATTAGTTATGTAACAGAACGTGAGATGTATTTAAGTCTGTAGCAGTGAGAAAGAAATTTTGGACGATTATACCCCTGGCTGAGTGGCTAATTGCATACGGTAAAAAAAGAATCGGACAAAATATGTTTCCTTTATTAATTAATTTTGGTGATAATCTGATGATTTGGTGAAAAGATTTTTTTGAAGAGATGATTCAGATCTTGGTTGAGGCTTGAAACAGAATCGTAATATTAAAGTAGTATGATTGATTTTAGTTGAACTAAAAATCATTGAAAGGGTGGTGATTGATTGTGAAAATCTTTTTCGAAGAGTTGATGTCGTTCTTCTTTGAAGATTGTAACGAAATCGTAAACTAAATATGATTGATTTTGAGTGATTACGATTAAAGGGGTGGTGATTGAATGTGTAAATCGAATTGATTTTGTGTATCAATTCGTCGGATTTCTATATATAGGACAGTGAAGAATTCTTTTATATATTGGAAATCGTTTTTAAGAACAACTATAAATAACTCTGTAGACTATTGCAATGGTGAAGCAAGTAGTGAAGGAGATTGGCAACACATCGAAAAAGGTCAGACATGTAATTGTAGTGGACTATATTCGTGTTGTACTTTAATGTCGTTATAGTTAACTATGATTGTAATAGCTAGTAGTTAACTATTTGTACAGGTGGCAAAGGGGACCGAGGTTGTTGTGATGTTGGGTGATTGGGTTGTTTTGGCGAACGGTGCTTGGCAATTCAAACCGCAGCCTACCCGGATGTGTACATGTATCGTGTTATCATCTAGAGAGAGGTTCGAAACCACTAGTGGCGATGGTGAAGGAAACGTTTTTGTCGTATAATTGAGTAGTAATTTATAGTTAACTATAGTAACTGATTTCAGTAGTGAACTTTATTGCAATAACAAGTGTCCTATAATATTCTATATGTTAACAGGCGTAGAAACTTGTATAGTGAAAAGAAAAGGGAAGGCGGATGTGATGGCTGATGGAGACGTAGATGAGTGGTCTTCCTACTATAGTGATTCCGAGGACGGTGATTGGCACAAATTCGCGTTAATGGATGTCGAAACTTCTGAAAATTGTGAGCGGACAGAAACGCAACGGAGGATCCAGTCCTGGCTGTGAATGAGGATGGAGAATGCTCCCACAAACGGTCGTGTTAGTTGAATCTAATGGACTCTGGTGATGATGCAGACATTGATGATGCCAACTTTGAAAGAAAATGTAGTTCAATATTTGGACTTCGTCAATATGTATAATTCACTATTTATTTAAAAATTGTTAATGATCGTATAGTATACGCTGAAGAAAATAGTGAACGAGTAAGTAATACACTTCACTGTTTTGGCCTAATTTTTATGAAGTTGATTAGTTTGACATCTTTGAGCAATTAGTGTTTTTGACAACATAATTGGTCATATTATACGAGGGGAATTATTATACTTAGTGAAGTTACGATTAGTATTCAAAATTGTAATATAGTTCATTATAGTTACTAGGGTTGGACTCGCGCGTTGCGCGAGTTTAGCTTCTTTCGATATTTTTGTGTTATTTTTCTATGTTTGCTATCAATACCATGTATAACATGAATTAGTAAATATTTTATGTTAGTATATATATCTACATTTATTTTAAAGCTTTCAGTCTCTTAACAATCGGTTAAAACTCAATTACGATATTTCAAAAAAATTCTTTGATTATTTTTTATTAACATCTCTATTCAGCGCTCTTATATATAAATTTGTAATATTTTGATTATTTTCTAATGGCCATATAAATAAAAGTAATTCATTATTTTAATTTTTAATTCGAAAATAAATACTCAAATAATTCCAAAATATGGTTCGTATGATGCATTTATTAAACTTAACGACAAAAATTTGATTTTACTATTTACAATTTTATGTTACTTTGTTTACTTATTTTTAGTAGAACATAACTCAAGCAATGCGTGATTTTTTTGTCTTACACCAATTTATACCTTATATCTTTAAAATAATAGTATTATAACACTTTCATATTTTTCTCTCATACTTCCATAAAATTATATAACATTCTAAATAAAATCGTATATCCTAAAATTTCATCTTATTATCTCATCTTTAATTAGATGGTTTAATATCCTTTTAGTGAAATAATATATATTCTTTATCTTTAGATAACAACCTCTTATATTAACACGTTCATCCCTCAGTGGTTCAAATATGCTCATGTATTTCTTTAACGAATAGGTGTAAGTGCGTTCATGACCCAAAAAAAACCAATAGCCTCTTAACAATTTTCTGACACTCAAGATTATTTTTCTTTGATTCTTTGATGTTGCCAATATCTTTATTCATTTTTTTTACATGTATATTCGTTTTACATATTTCCAATTTTTGAAATTGAATATATAAACTTTTATCGTTATCATAAAATCATAGTAAATACTCAAATATTAATTTCTACTTTTAGTAGTTTATTGACTTATTTTTCGTTTTTTAATTTAATTAAAAAAATTAGTAGCTATAAGTAACAATAAATATAACATAACCATGAATTAAATGAACTTAAAACTAAAATTAATTGTTAAATATTTTTTTTGCCTATGTGGACACCTTAGATGAAGAGAGGACTCCCTAATTATATATATGATTAGATATAGTTCGTTATAATTAATAGATAAAGATGTAGTTCGTTATAGTTAACAGATATAGCAGTATAGTTCATTATAGTTATTATATGTAATTCACTATTCACTTTTTGTTATAGTTATTAGATATAGTTCACTATATGATGATCAAAATAGGGACTACTAAATCCATAAATTTTAAATCCATAAAGTTTGGTCTATGTTTATGAACATCGTAGACATGATGGTAGATAAATAACAATATTGACCAACAACATCAAGCATTAGATTGGAGACGAGAAGTGCAAATAATACGAAAACGTTTTAATTCTCCATTAACGTAAGTCTTAATAACCAAAAACAATAAAGTGAATTTGCAAGTAATACGAAAACGTTTTAAGAAATCCGTACGATGACAACCTAAACTCAACGTAATGGGAGAGGAGAATTGTATTTCGCATAAAGCTTGATGCCATAGTTCTTCCCTGCAACTTTAACACATTTTCTGTCAAATGAAGTGTCGCAGATGCATGCAACTCGAGAAGCAACATAGTAGTGATCATATGTGTACCTACGTATGTATGAAAAAAGTAAGTCTCTACTATATCAAAAAACATTATAATTATCTATGTAATGGGTACTGCAGAGAAATTGTTAACAATATAAACTTATATTTAGCTATAATACATACATGGGAGCTAGTTATCTTACCTGGAATAATAAGCAAAATATGTTACCAACTGAGGTTATATTTGGTCAACAATACACGAGATAGTTGAGTACACAAGTAAACTATCTTTCGAATATAGTTTACTATCCTACCGATCAGTTTAACTACTATAGTTGACTAAGAAGATTGAGTACTAACGAAATTATACAAAGTGGTAAAAGGTTAAAAATGATTACCAATAGAACTTGTAGGCAATAGGATCATGTCTTCTAGCAATAAACAAGATAGCTTTAGCCTCTTCACTGGATCAACTTTTTTCGTCTTAAGCTTCTCACATTTCCGAGTTGGAATCATCTCACCCTTGTTGTCAAACAACAATTGAGTTCCATCCTCGGTGTCTCTATCATCTCCTTCTCCCCATCTTCTTCGTCTTCTCCGCTTAACCCATCTTCCTCTTTGCCGCATATTCTCTCTGGTTTAGAAGATTTTATTGGAAATTTGGAACAATTCAATTTCCGTGGCCACCGCGAATTCAAGTAATGAAAATCGAAATGGTTTTCCGCCAAATACAGTCCCAATCGCTATTAGTAGCCACCTAACAAGAAAGAAGGTAATGAAGAAACTAAGCAGAGGAGGAAACCTTCAACCCTTCTTTCAATAACTTCCTAAACTGAGATGCGAAGAGTATCTCCTTCTTGTCTCGATTTTTATCAAGAAATTTCGCAATAACCCACTATTATCTGATGAAGAAATTGTCATTAACCTTGTTACTAACAGGTTCCCGACCATGGTGAAACAATCTCCTTGGCAGATTCGAATCTTTCATCATTGAGAAGAAGAAATTGATAGAAGGTGAATGATGGGAATATATTGAATCATAGAGAATGAGAGATTTTTATGGCAAAACAATGAAATCGAATAAGAAAAATGATGGGAGTAGATCGAAATGACCTTGACGTGTTGATATTGGAAGAGAGAATAGTGCGGCGGCCAGTAGTTAAACACACATTAGGTTTCGTAATTTTTTTGTTTACAATTTTATGATGGTAAAATCTTGTAAATGTAATTGAGGACATAATGATACTTAATTATTGTCAATAAACCTATTATTCATGCTAATTACCCTTTTTAAAATTCTAAGATTCCATTGTTATTTTTTTTTTGTAATGAACCGGGAGAAAAATCTCCCATATTTTTATTCAAACTCAAAATAAACAATTACACACGAATTTGCCTCGGTTTTGTTGACCCGAGCGCATCATCCCTCAAAATAAAATCTAAATCAGGTGGAACATCCTCCAATAACTGAAATCCTAATGGTAAAGTAAACGCATAGTTCGCCAACCCGTCAGCCAGACGATTAGCCTCCCTATACACATGAGTGATACGGACCATCCAGTCCTTCGAGATATAGCCATGACACAAACGTACCAGGAACGACAGCGGATGAGCATCGCTTATCCCTGTCTTGAGAAAACCTACTACCAACTCCGAATCAACGTCCAACTCCACCCGCGAAAACGCTTCTCCCAGGCAATATACAGGCCATAATAGACACCCCGTAACTCCGCCAGAGGAGCCGAGCATCTTCCTATGTTTAGAACAAAACCCCCACACCACTTACCCTCACCATCTCGCAGTACATCTCCTGCAGTGGCCCTTCCCGGATTCCCACGCGAGGCACCATCCGTGTTCAACTTAATCCAACCATCGCGTGGGGCCGTCCAACCGATCAGTCTCTCGACGAGTACCCTTGCATCTGCCTACTCCATTACCGCTTCATTAGCCTTCTCCACCTCCTTAGCTAAATCCTTAATAAATCGAGTCCGGTCTCGACATTTAGCATTCTCTCCAAACACATCACCACATCTCCACTTCCATCCCCACCATACCGCCATCGCAAACTTCGTGGGCCAAGCAACACCATCCACTCTCGGACCCTCACAGATATTAGCAAAAATCCACTCCAGTAGAGATTGAGAAAAGAACTCTTGTCTCCGTTGGAGAGGAACGATCCTCGTCCAAATACCTGACATCGCCGGACAGTCCCTCAGAATGCGTAAACTTGTCTCCACTCCTCCTTTACACACTGTGCAGATATCTGAGTCGCACAAATGTCGCCTCTTCCTCTCTGCATTTGTCATGATCACTTGATGCCTAACTAACCAAAGAAACACCTGAACCCGTTCTGGAACCCCCACCTTTCATATCCTACCAAAGAAAGCTTCCATGTTTGGTCGTGGCTCTGTATTATGTGTCAACAAGGCATAAGCTGATTTTACCGTAAAGCGTCCGTCCGCACTCTCTCCCCGTGACATATGGTCTTTCGCTCCCGTTACATTATCCAACACACTTGAAATAAGTTCCAACACCGTATGCTCAGGAACATGCGTGTATATCTTGTCTAGTCTCCAACCTGTGTCATTCCTCCAATAGTCACGCACCAATGCATACTCATAATCTGGCGGTGTCGTACCTATGACATCATCCAAAAAGGTTCTATCCAAAGCCCATCTATCACCCCAGAATCGTATCCGGTTACCACCTCTAATCACCCATCTTAAACCCGGAAAGACCACCTCTCTTAAACCAACTCCCACACTCCTCCATACCATCGACCAGTTACTCTTCACGTTCGACCACGATGTATCATGTGTAGTACCCACTTTGTATTTACTCTTGACTACTCATGCCCAGAGACTCTGCTCATCTTGTAAGAGTCGCCACCCCACCTTTGCTACAAGCGCTTTATTCATATCATTAGCCCCACGAATTCCCAATCCACCTTCTCTCTTTGGTTTACATACTTTGTTCCAAGCCACAAGGTGTTGTTTCCGCTTCTCCGACACTCTCTCCAAAATAGCCCCAAACGTCTTCTTGTTCATACGTTTTTGGAGGATTAGCATTCCTAAATAGGTACCAAGCTCTCGGGTCGCCTTAATGCCACTCTCTGCACTTATCTGACCTGCCAAAGTTCTTATCACATTATTCGAAAAGAAAACCTTAGATTTCTCCAAACTCACTTTTTGGCCAGACACTTCACAAAACTCCTCAAGAATTCCTCTAATCACTCGTATTTGTATTACAGAAGCTTCAGCGAACAAGATCAAGTCATCGGCGAAACAGATGTGTGACAACCTTGGTCCACCTTGTGACAAACTGGTCGGCTTCCATTTGTTATCATCAATCGATCGCTCTATGAGATGACATAAACGCTCCATGCATAAGACAAACAAATATGGAGACAGTGGGTCACCTTGTCTCAAGCCTCGCAATGGTTGAAAAGCTTCGGTTTTCTCTCCATTCCACAAAAGATTCATCGACGGACCCGTCACACACTGCATAATCCATTTGATCCATGACTCTGATAGCCCCGCGACAGAAAGTGTATCTTCTAAGAAGTCCCAACGAATCCGATCATACGCTTTCTCCAAATCCAATTTCAAAAGCATCCAACCTTGTTGACCTTCTTTATGTTTCATTGAGTGAACGGCTTCTTAAACAATAACAATATTATCAGAACTTAGACGACCGGGGATACAGCTAGCCTGCGTTGGACCAACAAGCTTAGCTATAACATGTTTTAGCCTTCCCACCATAACTTTGGTTATAGTCTTGAACAAAACATTGCACAAACTAATTGGACGGAATTGTTTTATATTATTCGGTTTCCCCACTTTCTCTATAAGCACTACAAGAGCGTCATTAGTCTCCGGGGGTAGGATCCCTGTCTCAAAGAAGTCTAAGACAAAACGCACCACAAACTCTCCTACTGTATCCCAACAGTGTTGGTAAAACACTGGTTGATACCCATCGGGCCCTGGGGCTTTCAATTTTCCCATCCCTCTGATTGCTTTCTCAATCTCTACCGCGGTAAAAGTCTTATGTAGAGCTTCATTCTCCTCACTGGACAGCGGTATGAAACCTTCTTGTGACAGCCTCTCCACCACGGGGTTCACATCTTCTAATGAATATAACCGCTTGTAGTAATCAATAGCCAACCTCTCTAACTCATGGGTGTCCGAAATCCATCTTCCTGCATCATCTTTAAGCATTTCAATCCGATTCTTCCTTCTACGAATAATGGTGGACGTGTGGAAAAATTTGGTGTTTCTATCTCCCATCGGAATCCATTTCTCCCTTGACTTTTGAAGCCATATCATCTCTTCTTGTTCTAACACCACATCTAACTCTTTGATCAAAATGCTTTCCTTTTCTAATAAGGCATCAGTTGGGGCGCGCTCTAAAGTATCATGTATCTCCTTAATCTCGTTCACCAAATTCTCTTTGCGTCTTTGAGCCTCTCCAAATACTTCCCTGTTCCATTTGCGCAATGTAACTTGAAGGGCATCTAGAGCAGCTGGTGTGCTTATGTTCCCCTGCCAAGAAGCCAACAGTATATCATTAAAACCTCTATGCTGCAGCCATGCTGCTTCAAACCGGAATGGCCGCCGTTTCGGGTTTCCTCCCATAGCAGGTGAAAGCTGAACATAGAGTGGCGCATGATCCGACGATAAGAATGGTAAGTGTGTCACTCTTGCCTCTTCCCATTTTAGTCTAGCGTGGGCGCAGCACAAGACACGATCCAATCTTTTTGCCACAAAATTGCTTTCAACTCTTCCTCTCTTCCAAGTAAACATAGATTCCATTGTTATTGGTTAATGGATTCTTAAATTCTAAATCAAATCCATTGTTATTAAAAAAATCTATGTTTTGTTGATTCTCTAATTCAATTAAAATCCATTGTTATTGGGAAATGAAATCTTTATAATTTTACTCATACAACATGATTTTCAAAATACTAGAGATATACATGATATTATTGAAATTCATGCTAAAAAAAACACACACACAACATCAACAAAAAACCCAACGATCAAAGCAACTTTTTTTGCTTTTCTCATCATAACAAAAATCAGAATTTATAAAGGAAAGATAAAAAAATCATAGGATAACAAATGAACACCAAGAAAAATTCAACGTAGTATAAGAACACCAAGAAAGCAAAAACTCATTATTCGTAAAAAGAAAAAGCAAATTTCACGACCTCATCATTATTGTTGACTTCTAATTCCCATTGCATATGTAATGTTAATGGCAATGTTGAAAATGATGGTGTCAATGGTGTAGGTTAATTAGCTCACGTCTAATTAAAAGAAAAACATGCCTAAAGTGGAGTTTAGAATATTGACAAATATAATACTTGAACTTTTTAGAGAAAACTATGAATATATATATTACTTTGTGTGGAAAACAAATTATTACAAATTCATGAGAATCAGTAGTAATCCGTGAGAATAATTTATAAGAATCCATGAGAATCAAATGTAATCCATGAGAATAATTTTTAAGAATCCATAAGAATTGAAAAAATCTCACAACTTTTAAAATCCATAGATTCTACATAATCCATCAATAAATAAGTACCCCTAATACTTTTGTCTAAACAATTATTGTAACTACACCAAGAAAGACAATGAAGACAATTGTTTCCTTTCTAACTCTTCTAATCTTTGTTTCATCATGTAAGTTTCTCCTCGTTTAATTAGGCTATATATATATGTGTGCGCGCGTGTATCATGTAATATTTATATCCTTTAAATATTTTTTTTTTAAAATTTTAATTTGATATATATATATTTTTTTTTTTTTTTTTTGTAGGTATGTCGAATATCCTTGCAGAATCTACCTTAGGAGGAAATGCTCTTTCTTTTAACCATGCTAAAAGTCCTCAGAATAACATCAAAGTTGATTTTTGTCATAAATGTTTAAGGCGTTGTTTAGCTAGACCGCTGTCAAACATGGCGAGTTGTAAAAACTCTATTTGTCGTTCTCATCGCCAATAGGATGACTAGTATGGTTTTTAAAATGTATCAAATATTAACTTAAGCATTATTCATACTATACATTTTTTTTGGCTAAAATTATAAATACTATACATACTCGAAGCGCAAGGTTTATGGGAATGTATAGAGCCTAAGTAGACACCCATTAACAAGCCAGTATTAATTATTTTTGCCAAACAAATATATAAGCTAAAATGTATGATTTATTGTATTGTTAATAAGTTGGCAATTATGGATAGTTGTAAAAACTCTATTTGTTGTTGTCATCTTGAATTTGATTAACCACATTAAAATAAATAACTTTTAAAAGTCTATTCATCAAAGTTTGTGTGGCAATTTGCAAACGCTGAAGCCAATTTTGTTGTTTTATGTTTTGTTATACAATTTTTATGTTTTCTTCTATTCTCAACGATTTTGGATGAGTCCTATTTCTAGATCATTTGCTCTAATACTGAGAGAAATGATACACGTTCCATCAAAATATATAAAGAAACAAATCAACAAGATCGTCATGAATGTTGTAAGAAAGCTGTCTTAATCAGAATGTTGGATATATATCACACGGTAGTAGAGTTGACATCAGATCAGCCAACGGTACCTTTCTGAGGCAGCGTCTCAAAAGCAGACACAGTATTCTCAAACCTGACACGTGGCAGCGGTGCGCCGCTCTGTTTGATGGCACAAGCCGTTTTGTCTTCCAGAGGACAACGAGCTTTAAGCATGGAGAAGACATGGTTATTCAGCCGCCGAGCTTTTTTCATCCCTTCCAACAATCCTTCCCATCCCTTACACAAAAAAAGACATTTAAACAGAGAAAAGAATAAACTCTGAGATGAATATATACAGAAGCTAAAATGCTATTTGGTTTCCACTACGTTTCTTTATTTCATAAACCAGACTAGACAGTAGACACCATTAAAATGTAACTATTTGTGCACAAAAATTGTTAAATGAGAAGATGGAGAAAGCAAAATCTACCTGGAGGTTTTGAGAATTCCTATGAGTATGTGAAGCAGAAACAGTTTCAACCTCAGAGACATTGAGTACTTGGTACGAGAAATCAAACAACTCAAAATGAAGTTGCTGTCCAAGCAAATAAATGATGGTGCAACCACCCCATGCTATCGAATCACCAAGGACTTCGTGTTGAGTTGATTGTGGAACTGTTATCTCCTCGAGATATCCCTGAGTTCATTGCAAATTTTCAGGCATTGAGGAGATAGAAATATTAAAAAGATGTTTTAAAAAGGTTTTGCGGTTTTGGCTTTGCTTACGATCTGAAGACCACCGTAAATCCGGTAAAAATCCTTTGAAGTTGTAATATCGATGAAGCCTGTCTTTGGAGGAGCACTCCATTTACTACAATATTTGTCGAGCGATGCACTTGTGAATGCAAGAGTATATTCAAGAACACTTCCACCGTTCATGTTCGCCTTATACAAAAGATCTGCACACATAGTAACACCAAGACGATTGAAACTTTGTTGTAAAAAGAAAAGAGTAAACAAAGATACTGATCACTAAAATAGGTACAGGTCCTAACTAACCCGCAGCTTCTGCCTGTTTTGACATTGTGTAGAATGCTGCTGGATTAAGGCAACCGGGACTTGACACAACTGCAGAAGTTGCTGACTTTAAGAGATTAACAAGTGGGCTTTCACCCTCTTGAGCGTTAACTATCTGTCCTTCGGCGCCTGGGACTAATCCCAACCATGGAGCTGTTTGCATGAAACGCTTTGTGTCTACCTCTCTCTGCGTGACAACAAATCGTCAGACTAAGTCATTAGACCTTTTAGCCTTAAATCTTTCACAATATGTCTGATAAGACTGACCAATACGATATCAAGAAGTCCCATTGTATATATCACACTTCCAATTTCCTTTATTCCTCGTAAAACTTCTGATTTGAGTTCTGACTTTGTGCCCCAGTTTAGTTGTTCTCTAATAAGCCTCATACAACCTGTAATTGAAACAAACAAAAGCATCAATGAACAAGAAATATACAACACACAAAATCGAAATACATCAATAATACTGAAACAGGACATCAAATACCTGTGACACCACCATCAAAAGAAAGCAATCCAATAGACTTGGGCAATGCTTCTTGCAATCCAGAGATCATTGGCTCAAGTGTTGTTATCTGAAATTGTTAAACATAAGATCTACTTTCGCTGTCTCCTTGTACAATTAGTACGGAGGCAAAAGGAAAATTTGGTACGAAGTGTACATATACCTTATTAGATATATGATCCAGCAAAGCTCTTATAAGCCAAGGCAATGATCTAGATCCAAGAAGTTTCACTATGGAAAATAAATGTGGTATCCCGAAAAATCCACTATGCAATCGTGCAAAACTTTGATGCGCTGCGTTTAAGTCCTACCACAAAAAAAGGCATGAAACAAAAAACTTAAGATGAGGCTAATAGAAAACACAATGCAGGCATTGATATAAAATCGAAAACGGGACTCTAAGACGGTTTTGGAACCAATTGAAAGTAAAAATGATTTAAGAGATTGCTCGTTACTTGAGTGCCACAGTAGAAACTAGGCTTAGCAGAAGGCACTGATGGTTTCTGAGTAGGAGGAACTTTGGATGATCGGACAAACCGCTGTGTGGTATTGCAAAGAATGAAGTTTGGTAGGAAATCACTCTGCATCTCTGACCAAATCTAGTAGGGGAAAAAAGAACCAAGGATAAAGAAAAGGTGGGAAGACAATAGACTCAGAACTTATAATTCCGTCAAGTATCGTAGGCTGACCTGTGTAGCAAGTCGACTGGAAAATGAGACGAGAGAAATGTTTTCTTGCATTTCATTCAACATGAGGCTGAAAGTATCTATGGAAAGATCTTGTGAAAGCAATTCATGCGAGTGCTTTAGGATATCGATAAGCTTCTCCAATTCCTGCACTTGAGGAAAGCATTCACTTTGTATATCATATAGTAAGCAATGCTAATGCACAAAGAATCACGAAAAACAACTTACCACTATAGCACATAGGTCCTGAGACTCGAAACGGTCAAAGAGAAACTCTAGATTCTCTCTAAAAATTTTATTCATCCTTTGGGCGATCAAACTTCTTAAATTAATTGTTCTACCAAGTATCTGCACATCACAACAAATTCAGTTGGAAGATTGTATAAACATGCCAAGCCACGCATAATTAGATGCAATGCTTGAAACATATAATGTCATAACAATGGAGCGAAAGATTCAACTAGTTGCAGCTTTCTCTATCTGTCCACCCATAAAAAAGAGAGCAGTATAATTGTTCACCTTTACTTTTGTCATCTTAAATAACGCAGTAAACCTCACAGGCTGGATGGAGAACTTTTCACCATTGTCCAAGGCAAAGAGAAATGATGGATCAAGAAGCTCACTGTTGAACTCAACAAAAGTTTAGCTCCTCTCATTAGTTAATAGTGAAGCAGATGAATATATGAAAACCACGTAATTAGATACCTTGCGGACCAACTCTTGTAATATGTGAATATAGACTCCGAGAGCCTAGCAACAAATATATCAAAACCATGGTCCACCTACGTAAAGAAGACATGATACAAGAAACGAAAATTATTGTTCAGGAACCCTTTTATTCAAGAAGACATATAAAGGCTATTGCTGTTGAGATCGGCATTAAACACTAATTACCTCAGCCTCAATTTCATCATAGAGGAATCTCTGCCTCAGAATAACCAGAGCTTGTTGAGCTGAGTCATTATAAATGTCAAAAGGCAGCAGAACACTCTCAAGAAGGCCCGAATTCTGGGCATCAAGAATGTAATCTACCAGCATCCATGGTAGCGAGCATTCAATAGGAAACTGCAGCAGTGAACGTACAAGTATTAGTGAAAACAAGTCAGGGATGAAGTGAAAGACAAAAGTGGCAAAATATAATTATAAACCTTTTCATATTGCCGCTTACCTGAATAACACGTGAAGACTCCAGGTAAAATTCTCTAAACCACATGAACCCGAGATCAGTCAATATTCCAATACTTGCTGCAGCCACCATGATCGAGGTTAAGGTATCAGCATATGAAGCTAATGATTATCGGGATGGCTCAATAAAACTCAAAAAGACATTAAGCCTGTGTTTTACCGGAGTAATCCAATATGTGCAGGAAAAAGCTGAGCTTGTAAAAGAAAGTCTCCAATTGCTTTAAGTCATTAACTGGAATTTCAGAGCCATTATTTCCAAAGAATCCCCCTGGCCTCCTTAGATTTCCACCAGACACAACCTCATATATCAAAAACTGCAAGCAATGCACCTAAAACAGTAAAACAGCAATGAGTTTAAGCACTGGGTCTTACCATCCGTTTTTGTATCTAAACTAATCATGAAATCAATCCACACCTGTGCTGCTGTTGGGGCAACTGGCCTCGGGTAAAAGAAGTTTGCTCTGCTTTCATCACCTCCATGTTGTGAAGATGGCATCTCATGTTCGGGTCTGGTATTTGCCATCCAGTCAGCTGAAAGTGTCCGCATATCAGAAAGAATCCTGAAATGCAATCACACATATGATAGTTAAAAATCTGAAAAGCTTAAGTTTAAGGGAATGTGAGTTGAAATAGCAAGAAAAGAAAGGAAAACTTGTTCACCTTGAAAGATCTTTCTTCTTTCGGAAGGTGGTACGCAACATTGTGGCTAACGTGTTTTGTACAAAATCTTGAACTTCAGCATGTATTGTCTCCCACAAAGCGTCTGCAACTAATGTGTCACAGCGCTGCAACATCGATCCTACACTCTTTATATAGCCAACAAGTTCTACCAAGGCTTTTCTTTCTTCTGCCATATAATTGTACCTCACCACCTATTGCAAAAAAATAAATAATTGTTACCATGAAAAAGAAAATTATATATATTGAGAAAATGTTTACATTGTTTAAATATTCCGCAAGTTTTACCTTCTCGTAATCCGAATATGATCCAGAGGCTTCCTGCGTCTCTGCTGCATCCCTACAGGGGCGAGAGAATTTCCAGGCACATTGTTCCCAAATGCGTGCAGTCCATCTGCTTAACAGTTGGAAACCTTCAACAACCATATCGTACATGTTTCCTTTGACCTCTCTGCACCATTCAGTATATGCTCCATCATTTGACTTCAACAGCAACAACTGCATGAAAGCAAGTGAGAAAAACAGCCTAGAGACTCAAGATAAGAGCAAGAAATCGGAACTCCAGCGAAAGTAATAAGCTCGAGCACCTGATTCATGGCTGAAGCAAATCGGATTGTGAAATCATCGTGCTCAGCACGCAGAGCTCCAATGTGATTGACTATCAAATAATGCCTCTGATATGTAGAATATGTAAAGGCTTGCAATTTTCAAAGCATGTGTTCAATTTACAGTAATCCAGATAACTTTTAAATAGGTGAAAACAGTACAAAAAATTTAAAGGATATTCTAGAGCTTCACGTGGAGGGAGCTCATGAGGTGCTGGAAGGGTCAGAAGGCGAGTTTGTGATGAGAACTTTTGAAAGTATACAGACAATTCTTTCAAAATTGCAGCAGGAGAAAGATGGAGATCTGGAAACGCAGGAATGACAGGATCATTCTGATAACCGAAAAAACACAACAAAGAAGGTTAGCATGTCGTGAAGGCTTTGAGGTATATTGGTTGTGAACTCAGGTATAGTATGAACTTCAATACCTTGAAAATGTTGATCAATCTGTTGAGTTTTACCCTCTTGTATAAAGCCTCAGTATCTTTCTCAGATGGTGTTGCTAAGACAACAAGAACGGGCAAGACGCGGAGAAGAATATACCGCTCAGGAAAGAGGAGAGCAAAATCCAACTCCAGAGACTCAACGATGAAGACTATGAGAACTTGAAGAATATCTTCAACACTGATTTTAGTTTTAAGGAATCCAAAAGTTTGAAATATAGTCAAATAGCTTAAGGGGCTTAAACAGCATGCATATCTCGAGTAGAGAAACCCGTATAATATCTGTAAGCAATACGATGATGATAAATGTCTAGAAGAAAGGATACTTGTTCACACGGAACATTTCAACATGCAAATTTAGTAAAATCGCCCATCTTGTGCTCAGGAAAATCTGCATACATAAGAAGTCTCCTTTCCATTTATGACAGTTCTCAGGGAAGGCAATAAGAAAGGAAAGCAAAAACAAGCCATGCAAATACCTGCAAATCATCTAACTCTTCTCTCATTGTATCCGTATCTTGCCACTGGGCACTGACTTGAGTGAATGTTCTGAAAAGCGTGAAATAGTAAAGCGTCTATGAAATTACTTCAACTCTTAGAAAACATTGTTAGTCGCCAATATAAATCGTGATGGCCATAGATCTATCTACATTCAAGTGTCCTATCTACAGAGAGAACGTAAAGGCAAGATAAAAAAACTGTTATAATATCTTTTACCTTTTATACCAAGAGAAATCATTAGGAATGCTAGCTTTAGCATTTTTAAGATGATCAAGCTGAACCAAGACATCAAGCAACTTTAGCATTGACCTATATTAAGTAAAACCACTTTTAAGTTACATGCAGGAGGAGTGTTTAAATATTCGAGGATTTATACAGAACATGATAAAAGAGAAGTTATAATTTACCAAAGATGTGTGACTGTGGGGCCATTGATGCGCCGTTCAGGTCTTGAAAATCGCTGCATATCAGCAGCTAACTGGACATATATAGAGCATATAGGCAAATTATGTCTTACGGAGGAATGTAAATGAACAGAATCAGAGGGGGGAGGAAGTACACCGCACTTTAGCTGAAGCTGACGATTGCCATCTCTGAATTTCACGTAAACGGCTCATTTCTAAGTCCAAAACTTGATATGTTTCTAGATACAAATCTGCTTGACTATGCTTCATAGATTCGGGAAGCTGCAATTAAGGAAAAATCTGTAAATTATGGAAGAGACAAAAACAAGAACACCCAACCAAAGAAATACCATATTGAATCCTATTTCAGTAGTTACAAACATCCATGGTTATATGGCTTTTCTTTTTGCATTATACTTAGTACTTCAAAAGAATTATCATATAGTTACAGCTAGATTCGAACATCATGAATGAAAAAATTACTCATAGCATAATCCTCAAAGTTACTTTCTAAGAAATAGCATGTCTAGAAGTAGATAAACAGTGGGAAATAGTAATTGATTTCACAAGCTGAACTAAAGGTAAAACCTGAGGTAGTGCTTTGACACAACTTCTATATGTATATAGAATTGAAGCCATCTCCTTCCCTTCTTGTATAAGTGTATTCTGCATACAATTGGTCATAAAATGACTCGAATACTCAATCATTCTGCATACAATTGTACAAAAACAATAAAATGTAGCGATCAAATCTTAATTCATAAAATGAAGCAAAAGAAGAAGAGTCACATACCAATTGGTTAAGAGCTTTTGTGTCTTCAGATAGAGACAATCGGTATGCTGCAACATCACTATATTCTACAAAAATCAACCATCTCAAAATCAGTTGTCTATAATGCTAAAAGAATGAAACATAAAAGAAGTAAAAAGAAACAAACCGATGGGACTGTCGGTTGCTGCTCTTTCAGCAGAAACCATCAGAGCTGGTCCTTGGACTTCTGGTTGCTCATCCTATCATGTCCCCAACACAAAATTTCAAAATGCTTCAAGAATTTTTGCAACAGTGACTCCAAAATTTCAAGAAACTACTTAAAAAAATCTACAGAATTTTACTATTTGACAGCTAACTAGGAAATACAAGTTTGAGGATTATCAAAGATCCACATAGAAATACGCAATATATCAAGAAAATGGATAAAAAAACGAAGAACTCCTCTCTTTTCTAGTCAAATTTCTGAAATTAAACTCCAGAGAGAAACATTATAGTCAAAGATCGCGAAAAAGAAGCACAAGTTCTAAATTTAACAAAAAATGACAATTACCTCTAACGAGAAAGTGGAAAGAGCTGCGATTGCTTCCTCTACAGGAACCGCCATTGTCGTCTATTGACTGACCTGGAAAGATCAGAACCAATTAGCAGCCGAAAGTAAACATGAGCGAGGCTGAAGGAGAAAGCTTTCAACTTTGAGTTTCTTACCCAACAAAAATGGAGAGTTGCTACTACTTGATTCGGCTTATGTTGTGATTCTTTGTAAGACAGAGATCGAGAAATTCTCCTAGTATAGCTCTGTCCTAACCGAAGTTGGAAGCTTTCATTTTCTTGTAAACCAATTTGGAGAAAATGTTTCTTTTTTCGGTCCTCTTTGTTTTGACTACTGTTCGTCTTTTCACCTAGTGTTTATTTGTTGATTGCAATCGTAATTTTTCGATATTTATATATTAACTATTTGATTTGTAAATAATCTTCGACTTTGGCCTAAATTTTGATCATGAACCCACAATTAGGGAGAATGATGATAATAATAATAATTAGAGTAATAAGGCGTCAAAGAGAAGGATCCAGTAATTATATAATGTGAAGTATAAGTTATGAATTGAAGAAATGAACTACGGATTTTATTTAACCGCAATGAGCTCCTTGGGATGAATGGTTATGGCAGCAATTTAAAGGCACACACAAAAATGTTTGTAGCAACTTAATTTTCAAAATTATTTGTAGTGTTAACATATTTCTATATTTCACTAATATTCTAATATCCCAAAACTAGTTTACATATTATATAGGGTTATTACTATTATACATATTTTTTCAAAAGTATTATCTTTTATACACACTTTTTGAGATTGAGGCATTTTTTATAGATATTCTTATTATTTTTTACCAAACTATTGGTACCCTTCTTTTTGGGGACCACTTTATATTTTAGGACCACACTCTCTCTCCTCTTTTGTCCACATCAACGGAATTTTTTTTTCTTTAGTTTTGCTTCTTCTCCTCCACCTTTTTATAATATTAAAATTGAATCAATTTTTTTTATCAAATTCAAACCACAAAAATATGAGTTTTTATTCATCTCTTTAACCCGACCTCACCTTTTTTCTAAACCAAAACAAAAGATCTAACCTTTTTTTATTTGGTTTCTTCTCCTTCATCCGTAATTTATGAATCCTAGTTTCTATTTATTACCGGTGACAACGAACCAGTGGCGGGATCTTAGGATTCAGTGGTTGAAGGAATGTGCACATATGAATGGTCATGTATCGATGGTCATGCACATGTTTTAATAAATTCTTTAATGATTTAGACAAATAATTCTTTAATGTCTATATACACATGAACACATATGCATAATGTTTGACCACGAGGACTCAATATTACTTGACAAAGTGAAATACTAATAGTTTATTAAATGGATTATATTACTTGATCATGAAGATTCGAACATACAATTATCCTAGTGAAGCTCGAAATGTTGACAGTTTATTAATTGACCATCAAGATGTGACCATACGAATACATGGTATATGAGTTGTTACTATCTAGTAAAATAAGTTTTATAGTAGAATAAATAAGAGTTTATTACTCCTACAGGTTCTTTTGCAAAAAGTTTTTACAATAGACATACTTTATATCCAAAGTATACTTTTGTGTTGTAAAAAGACAAAAATGGCCCTCTAGTAACTCGGGAGAGTGATGTGGTAAAGAGATAAATGAATTTTTACTCTCCACGAGTCATCCTCAGTTACTTTTCTAAACCAAATTTACAATAGATCAGATTTTGTATTAGATGTGATTCTGTCGGAAACCACCGCGACCCACTACCAAAATCCTCGATGACGCAAACGAAGAAGAGCTTTAGATCCATCATCGACTACATCTCAAAACCAAAACGCGCGACGACGCAGACAAAGAAGATTGTTAGATCCATCATCGATCGCAACCCACCACCATCTCTCGGCCTCCCACCTCCGTTAATCCTTATCAGAGATTATGAGGTTTGACCAGAAACTAATCACAATCTGGATTTGAGTCACATTAACTTGTAAAATGTTGGTCCGTTTGATAAAAAACTTTGAAGATTTGAAAATCAGTTTTATTTATGCAAATGAAGTTTTAAGGGTTATTTTTTTTCTTATGTCTTTGTGTTTGCTTTCTATGTAATAGGATAGTGTGAAAGAGTCAAGATTTGTTTCTTTTGTACATGGTAACTCGTCCACCGATTATCATCCAATCATATATAAATTTTTTCTTTGTACAGGTAACCCGTCCACGAATCAGAACCGTGTCGTATCTGTCTCTGTGGATGAATTAGTGTGGTCACATATATATTTTTCTTTCCACTGGAAACTCCTCTTTCCATTTCCTTTTTCATTCTCTAATAGCTCAATTGGATTTGTCTCAACATCAGACCCTACAAATGAAAATCCATATCATCATCAGCCATGACATCAAAACTCAGAGAGACAAATGTACTCAAAACAATTTTTTTTGATTCATTGACACATACACACCATCATGACTCCCCATATCAAAATCAATACCACCATCCGATCTAGTATTTTCCTAGAGCTTATGAGCTTACTTGAAATCGAAAAATTATCAAACTCAAACACTCTTACTGAAACACGCAAGCGAAAAATTAGCTAAAGATTTTCAATTCTTGGAATAGCTTCTGGGTTTGAACATTTTCATAAGCTGAACCAATAAATCTGAACCAATAAGTATACGATTCATAAGCTTCCTTACTCTGTACAAAAGAAAATAAAGCCAAAACTGAGTCATGACGAGTCAACTCACTAATTCATTGAGTCTTATATAAATCCTTCAGGGATGACTATGTATCTTTCATATCCAACATATATTCTTATCCTCTTTTGAGGTTCCATCATAGAGCGCTGTGGTGGTTCCATCATAGAGCGCTGTGGTGGAACACTTTTCACATTCATAGATCTTTTTGAATGAAAGATCGTTCAGATGGAAACTATTTGGTTTCTAACCCTAAACCAATAATGATGGGGAGAACAATAACTTATTCATTGGCTTGATGCGAATCAATGCTACTAAAATTTTGTATATGAACATGAGCTTCAGGATGTTCAACATTTATCCCAATGGACATATATAATTAGGCTTCAAACATAAATTCTGAAACTTGTAAGAAAGTAACCTCGCAAACTCCAAGTTGCTGGTTTATCACAAGGAAAAATGTGACCTTCTAGGATGCAACAATCGAGTCAATGCGTCCATTGAATCGATGCATCTAAATGTCACGAAGTGGGTGATCAGCCCATAATCATCTCCTTGTATATATTTCAGAAAATTGATAGAGTCCAAATCATCTTTGACTGGTGAAAGCCATATTATCATATTGCTTTCTGAGCAAACAACCTATGATAAATCATTAGGAAGAATTTTCTGGTTCTTCACTTAATGTCCACATAATTCTCAATTATGTTTTCGCATCATTATCAAACCAGGATGACCAATCCGGTTAAGCCAATCATATAATTTTTTGGTAAACTTTTGGTTTACTTTCATTCTTAGTAAACTTCTGGTTTACTTTTTTATTGCTAATCACTTTCTCCCTCGAGGGGATATCATAATCAAATGAACTTCTCTAGTCCATGATAACCAAGCATGAATTTGGACCATGAAGCATGTAGCAATAAACGAGATATTATAGTAAAGTAAATCTTACAGTAAATCTATAATAAAGTAAAGTAAATCTTATGGATAAATTTAACTAAAACATATATAAATATATGGTATGAGAATCAAGAATTTAGAAATGGAGTGTACCCGGAAAATCTAAAGCCAATGATGAGTATCGTCAGAAAGTGGTGATGATGCGGTCAATTTGGTAGCTACTTTCTCAAGGATTTAATTTGTATAATCCTTTTCTTTTATATATGTAAGATATTATATTCACTTCAGGGAATATATCAAAACTAGTCAAATATGAGTATGATTTATTATCAGTAACTCATATATATTTTCTCATCCTCAAGAAGAATCCATAATATTTCTTAAATTCTTGTTCATGACTTTGTGTCTATAGGACAACATTACTTGCATGGAAATTTTATTATGTATGCTTTACCAACTCCGCATTAGAGATATTCTCTCAATATAATATCAATTTGCAAGTAATTCTAACATACCTTAATTATATTCACTCACAGACTTTTAGTCTTGTAATCTTGGATATAGCTAGATTTAGCCAATTACATAGCTAGTTTTATGTAATATCACATTCTGGTGATCACACTTTTCCTTTAAGAATTGTTTGAAGAACTTAGTGAACATAATCTTCTAAATATGTCACTTATTATGTTCATTTGTAGTCTATGTGAGATTCTCTAATTCTCCCCCTCGAGATGATATGAAACTTCAGGTTCATCTATCTCGAATTGTATCTCACTATATAATTAACAAAATATCTCAATTTGGGTCATGTATTTTATCATCCAATTATTTGTATGATTGGGAGAGTATAATGCATCAATGATTTCAAACTACATTGTAATCATACTAGATTCTTTCATCATCAAATGACATAAATCTCTTATTTCTTACTATCTTTATTTTCTCACTTCTAGTGAAAATTTAAGTTCTTGAAAGAAACATGTTAGACTTTGCTCATGACCATTTAAGATAGTTTCTGTAGCCACTTCCTTGATTTAGTGTGCTCTTATATATATATAACGTG
Organism: Arabis alpina; assembly: GCA_900128785.1. Taxonomy (NCBI): domain Eukaryota; kingdom Viridiplantae; phylum Streptophyta; class Magnoliopsida; order Brassicales; family Brassicaceae; genus Arabis; species Arabis alpina. The sequence goes on from LT669795.1 coordinate 16,239,546, forward strand.
TCACATTCACTTCAGAGAATGGACCAAAATCAATCGAATGCGATTCATGAATTTTATTGTAAAATAACAAGATGACATAAAGTCATGCACACTTTACTACCTCTACCGAGAGGAGATTTTACTGTCCAGTAAGATCATAATCACGTCATAATATCTTAGATCATGTATGTCTCCATATGTCTAGATTTAATTTCATAGACTCATTAGACCAACAAATATCAAACAATTAAAAATTTGTTGATCAAGACAATGCAATCTCAATTTAAAGCATGTGTAAAAACATGTGTTGCAATATGAAAGCAATAAGAAGCATGAACTTGCGATCAAACATGTGTTACTTATAATATGAAGTAATACTTAACTCGATGGAAAATATATGAAAATTATTTAGCTCGATCATAATAGAAATTCAATTTATAATTATAAAATATTTTTGTTTAATAGAAGAGAAGCGTTAATCATGATCGATTAATTTTATAATAAAATATGTGATTTTAAGAACCAAAAACGTATTAAATTCCGTGTGTTAATTAGAGTAGCTTTATACGAGTATGATTAAAAAAAAAAAATTAATATATATATAATTATGATTTGTGAGAATTACTCGATGATAAACATAGTATTCATGAATTAACATGTATATGTTATCGAATCACAAAATCAAACTTAAAAATAAAAACATAAAATTGTTTAAAAATAAAATAAAATAATATATATATATATATAAGTATGATTTGTGAGAATTACTCGATGATAAACATAGTATTCATGAATTAACATGTGTATGTTATCGAATCACAAAATCAAAGTTAAAAATAAAAACATAAAATTGTTTAAAATAATAATAATTAATATATATAAGTAAGATTTGTGAGAATTACTCGTTGATAAACATAGTATTCATGAATTAACATGTGTATGTTATCGAATCACAAAATCAAACATAAAAATAATTTATAAAATAATTTTTTTTTTATTTTATCAAAGCAATTATAAAACTAACGTGATACTATATATGAAGTATGACGTTAACCTTATGCTTTACCAAATAAAATTAGATGTGCCGTATGCTAAAGTGAGAGAGATTCACTTACCTTAATGAAAAATAAAGTGGAACCGAAGCAAAGTGCGAGATGTTAGAAAAGTTAGGGTTTTACTCAAGTGGCTAGGGTTTTACTTTAGTGACTAGGGTTTTACTCAGTGGTTAGGTTATCGTGCTGATAACGTGTTGTGAGAAGAGAAGAGAATAGGAATTGGTTGTGTTATGTATTATTCCATGAGAAGTATAGAGTATATATAGGGATACAATACTTGGAGAGGAATTAGGGTTTAGGGATATTCTAGAACATGGGCCTCTAATGGACATCCACTAAATGGGTTTATAACAGGGTTATTACTATTATACATATTTTTTCAAAAGTATTATCTTTTATACACACTTTTTGAGATTGAGGCATTTTTTATAGATATTCTTATTATTTTTTACCAAACTATTGGTACCCTTCTTTTTGGGGACCACTTTATATTTTAGGACCACACTCTCTCTCCTCTTTTGTCCACATCAACGGAATTTTTTTTTCTTTAGTTTTGCTTCTTCTCCTCCACCTTTTTATAATATTAAAATTGAATCAATTTTTTTTATCAAATTCAAACCACAAAAATATGAGTTTTTATTCATCTCTTTAACCCGACCTCACCTTTTTTCTAAACCAAAACAAAAGATCTAACCTTTTTTTATTTGGTTTCTTCTCCTTCATCCGTAATTTATGAATCCTAGTTTCTATTTATTACCGGTGACAACGAACCAGTGGCGGGATCTTAGGATTCAGTGGTTGAAGGAATGTGCACATATGAATGGTCATGTATCGATGGTCATGCACATGTTTTAATAAATTCTTTAATGATTTAGACAAATAATTCTTTAATGTCTATATACACATGAACACATATGCATAATGTTTGACCACGAGGACTCAATATTACTTGACAAAGTGAAATACTAATAGTTTATTAAATGGATTATATTACTTGATCATGAAGATTCGAACATACAATTATCCTAGTGAAGCTCGAAATGTTGACAGTTTATTAATTGACCATCAAGATGTGACCATACGAATACATGGTATATGAGTTGTTACTATCTAGTAAAATAAGTTTTATAGTAGAATAAATAAGAGTTTATTACTCCTACAGGTTCTTTTGCAAAAAGTTTTTACAATAGACATACTTTATATCCAAAGTATACTTTTGTGTTGTAAAAAGACAAAAATGGCCCTCTAGTAACTCGGGAGAGTGATGTGGTAAAGAGATAAATGAATTTTTACTCTCCACGAGTCATCCTCAGTTACTTTTCTAAACCAAATTTACAATAGATCAGATTTTGTATTAGATGTGATTCTGTCGGAAACCACCGCGACCCACTACCAAAATCCTCGATGACGCAAACGAAGAAGAGCTTTAGATCCATCATCGACTACATCTCAAAACCAAAACGCGCGACGACGCAGACAAAGAAGATTGTTAGATCCATCATCGATCGCAACCCACCACCATCTCTCGGCCTCCCACCTCCGTTAATCCTTATCAGAGATTATGAGGTTTGACCAGAAACTAATCACAATCTGGATTTGAGTCACATTAACTTGTAAAATGTTGGTCCGTTTGATAAAAAACTTTGAAGATTTGAAAATCAGTTTTATTTATGCAAATGAAGTTTTAAGGGTTATTTTTTTTCTTATGTCTTTGTGTTTGCTTTCTATGTAATAGGATAGTGTGAAAGAGTCAAGATTTGTTTCTTTTGTACATGGTAACTCGTCCACCGATTATCATCCAATCATATATAAATTTTTTCTTTGTACAGGTAACCCGTCCACGAATCAGAACCGTGTCGTATCTGTCTCTGTGGATGAATTAGTGTGGTCACATATATATTTTTCTTTCCACTGGAAACTCCTCTTTCCATTTCCTTTTTCATTCTCTAATAGCTCAATTGGATTTGTCTCAACATCAGACCCTACAAATGAAAATCCATATCATCATCAGCCATGACATCAAAACTCAGAGAGACAAATGTACTCAAAACAATTTTTTTTGATTCATTGACACATACACACCATCATGACTCCCCATATCAAAATCAATACCACCATCCGATCTAGTATTTTCCTAGAGCTTATGAGCTTACTTGAAATCGAAAAATTATCAAACTCAAACACTCTTACTGAAACACGCAAGCGAAAAATTAGCTAAAGATTTTCAATTCTTGGAATAGCTTCTGGGTTTGAACATTTTCATAAGCTGAACCAATAAATCTGAACCAATAAGTATACGATTCATAAGCTTCCTTACTCTGTACAAAAGAAAATAAAGCCAAAACTGAGTCATGACGAGTCAACTCACTGTTGACGTGGATCAAATGCAGAGATGAGTTTCGTTTCATTCTCGAAGCTTCCTTCACCGTGTGTAATATCTGAGATCGTCAAATTGATTTTACTCTTTTGAATCATCTCTTATTCAAAAACAACGAAATCTGATTTTTTTTTTAAATTGAAAACACAACCTAAATGATGTCTCTACCAACATATCTTAACAAGACCAAATCGATTACGATTCACCGTGGAGTTGTATTCCGTATCACCAAGAGATTGCTCGTCAATACTCTGGTGGGATGTGTGTGCTTGCTCCGCCGTGCGGTGACCGATTCTCCGACGCAAATCTAGCACTCTAAGGTGGAGATATGATCTGAAGAAGAAAGAAAGCAAATCAATCAAAGATTTTGGGTTTCGTCTTTTTCTTCAGATCGTAGAAGTTTTTTGGTGCAGAGATTTTGTAAGATCTGGTTTCATATCAAATACACGGCCATGATCAAATGAGTGAAAAACAAATCGATGGCCAAGATTAAAAACAATGAGAAAATCTGATAATTTATTTACCAAGGGCAATTTTAAAAAATAAAATAAAGTATTTCGTAAACAGTATCCCGAAAAGTATACTTTGACAAATAAGTATGTCTATTGTAAAAACTTTTTGCAAAAGTACCTGCAAGAGTAACAAACCCAATAAATAAGAGATAAAAGAAAAGAAAAAAATTTGAAAATAAGAAAAGAGAAAATCGAAAAACAAAAAGAGGAGAGAGAAGAGGAGAAAAAATGATAAAAAAAATAAAGATAAAAGTTGAAAAAAAAAAAAAAAAAAGATAAAAGAGAGGGGGACCATGAGTTAAGTAGAAACAAAAAAAGAAAATGTTAGATATGTCTTTTACATTTATGGAAGTGCCTTGATAGTAGAAAGTGTGTGTTTTGTCAAATATTTTAATAAAAAGTGTGTCTAAAAGTAATAAACTCTATTATATATAGACACCTAACATTGAAGCTTTGAGACGAAGCATTACATTTTTTCTATAAAGCAAACTTGATAATAACTAAATCATTATTCCCTATTCCTTTATCCTCAAGCACTTCTTCATAATGGACTATATTTCAAAGATATATTTATCAAACACAAAAAAATAGCAATGCAACTTTGTACTGCTAAATATTTCTTTGATAAATAAAATAATCAAATATGTAACTAGTTTTACCAATGCCTAAGCCAATCCGGACCAGAACATCATAACAACAGCGTACTGTAAACGTTCATGGTTAAGTGTTGGTAGCCTAAGAAAGGACATACCTCTCATCGGATATTTACTTTTTAACTGGAAAATTTTGCCAAATATATGAATGAAGAACAATAAAAATCTATTAAATTAAAGCAAAATCTACAACTAATTTAAACAGAAACAAATTTAGAAGACAATAGGATGTTGGAAAATCATGAGATTTCAAATTTAGAGTTTCATTAACAATCACAACTTTGATTAAGGGGAAACAAATTTTACTTGATCAAAAGTGGTCAGATGTCTACAGTAGGTGAATTTCCTAGGTTAAAATGGAACACTCGTACCACAACTAATTTAAACAGAAACAACAACACTATAATATTGAAAACAGAGAAACAGAACATGTACCTAAAGAGAAACATCAGATTTATGATCAAAAGAGTCTTGGCATGAATAAAACTGGCAAGAAGAAATATGTTTCATGATTCAGATACATGCATGGTTTGCATAGAAGTCGAATTTCACATATATACACCAAAATCCAACATCTTCCCTAAACACAAAAGCTTCTCCATGTTTTATGCAGACAGTCAAGTACCACACACAAAAAAACCAAACAAAATTTCAAATTTAGATGTAGGAAATAAATATATAGGTGAAGAAAGCTTCAAGAGACTGTAAGTGGTAACTGCCACTTTGGTCTTTGACTCAAAAACATTTGGCAAACTCATACTAGAACAAAATGCAGCCAATAACTAGCTCTAATGAAAAATGAGAAGCAATAGTTGAATTGGGGCCAGAAACAAGAAATCTTATAAGATGAAATTCTGTCACTTATAGGATTCATATACCTACTCATTCAACCAACCTGCAAGAGATCATTGTAATAGCACAACCAATAACACTATAAGAGAGAGAGAGAGATTTCAAACACAACCAATAACACTATAAGAGAGAGAGAGAGAGAGATTTCAAACACAGCCAATAACACTATAAGAGAGGGAGAGAAAGAGAGAGAGTTTAAACACAACCACTGTAAGAGAGAGAGAGAGATAGAACCTGCAACCGATCATTGTAATAACATAACCAATAACATTATAAGAGAGAGAGAGGCCGTTCAAACACAACTAATAACACTATAAGAGAGAGAGAGAGAGAGAGAGATTTCAAACACAGCCAATAACACTATAAGAGAGGGAGAGAAAGAGAGAGAGTTTAAACACAACCACTGTAAGAGAGAGAGAGAGATAGAACCTGCAACCGATCATTGTAATAACATAACCAATAACATTATAAGAGAGAGAGAGGCCGTTCAAACACAACTAATAACACTATAAGAGAAAGATAGAGAACCTGCAACAGATCATTGTGCACACTAGGTCTTCTTTTGAAGCTGAAAAGAAAAGCTAATGATAACTCATAGTTCCAAAAGATTTTACATGAACAAAAGATGGATTCAATCAAGGAATCAAAACTCCATTAAGGGAAAATATCCGGAAAAGATAATAAGTTTTAAAGAAGGGAAAGAGTATTTACCTCCCTAAAAACGGGAAAGATATAATCCGCAAACTGAATTGTCTCCAATACTTCAATCACCTGTTAAGAATGAGTCACCAAAAAATGTCGTTAGAACAATGTGAGCCGGTGAACATTGAATATTGTTACCTCCTTTAATAAGCAGAATATTGTTACCTCCTTTACTAAGGAGAATATTGAATGTTATATTATGTTCTCTCAATCCAACAAGCATGTTATTGTTACCTCCATGAATCAGCAGAATATTGAATGTTATTATGTTGTCTCAGTCCAACAAGCAGAATATTGAATTTCTCAAATCTCGACCACTAGAGACCGTTATAAAAGCCTTAATAAATGTGGACCTAAGCAGAAACTGAAGTTCTTATTTATCGCTGTCCCAGCTCAGCATGATATAGAATTATAGCAGATTATTGAATTTCTCATTATCGATCTCGAGAGATCATTGTACAAGCCTTAATAAAAGCTACCTCTGCAGAAATTGAAGTGTATATCATTACTGTCCCAGCACAGCAAGATAATGGAGTTTATCATAGAGGTGTGATATCATTTGATAAGGCACATTTTTTTCTCACCAATATGCAGAGCATTGAATTGTTTATCATGCTATCCCAGCCTAGCAAGATCTATAGTTTATGCACAAACTTGAATTTTTCAATTTTAGGACATCGTTGAATGTTGTACCTAATAAGACATGTTGTCCCAGCTCAACATGATCAATTGGTTATGCAGAAACTTGATTTCCAATCGTGAGACACCATTGAATGTTGTATCATGATGTCACAACCCGGCGCAATAGCAGATATATGAATTTCCCAATATCGAACATTATTTGAATCTCTCAATCTCGATATGAACTTAAGCAGATAATTGAATCTCAATCTCGGGAGATTGTTATACAAGCCTTAATAAAGGCGAATGTATGCAGAAGTTGAAGCTTATTTCATTGCTGTCCCATCTCAGCAAGACATCTTTAAACAGACAATTAAGTCTTCCAGTCTCGAACAACTTTACTCAATGGCATTTATCTCCATCAAAATGCAGAGTGTTGAATATCATATCATGCTGTCCCAGCTCAGCACAATTCAGAACTTGAGCAGATTAATTGAATTTCTCAATCTGGATGTCACGAGATTGTTATACATGCCTTAATAAAGGTCTCATCGCTGTCCTAGCTCAGCATGATATAGAATTCAAGCAGATAACTGAATTTCTCAATATAAAGATCATTATACAAGCCTTAATAATGGCTTGGCCTATGTGAAGTTTGAAGTTTATAACATCAGTATCCGAGCTCCGCGTGTATAGAATCAAGCAGATAACTGCATTTCTCAATATCGATCTCGAAAGACCATTACAAAAGCCTTAATAAAGGCCGACCTATGTGAAGTTTATAACATCGTTGTCCCAGCTCAACGTGTATAGAATGCAAGCAGAAACTGAATTTCTCAATATCGATCTCGAAGGACCATTATACAAGCCTTAATAAAGGCCGACCTATGTGAAGTTTGAAGTTTATAACATCGCTAGCCCAGCTAAACGTGTATAGAATTCAAGCAGATAGTTGAATTTCTCAAATCTCGATCTCAAGTGATCGTTATAAAAGCAGAAACTGAAGTTTTATAAAAGCCTTAATAAAGGTCTAAGCAGAAACTGAAGTTTATATCATCGTGGCCCCAGCTCAACGTAATGCAAGCAGATAATTGAATTTCTTGATATCAATCTCGAAAGATCATTATACAAGCCTATGTGAAGTTTGAAGTTCATATGATTGTAGAGATTAAAATCTCCAAATCGGGACACAATTTGACAAGTCTTACTTAGGCAACATTGAACGATACGGGACAATTTTCCCAAGTTAGAAACCGGACAAACACAATCATATAATGTGTTATCCCTTTCTTTTGGGTTTGGAAAACAAAAAAAAACAAAAACTTTAAACAAACTAAAACCAAAAGACAAGAAAAAACTAGTTGAAAAAAGTGAACATAGCTTAATCGATGATATGGTTTCTAATCCATAAGAAAATCATTGTGAAAGTCGTAAGTAAATCTTTAAAACATGTTCGATTAGAAACCAGAAACCCTAAGACCAAAGAAATCACATGTAAAAGAGGGGTTTTGATTCGAATAAACACTAGCCCTAATCTTAAAAGAGAAAAACAAGATTGAAATTAGAAACCCTGAGATGTGTAATGTAAGAAACACATCGATCAAAAGAGGGCTTTTTTGGATTTGCGATGTAACAAGTTAAATCAATACTCTGAATTTCAAAAACAAAATCAACAGAAACCCTAATCGGTATCAACAAAGGGAGATTCGAAATCGAAAAGAAAACACAATCGCGAATGTAAACAAATCCCCAAAAACAGAAGAAAACACAAATTCAAAAGAGGGATTTGGATTTGCGATTAACAAAATCAAAATTCAGGAGAGCGATGAAGATGGCCGCTCGAAGAAACCGAGAGCAAAAGAAGAAATCTGACAAGATTTTTGTGACCGTTATGAAATAGAAAACTGGTCATTTATGTGGGCTTCAGGCCCATATCTCTTTTTGGTCAAAATCAGGCCCATATCCGTAAAGAACAAAGCTAGGTTTAAATCACATATAAATTCATGAAACTCAACATTAGTTTTTTTGGGGTAAATGCACTCTTTCAAGGCATAATGTGTTATGGGAAGATAAATTTCAGGACACAATGCAGCCTTACATTCCAAACACACACAAAAAAAAAAACAGTAATCTCTTCAAGGATCAAGTAACAAAAGAAACATATTCATTTGGTGAAAACCAAAACAGAGTTTTTTTAAAAAGTATTTTCAAAGCTTCGACCTTTTTGATAGTAATCAAAGTAAAGCTCAACATACAGTACCTCGTAACTGTTTTATACAATCTTGGTCTTGCCTCAGTCACAAGCCTATCTACATGCTGAATCTCTTTGTCTGAACCCGGAATACAAAACGTTGCAACAGATATCAATTTAAATTGATCACGTTTTGTCCAAGTATAGGAAAAGTTTGCAACAGTGACTCCAAGTTTTCAAGAAGACATTTAAAAAATCTACAACATTTTATGGAAAAGACCATTTTACTGCTAACTAGAAAATACAAGTTTGAGGATTATCGAAGATCCACACCAAAAATAGGCAACGGAAATAATTTATCTAGCAAAATGGGAAAAAAAACGAAGAATTACTCTCTTTTCTAGTCAAATTTCTGAAATTAAACTCCAGAGAGAAACATTATAGTTAAAGATCGCGAAAAAGAAGCACAATTTCTAAATTTAACTAAAAATGGCAATTACCTCCTAACGAGAAAGTGGAAAGAGCTGCGATTGCTTCCTCTACAGGAACCGCCATTGTCGTCTATTGACTGACCTGCAAAGATCAGAAGCAATTAGCAGCCGGAACTCGGAAGTAACATGGGCAAGACTGAAGGAGAAAACTTTCAACTTTGAGTTTCTTACCCAACAAAAATGAAGAGTTGCTACTACTTGAAGCCGATTGTTTCGGCTTATGTTCTGATTCTTTGTGAGACAGAGATCGAGAAATTCCTAGAACAGCTCTGTCCGAACCAAAGATTTCGCGAAGTTGGAAGCTTTCATTTTCTTGTAAAGTAACCAATTTGGAAAAAGATGTTTCTCTTTGGACCATCTTCTGAAATGCCCTTAGAAGATTTGTATTAATCTGAAATGCCCTACTCCTAATTTCTATTTAATAAATGTTTTTTTATAAAACGAAAATGATGTGTAAAAGACTAAAAAAAGAGCAAAGTTGAAATATTTACCAACCCAACCACAAGGATCCGACCCAACCAGGATCCGACCCGCGATCCGATCTAAATGCAAAAACCAAAACGTCGTCGTTAGATCTGCACCACTTCAAATCCCTAAAATTTTCGTTTTCTTCCTTCTTTCAGGTTCTTCCTTCCCTCTCTCTCAATTAATCTTCAACTGCTCGATTCTGCACCACTCGGAACAACTCGAAATCTTCAGTTATCTTCGATTGAGTGTTGCTCAGCGGCAAAGAGTGCAAGGATGCGTACGAAAAGAAGAAATGTAAAGAAAGGATCCAGTTCAAAAACAACAAAAGATTGTGAAATCCCAGAGGATAGGGAAATCCCTCTCATGGATTTAACACCACCGAGAGAAGTTCCAATTGATGAGGAACCGCGTTCAAAGGAAGACGACGCGGGTCAAAAATCGGATTCGCAGAAATCGGATTCTCAAAAATCGGACAAAGAAGAAAATGCGGATGCAAATTCAACAAAGGTATGTAAAAATCCGTAAAAATCGTTGTAGGATTCAAGAAGAAAATTGAAAAAGAATTAGGGTTTATAAGAAAGAACCGTTTATAAAGGACTTCGTTTATAAATGAGATTTGTGATTAGATGTGTTTTTATGATTGCAAGATTCAGACGACGAAACTGAAGCATTGATACCTCTCGAGATGTACTTCCCTTACAGCGAGTATAATAAGGCAATAAAGATATCTTCAAGGTGTTATATCAAGGAGGCAGTGGCAGCAATAGATGGTCTATTGCCACATGAAAAGAGATGGTTCTTAGAGCATCCGCAATTCAAGCACTTCTTCCACATGGCTACGCCTCGAACACATAAAGTTATGGGTATGTGGATGTTGTTTCTCCGTACGGTGTGTACATCTAAGTTACGTGAAGCTTGGTTTGTCGTCAATGGTGTGCCTATCCGATATTCTATCCGAGAACACGGTCTAATATCTGGATTGTATTGTCACAATTTTCCAATAAATTGGGAACGAATGGGTGGTTTAGACTTTGTTTCTCGAAATTTCGACCATGGGACAACAATAACATAAGAACTTGTGAAGCATAAGTTCATGTCAATGGCACCGTGTCCCGATAGGTTGCATATGGCTATCTTGTACTTCCTATCAAGTGTGATAATTGGAAGGGGAAAGAGAGGAAGAGGAGTAATTGGAAAAGGAGCACCTGCTGTACACCCGTTCTTTCTTAGAGCGGCTAATGATCTTCAATTGTGTCAGACATTTCCTTGGGGACGATTATCATTTTATGACAATCTAGAAGAAATGAAGCATTTGTTTGATAATTTCAAAGGAGTAGTGGATAAGGATGGTTGGTGTTTTCCAAGTTTCAATATTCCTTTGCAGGTAAATCATACTCCTTTTGTAATCATATTCATGATTATTTTCCTTTTGTAAATTTAAGTTTTAATTATTGATTGTCTTTATGTGTTATGTATTCATTATGTATGCATGTAGCTTCTTGCTTTTGAGGCAATTCCAGAATTGAAGAAGAAATTCAGAGATGATCTTATTCAAGCACCAAGTGCTTGTCCTAGAATGTGCAAGTCGGCATACAAAAAAAGTGGTTCCACAGGATTTCCACTTTCTGATATCAATGACGCACTTGAGAAAACAACGGTTAGTATTACTCTTCTATGTAGCTTCTTTCTTATGTTTTTGTTGTTAACCGTTTGAACAAAAATTTATTTACAGAATATTAGCAGTATAATGAGACCATATATTGGTGAAGTGTCCCTCTTGTAAGAAATCTTTGACCCTATGGAGGACTATCCAGATGCTGGTGATTACATTGTTGAAACTTGGCACCGCCGTTTAGTCATCGAAAAAGGCCTATATTGTTTGAATGTATGTTCAAAAATGATGTGGAAGCTAGAGGAATGTCAGAGAAAGAAGAAGAAGTGACTGCGGATAAGGCAGAGGAAGAAGTGACTGCGGAGGAGCACACAATCCCACAAATTAATTCTGAATTGGCAGAGATAAAGAAAGACCTAGAGGAAGGGATACAGAAGATGACTAAAAGTATGGAAGATGGGTTTGACAAAGTTTTCAACATGCTTGGTGGGCAGGATACAAGACTCAAGCTTGTGGAGGCATTTGTACAGTCTTTAGGTTTTGACAAAGACAAGGAATGTGATGAATCTGAGAAGGAAAAGGAGAAGGCTGCGGATGTTGTTGGTGAGAAGAGGGTGAAGGATGCATCAAGAACACGTAACTCTCCAAGGAAAAAGAAAAACCCTTCTCCCTCCTCTTAAACTCGTCTTGAACTCTGATCTATTTATATTAGACGTTTGTGTTGCTTTTGAACTACTTCGTTTAGGTGGTGTTTTTGCAAAACATTTTGAACTACTGGTACTACTGAAAATGATGAAACGGATGTATTAATGGTTCTTTTGTGTTTTACTTTTTGTGTATATCATTTATGTTGTGTCAACCCTAAACCATATCGTAACACAATAACAATTCACACACAACAATTATAGAAGTCTTCAATCATTTAAATTATGAAATAACTTAATGTATTACTCAAACAAGAAACATAGAAGTCGTCTCGAACAAGAGATAATAGTATTGTACAAGTACTTAGAACGTAGAGGGACATCATACATGATACATGATACTTAAACAAGTGCAATACAGTAGGATAAGAGAACCGCAAGAACACAAACAAAAACTCCAATCATAAGCTTCACCTCTTTATCATCAAACACCTTCTTTGTCTGAAGTTTCATGACCATCTCCTTTAGATCATTCGATTCCTTCACCATATGCTTGAGTTGCGCTATTTCTTGTTCTTTCTCTTCCTCGTAATTCTTGATCCATTCTGAAACCCTATCTGCGCCGGCCTTCAATTTGCTATTGATGTCAGCAATCTCCTCAATGATTGCATCGTCAAACAGTTTGTAAACGTGGCAATCTCCATCCTAACATACACACCCCAATTGTAAGTCTTTAATGAACATACACATGATTCCACATACACACTCCTATGGCATATAAGTCTTTACCTCTAAATCATTGGGACAAGAGTAGTAACTTTTTCCAATGTGTAACCCAAACGTATGAGTCTTAAGCAGGACTGGTCCGCCGCAGTAACACCGGGTTGGGATCCCTTCTTCAACTGGAACCCACCTCCAGGTAATCTGACGGTCGTCTTCATAGCTATCCATTAGGTCCTCGTCGTCATAGTTAATCCATCTAGGTGTTCCCGAAGAAGATGAGTTGTTGTTGTTAGACCCTGTATCGAATGGGCCAAAAATGGAGTGTCGATCCCGCCAACCCATGTTCTTGAGGCCAATCGTAGACCCGAATTAGTAAACGATATCAACCCAAAATTGACAAAACGAAGCAAACAATTAAGGTGAAATTGAAGTTACCTAAACTTGAATGTGGAAACCCTTGATTGTTCCTTGGTAGATCGGAGGTATTCTCGTCGCTCTCTTTCTCACCTCTGGTTCCCGACGGTGAAAACCCTAGAAATTGGAGGAAAGGGAAAGTGATTTTCCTTATTTATAAGTGGGAAAATCTGTTTTAATTTTTAAATTTAAATAAAACGATTATAACAGATTATTGGGGACCACATATTTCCCCACATGTGATGTGTATTTAGGACATGTGCGCCGTCATTTACTACAAAGTATTCCCGAGTTTCGCAGTGGTTCGGCAATGGTAATAGTGGTTCAAATGGTGTTTTAGCTATATAATTAGTGTTACCATGTTCTTAAAAAATAATTTCCAGTGGTCCATGGCATATATAGTATTGCTATGATATTTGCAATGTTTCCATGTTATAATATTTGTAAAACCACAACATGTGTGAAGTTTTGGACCTTAAGGTATATGACATAAAGAAAGTCTTCTTAGAAGTGTATGGTACTTATAAAACATTTTGAAACAAGTACATTCCAATTCCATAGATTACTTTTTCTAGGTTATTTTTTCTTACTTGGATTTTAATTGAAATATTTTGAAAGATAAATGTATTTAAGAATGTTGATTAACCGACGATTATTTAATTAAAAATTGAAATATTTTAATTAAATACCATTAACAATAAAATGAAACATAGCAATTAAATGAAACAACAAAAAATAACAATATGTCTAATTTCAAAATAATATTGGAAATCACAATAAAAATAACAATATGTCCATTGTAATACAACAACCAGTAAGTTCAAACACATTGTAATACCACAACCAGTAAGTCTAGTAGTTCAAACAGATTGTCACATCATCCCAACAAGCTTTGATTGTAACAAACACAACAAATCATGATCATTCCTCACCGCCCCCTTCCACACGACTTGGACCAGCCCCTGAACAACCTCCTTGGCTCTCATGGGCAACCGCTTTCTTCTTTGGTTGAGGTTCACCTGTTGATGGATGCCTTCGTACTCGTCGTCTTCCCCTGCTGTTTTTGTAGGCTGGAGGTAAGGCACACTTCTTTGCTTCAGATGTTGGAACTCTCCACTCAGACTTATGTGGGACTAGATAAATGGTTTTAGAATACGCTATAACCCAATACTCAACTTTATAATATTTATCACACAAATCACTTAACTCATAACTCATTGTCCTTGCTTCTTGCCTCATGAGTGTAAAGAGTGCGGCTATTCCATGGACACAAGGATATTTGTCAATATCAAAAGTATTGCAAATGCAACTTTTGCTTCGCAAGTTCACCAAGTAATTCTTTCCATCCCGTCCAACGACACTATATTCAAGTTGATACATGTTTAGCTCGGTCAGAATCAAGTGTCTTGCCTCCGCACATCTCTCATGCAAAATGTCTTCCACAATTGGCACTAACTTTTTATGGTAACCAACACTATCTTTCCTATGTTTGTTGAACCATTCAGAAACTTTTGCCACAATCACATCTATCATCGGTAACAAATTGTAATTCCTTGCTTCCTCGAGGACATTGTTAAGCGATTCTACAGAATTTGTTGTATCTATATTGTACCTTGTTCCGGGAAAGTAGCACCTCGCCCATTTGTCTTCACCTAGGCTTGCATTTCCATCTAGATACTCGCCTACTTTAGGGTATCTTCTCTTAAAATCTTCGTACCTTCTAAGGAACTCATTTTCTGTATAAATCTCCGCAATTCCCCGAAACATCTTTGCAACTACTTCTTTGTTTGAGTATGAAACTTTTAGTCTCACGTTTTGGGACAGATGAAAGATACAAAACCCATGCTTAGCCATCGGGTACACCTGTTCTATGCTCTTCTTTAGGCTTGCATTTCTGTCACTAACAAAAACAAGCTCTGGACTATCGTCTATAACAGTTTTCAGTGTTTTGAAAAACCACGTCCAACTTGCATCATTTTCACTATCCACTACAGCAAATGCAATCGGATAAGTGTGCCGATTAGGATCCTGAGCCGTGGCAATCAAAAGCACACCACCATATCCACTCTTAAGAAAAGTTCCATCCACAATGAGAACTTTCCTCATGGATTTAAACCCTTCAATGCAAGCTCCGAGTGCGAAGAATAAAAACTTGAACCTTCCTAACTCATCCAACTCCACTTCTGTTTTTGTGCCCGGATTCACTTTCTCTAACATATATAGATAAGAGTACAACTGCTTGTATCCTTCTTCTGGTTTACCACGTACCTCGTTAATAGCTTCATTTTTACCCCACCAACAAGTAGAATAGGACGGTGGTACACCAAATTTTCTTTGAACCAGATCCATGAGACTTTTAGCTGTTGGAGTCTTTAGTACACCTGGATAGTCTTCTCTCAGAAGACCAGCAACTAGTCCAGAAGAGGCTTTGTTTCTATTATCACTGCTTGTACTTGCACTAGCCCGAGAGCATGTGTGCATCTTGTTGTATACCGTAACACGAAAAGAAGTTGAATTCTTAACCTTCACACCATGAAGATACCATTTACACCCTTGCCTCCAAAGACTACATCTAACCACATATCTTGTTCTATCACTCTTCTTTGTCAAGGTTGCAAAACATGCTTTATGCGCACCTCTCTCAACAAATTCTTTCAATTCCTTCTTATTTTGGAATTCTTTACCTATTTCCAAATCCATCTCATCTTCCCATGTCTTCTCCACCACAATTTCTTCATCATACGGAGGCTCATCAAAGTCATATTCCATACCATTTTCTCTATTCCCATCTGATGAGTAATCTGAATGATTGATATTTATATTCTCACAATCTCCATCCCAATCTCCACTAACATTATCATTGATTGGCTCCTCATATTGTTCTTCCGGAACTGCATAAAGAGTCAAAGCATCATCATTGGCATCAGCTCTTGGAACATCATCATTGGCAGCAGCTCTTGGAACCACCTCGTAATTCAATCCAACTGAACTTGCTTGATCTCTTCGTGGGACTAAATCCGTTGGTTCCAATTGATTCCTTCTCGAAAATACACCATTCTCTACATGTAATACAGTCCTATTTTGGTTTCTATCCGTCGACGTTAGATAAACGTAAACGTCATCATCATCACATATATAAGATGCTCTCAAAGGTCTCGTGTCCAATGGAATAAAACTAAATTTCACCTCTGCTGTAGCTGAATCTATCCCAAGCTTTTTGCATACACCATCCTTCAGTATCGAATAACTAATCTCCTCCACCGATAATCTCTTGAACAATATTGGAGACATGCCATTTGTTGTAATCCATTCATACCCATCTCCGTTCTTAGCATAATGTCCTCCATAGTCAAAATGGAAACTTGTGCTCATTGTCTCCTGAAAAAACGACTACACAGTTTACAGTAGTTCAAAGTAATACCGAGAATTACTAAATCTCAAGATTTGAATTCGAGCCACAAATCCACTACAATCACAACGATTGCTTGAACTGTATCACATTAGTTACTAATGCATTGTTGTACGCGACCCAGATCAATTTGCAATATCAATGATTGAAAATTGAAATTCAATATCAATATCAATTTGGGTTTTCCGTTTTTTAAGACCTAACAAACTACGAATGGATTATAGTTAAAGGAAGACTTACCTTCATTGCCTTAAGCTGCGCCTAATGTGGATAACGAAGCTTCAATTCGGAGCTTCAATGGTGATTCTCGTGGTCTTCGAGCGGGACTCGTTCGAGCTCAGATGAAGATGATGGAGACTCGATTCTGATTGGTTAGAATTTTTAATTTTCGGGCCAATTAATTTTTTTTTTAATGCACAATTATTCTGGTTTTTTTGTCATTTCACACCCTCATTAAAGGGTATGAGGGCAAATGAGATTAAAACGTGGTCTGCTGATTTGGCACAGAGAGAAAAGGGTATATAAGAAGTTGATTCTTTCTCTTTTCGGTCCTCGTCTTGACTAGGACAAACTTCTGAATTGCCCTTACAAGATTTGATTTAATCTCAAATGCCCTTGTTATAAATGATATTTAATTAGATTTTTCTTTTTAACTGAAAACGTAAGTAAATGACGAAAAAGTCATAAGGATTGACTTATTTACCAACCCAACCACAAAATTCCGACCCAACAATAACGATCCGAGGATCCAAAATTCGACCCGTCCATTTAAACAAAAACGACCCGAAAAAAAAATTAAACCTAATATCAGATCCCTTAAGTTTTTCATATTTTTTCGATATTACGGTTTCTCTGAGATTTTCGTTCTTTCCCCTCTCAAAATCAGGATAAATCTTCAATTGCTTGAATCAGCACTACTTAGAACAACTGCCATTGCGAATTCGAGACAAATCGTGTACTTCTTTCGATTTCGTGTTGGTTTTGTATTGGAAAGTTTTCCTCTTTATGATTTTGAGATTTTACCTAAGAATTGACCGGCAAAAGAAGATATATGTAAGGAAGAAGGCATCGAGTAAATCAAAGACGAGGGATGAGACGGATTCTTCAGGATCCGATTCTCCAACTATAGAAGTTCAACATCCGAAGATCCAGTTCATGAACCGCAATCAGTGGAAGACGACGCAGAACATAGTCTAGTTTCGGACAATGAAGGAAATTCAGAGGTATGTAAAGTATGTGTGACGTTTCTCTTGTACGGCGATTACCGAAGCTAATCCTATAGCAACAGCCTAACATGTCTATTCTTGTCTTACTCTCCCTAGTTTTGGTTCATCTCTTCTGTTTTTGGCTTAGTGATACCATTTTAGCTCTGGGAAATTGATAATTTTTTGATTCTTCAGACATTTTTGAACGAATATTGGGCTTTCTTAATATGTAGTTTAATCAATTTCTTGGTATTTACTTAGCTGATTATGGTGCTTGTTTGATCCTGAAAATTGGATTTGGTTTAGTTTTGATCCTTGATGAGCACGAACGTATTACTTTTGATTCATGTAGTCATTACATTATAATGTGTGTTTGTTTCTAGTCATTGGGAATGTGGATATATAGATATCAATTTCATCTAATCACGTTTGTTGAGCAATATATTTGGCTATAGTTGTTGCACCGCTTGGATAATTGTATCCTTTTAAGCACCTTTCAGTGTGCATTATCCTAAGGATCTAACTAAAGATTTTCATGACAACATGGATCGTTTAGGTGTTCTCCCAAGAAAGGTTGCAGTTGGCGAAATATGAGAGAAGAGATAGAAGTGAAGGGAAAATAGACAACAATGAATGTGAAAAGAGACATCAAGGATAAAGAATACAACAAAGACAAGGAGAAAAAGAACCACATGAAATTCACTTTGATATAGTGTAAAGTAGGCACATTGGTTTATTGCTTTTGTTGTACTGTTTAGATGTACTCAATTTTTATGTACGACGGATGTATTTAGGTATGATTGACAACATATTTACAACTAAATAATTGATATTAATATGTTTGGAAATTTTAAAAAGTAATTTTGGGTATTTATTTGAATCCTAATAAAAAATAATTCAAAACAGAATAATAGGAAAAATTGGTTAAACTCCAATCAATTAGGCCACATGGCGTTTTTTTTTACATATTTAACACATGTTCACCGTTATACAAGTATATTTAGCACATGTGAACCATTATATAATATGTAGTTGTCCCGAGTTTTGGAGTCGTACACAATTGTTAATAGTAGTACTTTTCGGGTTTTAGCTATTTATTAGTAGTATTATGTTATGGAAAACAATTTTTTAGTAGTACAAGTGATTTTTGAAATTTGAAACACATTTCCAATGTTTCCAGGCCATAATATGTGCAAAACTATATTTTCTATGAAATTTTGCATTATAAAGTAGATAATATCATGAAAGTGATCTTAAAAGTATAAGGTGGTTCATGCCAAAACAAATATTCTTTTGCATAAGCGATTAATAAAATTTTATTTATAATATAAATACACAACACAATTGTTATTGTGTTTTTAATTTGCATATTCAACTAAAATTATTTATTAGTTAATTTTTCCTTTAATTAAAGTAGGTTTTACAAATACATTTGTAAAATACTAATTAGTGTAGTAAAATACCAAATTGGTAGTGTACAATATTAATTGCGTTATAAAAGTTGAAATATTAAACCGACTAAATTGTAAATTCAATAGAAACTCGTTTAAATGTAAATTATCGTGAAACATTGTATATGATCCAAAAAAGAGAAAAGGAGGCAAGTAATCTTACAAATTACAAATAAATCTGAAAACCGGAATCTGTAAACCAGCTTCAACACGCGCCTATTTTTCATTATTCGGTGTGTCTCTCTTTCACAATTGTTTTCGTTATCAGAGATTTTTTTTCGTTGAAATGTAAAATTGATTAAACAACAAAAACAGAACAATGAAAAGAGGAGAAATTTGACTAAAACAGAGCATGATTATGGAAGCGTGACTACTCAAAGTAAGGCGATAGATCTCAACCGTAGTTAGCAAATCTCTCAAGTATAGATGGGAATCAGAGAAAAAAAACCCGTTTAAGAAGCATCTTTTTTGTCCCGCCGATGACAAGCCATCGACCGTATAGTAATATTCCAGTCTAGATTGATTCTCCGACCCAAAAAGCCCGAGCAAAGCCAATTCTAAACCGTAAAGGAGTAGGGACAAGCAAAAATTAGATGGCCTCTTGTTTCATCTGTTGGAACCAATTTATTGCTTAAACAAATGGGCCTTGTATTTGGCATTTGTCTAACCCAATTTTGGTAGAAAAGTGAATGAGAAAAGCCTTTTGGCTTAAGTGAGTGATATGCAAAAATCCCACATCTAAAGTTTGGGAACTTTTCAAGTGGTATATAAGGAGCCACAAATATACCTTTGTTCAAAACATAGCAAAGGCTATATACCGTAAAAGAGAGGAGGGAATCCCCACACGCGCGACCGACCGACCGAACCGGGCCGGGCTGGGCCGGGCCGGGCTCGGGCTTTGGCTTTGGCTTTGGCTTTGGCCGGCCCAATTAAATATCTTTTTGGACCATCTAAATGGGCTGAAAAAAGCCTTTCAATTTTTGGGCCCAAAACGCAAGCTCATCTCGTTTTCGACCCAAAACGCTGCGTCGGTTCGTCTGCGGTTTCGCTAAACCGGAAACCGCTAAACCGACGACAGTTTGAAAACAAACCGGAGATAACCTCTCTACGGTTTTCAAACCGCCTCTCCGTCAGTTTTATAAACGAAGTCATCTTCTTCGTTTTCTCTGATGTTCTATCAAAAACACATATCAACAATCTCTTTCTGTTCATCAGTAAGTTTTTCTCGTCGAGAGTATCGTAGTAATCGGTTCGTAAGAATCGTTGTTCGAGTGTTTGCGAACACGATTAGTCTGTGGTTTTATCCTGGGACTCGGAATCTCATAAACCCGTCACACTGCGGGAGATTCTTAGAGTTAAGGAAAGAGATTTTGTATCTCGACTCCACTTTATCCATCTGATCTCTTCCCTTAACGGTTTTCTTATCGCGATCCATCTCCAATCACGTAGTGTGCCAAATTCTGGTCCTACAATCTTAACTCTAAGACAATCCTTACTGATTGGATTGCGATAATAGAAACGTTTTTAACAGAAACCTTGTATCGCGATCGCTTCACAACGTTCTCGGTGATTGGTTTCTGTCGGGATAAAATCGTTTAACGTTTGCGAACGTTTAAACATCTCTGTTTTTCGATAATAGTTTCTGAATTGCGATTCTAATTATTATCGAAATCTTTCTGATTTATTTGTGTTCATACACTAAATCATCTAACAAATTTTTGTTTTCTCTGTCTTTTTGGTTTTTCAGAAATGGAAACCGAAAACGAAAACACCAATGTCAACGTTGATGCTGCGGCTAACATAACCCTCGGGGCTGAATCTTCTGCGACGCCTACTGCTCAAGTGCAGTTTGGGAATCAACCGCCTGTTACGGTTGCAATTCCGGTTGCCACACAGTCTGAAACTGTGACCACTGCTCAGTTTCCACCCGTGCAGATGCCATCTGCAACCTCTGTTGGATTGCTTCCTGATAAGTTTGATGGAAGATCCTTCAAGATGTGGCAAAAGAAGATGCACTTCTATCTGACCATGCTTAATCTGGAAAAGTACATCCGTGAGGACTGCCCTACACTCCCAGCAGACAACACTGATTTCCATGCACTCGCAAGTGTTGATGCGTGGAGACACGGTGACTTTCTGTGTAAGGGTTACATCCAGAGTCGTCTGGTTGACCAGCTGTTCAACGTCTTCAGTAACGCTGCGACGTCTAAGGAACTGTGGGACTCTCTGGATAAGAAGTACCGTTCAGAAGATGCTGGATCTCAGAAGAATGTTGTGGCAAAGTTCGAGAACTACAAGATGGTGGATTCTCGTCCCCTGATGGAACAAGTTGACGAGGTGCATAACCTTCTCCATGAGATTCATGCCGAGGGCATGAGGCTGTGTGAAACCTATCAGGTTGCTTGTATGATCGAGAAGCTTCCGCCATGATTCACAGATTTCAAGAACTACCTCAAGTTGAAGAGGAAGTGGATGAGCATGGAGAACCTGATCATGCGACTACGGATTGAATCCACAAACCGCATGAACCTCGAAGCTGCAAGTGCTCAGAATCGTGAGAACAATGCGAATTTGGCTGAGCAACAGACTGCTAAGAAAGGAAAGTGGCAGAACAAAGGGAACCCAGACAAAGGCAAGGGTAAGGTTGGTCCTCAGAACACTCAGAAGTTCAAGAAGAAGGCTGGTGGAGAACCTTCAAAGCCGAGGTTTTCTGGAACCTGTAACTACTGTCACAAGGTGGGACATAAGGCCTGAGTGTCGCAGTAAGAAGGCGGACCAAAATAATGCTAAGTTTGAAGCCAATCTCACTTCCACCATCACTGATGCTGACATGTGTGCGGTGTTCACCGAGGCTAACGTTGCTGAAAGCCACCCAAAGACTTGGTGGTTTGACACCGGTGCAACCAGGCACATTTGCATGGATAGGGAAATGTTCTCCACCTACAAGAAGAACAAAGGGAATGAGAAGCTTTGCATGGGTAATTCTGCTACGTCGAAGATCGCTGGATATGGAAAGGTTGTTCTGAAACTTACCTCGGCACGTGAGCTGAGCTTGACCAACGTGGTCCACGTGCCGGACATGCGTAAGAATCTGATTTCGGGATCTCTCCTGAGCAAGCACGGATTCACTGTCAAGCTGGATGCTGATAAGCTTGTGCTGTCCAAGAATGGAATGTTTCTGGGTAAGGGATTTGTTTGTGATGGTTTATTCAAAATGTCTGTTGAAAATGTTATTCGTTCTGCTGACGTTGGTGTCAGTATTGTAACCGAGGCTTCCACCTCGAAGAACAAGTTTAATGCTAATCCTGTTGCTTATGTTGCGGAGTCTTTTAATTTATGGCACGAACGTTTAGGACATGTTAACTTTAAATCTATGAGTAGATTAATGAACATGAACTTGATTCCAAAACAAAAGATAAGCAAAGATAAATGTGAGATTTGTGTTCAAGCCAAACTCACTAAAACTCCATCACCAAGCGTTGAGAGAACAACTGAACCTCTAGGACTGATTCACACGGACTTGTGTGATTTAAAATTTCTTCAATCTAGAGGCGGAAAGAAATATTTTGTAACTTTCATTGATGATTGTACAAGATTCTGCTATGTATATCTGTTACACAGTAAAGATGAAGCTTTGGAGAAATTCAAAGAATACAAGTTGGAAGTCGAAAATCAACTTGGAAAAACTATAAAGATGATCCGCAGTGATAGAGGAGGGGAATATGGTGAACCGTTCAATTCATTTTGTTGAGAACACGAAATTATTCACCAGACAACTGCTCCTTATTCACCGGAATCTAATGGAGTTGCGGAACGAAAAAACCGAACTCTTAAAGAAATGATGAATGCAATGTTGCAGGAATCTGGGTTAGCCCAGAACATGTGGGGGGAAGCTTTGCTTACCACAAATTATATCCTCATCAAAATACCTCATAAAGTAACCGGGAAAACTCCATATGAACTTTGGAAAGGTAATGTACCTTCGTACAAATACCTGAAAGTGTGGGGGTGCTTGGCAAAAGTAGCAGTACCACTTCCAAAGAAGGTTACCATAGGCCCAAAGACGGTAGATTGCATTTTTATCGGATACGCGCATAATAGTAATGCCTATCGGTTTCTTGTTCATAAGTCTGATATTTCAACTATCAAGGTCAACACTATAATGGAGTCACGAAATGCTTCATTCTTTGAAAATGTGTTTCCCTGTAAAGATAGACAAAGTACTAAACGGACTCGTGAACAACGTGATGCGGATATCCCTGGAAACGAAGCAAGTAGCTCAGGCACTGCTCTCAATGACGAAATTGGAGAAGCAGAAGAACCTAGACGCAGTAAAAGAGCTCGTAAAGATAAAGATTTTGGCTCCGAATTCTTGGTAGTGTTTCTAGCAGAAAACGAGCCAAAAACATATATGGAAGCGATGTCCACTCCAGATGCTCCTTCTTGGAAAGAAGCAGTCAATAGTGAGATGGATTCCATCATGCAAAACAATACTTGTGAAATTACTGATCTGCCACAAGGGTGGAAAGCTCTTGGAAACAGATGGATTTTTCGAACAAAAATGAAATATGATGGAGCAATAGACAAGTACAAAGCTAGACTTGTAGTTCAAGGATTCATGCAAAAAGAAGGCTTGGATTTCTTTGACACGTATTCTCCGGTCACGAGAATAACCTCTATCAGAATGATCATAAGTATTACTGCATTACGAGATCTTGAAATTCACCAAATGGATGTAAAAACTGCTTTTCTAAACGGTGAGTTAGAAGAAGAAATTTACATGAAACAACAGAATGGTTCATTATCCCCGGACAAGAACACAAAGTGTGTCGACTTGTAAAATCTTTATATGGTCTTAAACAAGCTCCTAAGCAATGGCATGAAAAGTTTGACAACGTAATGATGTCAGATGGCTTCAGCATAAATGAATGTGATAAATGCATATATTACAAGAGTACTCAGACAGAGTATATCTTGTTGTGCTTATATGTAGATGATATGCTTATCGTTGGAAGCAACAAAGATATCATCACTAGAACAAAAAACATGCTCAAAGGGAAATTTGACATGAAAGATATGGGATTGGCAGAGGTAATTCTAGGAATACGAATCATAAGAACTTCTAAAGGAATTACATTATCCCAAGATCATTACGCTGAAAAGATTCTAGAAAGGTTCAAGACTTACTCAACTGGAACTGCAAAAACTCCAATGGACTCTCAAATTCATCTGACCAAGAATTCAGGTGAACCAGTGTCCCAAGTGGAGTATGCAAGAATAATTGGAAGTCTAATGTACTTGACAAACTGTACTAGACCCGATTTAGCACACTCTATAAACGTCCTCAGTCGTTATACGAGTAATCCCGGCCATAATCATTGGAAGGCTATAACGAGGGTATTGAATTACCTTCGATACACCAAAAATTATGGCATACACTATGGTAAAGAACCAGCGGTTCTAGAAGGCTATAGTGATGCCAATTGGATTTCGGATTCTAGAAACTCGAAATCAACAAGCGGATATATCTTTACGCTTGGTGGTGGAGCCGTATCCTGGAAATCTTCCAAACAAACTCTACTGGCTAGATCAACCATGGAGTCCGAGTTCATAGCTTTAGACAAAGCTGGAGAAGAAGCAGAGTGGCTTCGCAACTTCTTGGAAGATATTCCAATGTGGGAAAAAACAGTGCCAGCATTACGTGTACACTGTGATAGTCAATCAGCGATATCAAGGGCACTGAATAACCTATACAATGGTAAATCTCGTCACATCAGAAGGCGACACAAAACCATTCGGCAACTGATCTCAACTGGAGTACTCACGATAGACTATATCAAATCGGCAGAAAACTTAGCTGATCCGTTCACCAAAAGTTTGCCTCGAGATCAAGTTGTTAAATTATCAAAAGGAATGGGTTTAAAGCCTATAACTTAAGATGACGTTTGATGGATACCTCACCTATGTGACTGGAGATCCCAAGATCTAGGTTCAAAAGGGACAACAAAATCAAACTGATTCGGAATTGTACACTGTAAGACTATGTCTATACCCAGTTCCTAAGATAATATACAGTGTTACGCGTGTGTAATAAGGTTAAGCTGTGGCTTTTAATGATTCATTAACTTTGAGATATCTGTGGAATGATACATCAAAACATCTTAGAACAAAGTTAATGACAGATCACCTAGTGAGTGTGAAATGGGGCCGTTTCTAGGAGAATGAAGTTCAGGCTATATTCTCCAAGTTCACTCATGATAACCAGGACATGTTCAAGGCCAAAATGAACACAATAGAGAACTGAGCTCTACGAGAAAATGTCGCTATGCGATTTCTGTTGTCTAGGTTTACATAAAAATCCGGTTGGTTCAAGACACCATGTTCACCAAATGGCCAAGTAAACCCGACAGATATCAAAGATGATTGGTTCAAAGCTGGAAAACGCTACCTCTCAGATATAGTTGCATTTTCGCATACTCTCGAATGTCTGTCTAGTTTAGTCCAGTCAAGTCTAGTCTAGTCCAGTCATGTCTAGTTAAGTTAAGTCGAGTCTTCATTTGTATAGAGTCATTTCTATTCATGTGGGGGATTGTTGGAACCAATTTATTGCTTAAACAAATGGGCCTTGTATTGGGCATTTGTCTAACCCAATTTTGGTAGAAAAGTGAATGAGAAAAGCCTTTTGGCTTAAGTGAGTGATATGCAAAAATCCCACATCTAAAGTTTGGGAACTTTTCAAGTGGTATATAAGGAGCCACAAATATACCTTTGTTCAAAACATAGCAAAGGCTATATACCGTAAAAGAGAGGAGGGAATCCCCACACGCGCGACCGACCGACCGAACCGAACCGAGCCGGGCCGGGCCGGGCCGGGCTCGGGCGTGGGCTTGGGCTTGGGCTTGGGCTTTGGATTTGGCTAAAGGGTCGTTGCCGGCCCAATTAAATATCTTTTTGGACCATCTAAATGGGCTGAAAAAAGCCTTTCAATTTTTGGGCCCAAAACGCAAGCCCATCTCGTTTTCGACCCAAAACGCTGCGTCGGTTCGTCTGCGGTTTCGCTAAACCGGAAACCGCTAAACCGACGACAGTTTGAAAACAAACTTGAGATAACCTCTCTACGGTTTTCAAACCGCCTCTCCGTCATCTTCTTCGTTTTCTCTGATGTTCTGAAAAACAATCTCACTCTCTGAAACAAAAATTTCTATCAGAAATTTCACATTCTATCAAAAACACATATCAACAATCTCTTTCTGTTCATCAGTAAGTTTTTCTCGTCGAGAGTATCGTAGTAATCGGTTCGTAAGAATCGTTGTTCGAGTGTTTGTGAACACGATTAGTCTGTGGTTTTATCCTGGGACTCGGAATCTCATAAACCCGTCACACTGCGGGAGATTCTTAGAGTTAAGGAAAGAGATTTCGTATCTCGACTCCACTCTATCCATCTGATCTCTTCCCTTAACGGTTTTCTTATCGCGATCCATCTCCAATCACGTAGTGTGCCAAATTCTGGTCCTACATCATCTATCGCACCACAGAGGGGACAAGCTTGACACAAACCCCATCTTCGCATCCGTGAACCCTTGCTAGCCTGTCGTCGAAGGCAAACCAAGTTGTAAAAGCATGATGAAGGATTGATTGGGAAAATCAGACTATTTTATGCCACCACACAACTTGGTTTGACACTCTGATTATTGAGAACAGAGAGAAAAGGAAGCAAGAAGATGATGATGAAGATGAATTTCAAGACTGTAACAACAATATCAACATCAACGACATTGATCTCTCTCTCCTCCGCCTCTCTTCACCACCGTACTCTCACTGTTATTCCTTCTTCTCCATCGTTTCTCCTGCAATCAGTTCCTTGAAACGCTCTTCCCCTGTTTTCGACGAATCCGATCATCCCAAACGCAGAAAAGTCTCACCTCAAAATCCAATCTTTATCACTTTTCCTCTTCTCTTCGCTTACCCGGAAACCCAATTTAACTATGCTTATGAGGAGGTTTTGATTTCAATTTCAATGGAGATGCTTCAATGGATAGAGGAGCTACGGTAAAAACAAAAGGAGGAAGAAGACCAAATTTGATTGGTTCAAATATTATGTTTTTATTGTTTATTTTGTTCTTTTTATTTTCTTTTTCGTTATTTAATTAAATTACATGAGTATTGGTTTTTTGGTTCGGTTCGGTCGGTCGCGCGTGTGGGGATTCCCTCCTCTGTTTTACGGTATATAGCCTTTGCTATGTTTTGAACAAAGGTATATTTGTGGCTCCTTATATACCACTTGAAAAGTTCCCAAACTTTAGATGTGAGATTTTTGCATATCACTCACTTAAGCCAAAAGGCTTTTCTCATTCACTTTTCTACCAAAATTGGGTTAGACAAATGCCCAATACAAGGCCCATTTGTTTAAGCAATAAATTGGTTCCAACAGATGAAACAAGAGGCCATCTAATTTTTGCTTGTCCCTACTCCTTTACGGTTTAGAATTGGCTTTGCTCGGGCTTTTTGGGTCGGAGAATCAATCCAGACTGGAATATTACTATACGGTCGATGGCTTGTCATCGGCGGGACAAAAACAATGCTTCTTAAACGGGCTTTTTTTCTCTGATTCCCATCTATACTTGAGAGATTTGCTAACTACGGTTGAGATCTATCGCCTTACTTTGAGTAGTCACGCTTCCATAATCACGCTCTGTTTTAGTCAAATTTCTCCTCTTTTCATTGTTCTGTTTTTGTTGTTTAATCAATTTTACATTTCAACGAAAAAAAATCTCTGATAACGAAAACAATTGTGAAAGAGAGACACACCGAATAATGAAAAATAGGCGCGTGTTGAAGCTGGTTTACAGATTCCGGTTTTCAGATTTATTTGTAATTTGTAAGATTACTTGCCTCCTTTTCTCTTTTTTGGATCATATACAATGTTTCACGATAATTTACATTTAAACGAGTTTCTATTGAATTTACAATTTAGTCGGTTTAATATTTCAACTTTTATAACGCAATTAATATTGTACACTACCAATTTGGTATTTTACTACACTAATTAGTATTTTACAAATGTATTTGTAAAACCTACTTTAATTAAAGGAAAAATTAACTAATAAATAATTTTAGTTGAATATGCAAATTAAAAACACAATAACAATTGTGTTGTGTATTTATATTATAAATAAAATTTTATTAATCGCTTATGCAATAGAATATTTGTTTTGGCATGAACCACCTTATACTTTTAAGATCACTTTCATGATATTATCTACTTTATAATGCAAAATTTCATAGAAAATATAGTTTTGCACATATTATGGCCTGGAAACATTGGAAATGTGTTTCAAATTTCAAAAATCACTTGTACTACTAAAAAATTGTTTTCCATAACATAATACTACTAATAAATAGCTAAAACCCGAAAAGTACTACTATTAACAATTGTGTACGACTCCAAAACTCGGGACAACTACATATTATATAATGGTCCACATGTGCTAAATATACTTGTATAACGGTGAACATGTGTTAAATATGTAAAAAAAACGCCATGTGGCCTAATTGATTGGAGTTTAACCAATTTTTCCTATTATTCTGTTTTGAATTATTTTTTATTAGGATTCAAATAAATACCCAAAATTACTTTTTAAATTTTCCAAACATATTAATATCAATTATTTAGTTGTAAATATGTTGTCAACCATACCTAAATACATCCGTCGTACATAAAAATTGAGTACATCTAAACAGTACAACAAAAGCAATAAACCAATGTGCCTACTTTACACTATATCAAAGTGAATTTCATGTGGTTCTTTTTCTCCTTGTCTTTGTTGTATTCTTTATCCTTGATGTCTCTTTTCACATTCATTGTTGTCTATTTTCCCTTCACTTCTATCTCTTCTCTCATATTTCGCCAACTGCAACCTTTCTTGGGAGAACACCTAAACGATCCATGTTGTCATGAAAATCTTTAGTTAGATCCTTAGGATAATGCACACTGAAAGGTGCTTAAAAGGATACAATTATCCAAGCGGTGCAACAACTATAGCCAAATATATTGCTCAACAAACGTGATTAGATGAAATTGATATCTATATATCCACATTCCCAATGACTAGAAACAAACACACATTACAATGTAATGACTACATGAATCAAAAGTAATACGTTCGTGCTCATCAAGGATCAAAACTAAACCAAATCCAATTTTCAGGATCAAACAAGCACCATAATCAGCTAAGTAAATACCAAGAAATTGATTAAACTACATATTAAGAAAGCCCAATATTCGTTCAAAAATGTCTGAAGAATCAAAAAATTATCAATTTCCCAGAGCTAAAATGGTATCACTAAGCCAAAAACAGAAGAGATGAACCAAAACTAGGGAGAGTAAGACAAGAATAGACATGCTAGGCTGTTGCTATAGGATTAGCTTCGGTAATCGCCGTACAAGAGAAACGTCACACATACTTTACATACCTCTGAATTTCCTTCATTGTCCGAAACTAGACTATGTTCTGCGTCGTCTTCCACTGATTGCGGTTCATGAACTGGATCTTCGGATGTTGAACTTCTATAGTTGGAGAATCGGATCCTGAAGAATCCGTCTCATCCCTCGTCTTTGATTTACTCGATGCCTTCTTCCTTACATATATCTTCTTTTGCCGGTCAATTCTTAGGTAAAATCTCAAAATCATAAAGAGGAAAACTTTCCAATACAAAACCAACACGAAATCGAAAGAATTACACGATTTGTCTCGAATTCTCAATGGCAGTTGTTCTAAGTAGTGTTGATTCAAGCAATTGAAGATTTATCCTGATTTTGAGAGGGGAAAGAACGAAAATCTCAGAGAAACCGTAATATCGAAAAAATATGAAAAACTTAAGGGATCTGATATTAGGTTTAATTTTTTTTTCGGGTCGTTTTTGTTTAAATGGACGGGTCGAATTTCGGATCCTCGGATCGTTATTGTTGGGTCGGAATTTTGTGGTTGGGTTGGTAAATAAGTCAATCCTTATGACTTTTTCGTCATTTACTTGCGTTTTCAGTTAAAAAGAAAAATCTAATTAAATATTATTTATAACAAGGGCATTTGAGATTAAATCAAATCTTGTAAGGGCAATTCAGAAGATTGTCCAAATTTTTATCATGAATCCACAATTAGGGAGAATAATGATAACAATAATAATATGAGGCGGCGAAAAGAAGGATCCAGTAATAATATAATGTAAAGTAAAAGTTATGAATTGAAGAAATGAACTAGAGAATTATCAACTAAACTCATTTTATTTAACCGCAATGAGCTCCTTGGGATGAATGGATATGGCAGCAATTTAAAGGCACACAAAAAAAAAAAGTTTGTAGCAACTTGATTTTCAAAATTATTTGTAGTGCTAACATATTTCTGTACTTGTATTCTAATTTCCCAAGACTAGTTTACATATTATATGTAGACACCCAACATTGAAAGCTTTGAGACGAAGCATTACATTTTTGTCTTTCCTATGAAGCAAACTTGATAATAACTAAATCATTCTTCCCCGATTCCTTTATCCTCAAGCACTTCTTTATATTGGACTATATGTCTCAGATATATTTATCAAACACACAAAAATAGCAATGCAACTATGGACTGATAAATATGTATTTGATAATTAAGATAATCAAATATGTAACTAAGTTTTTTTGGTTTGGTAAACCAATGCCTAAGCCAATCCGGATCAGAACATCAGAACCAGAACGTACTGTTAACGTTCATGGCCAAGTGTTGGTAGCCTAAGAAAGGGCATACTCTTATCGGACATTAACTGAATAACCGGAAAATTTTGCCAAAGATTATGAATTAAGAACAAAAAAAAACTATTAAATTAAAAATAAAAAACCAAAGCTGTCTCAGATTCAAAGAGTAACTTCTTTAGCTACATAAGAACCCGAAAAATTCCAGGGAAAATGGAAAAGAAAAGAAAATAAAATGAAGATAAAGATGGGAGGAGAAGATGAAAGGAGTAATTCTTCATTCCAATGATTTCAAAAGCCTGAAGAGACCAGCTGCTTCTCGAATCCTCGAAAACTCAATGCAGAAAGCTTGAACTTCTATGAAAAGATCCTTCACTGCTTCATTTATTACAACAAAACCAAATATTTGATATAATATTGGCAAAGGAAAATACAGTATTTGAGTGGAAACAAAAAGATGAACACACATACCGTCGATGATGTTGTTCCGGATTAAACTCTGTAAGAAGACGCAGACAAGCCTTACAAGCCTATTCTGCATGTATTTGTCTTGCTGCTACAGATCGAAAACAATATATCACTATAATATTACAGAAACAACCAAATCAAAGGATTCTACAAATTGTAAATCAACAAAACCGAGAACATAATTACAGGATGATGCTATAGCTGTTCTAAGAAAGCTTATACCAAAGGAAAAACAAAAGAAAGTTTTGTTTTAATACCTTGGCGTTTTCACAAGATGAGATGCAATTAGTGATGTACATGCGAATAAATTCTTTGGGAAGCTCAACTGCAGTTGTGAGCCTATTCACAACTTCCATCGAGTGCAGGCTCATGTCCATACTTACAAGAGCTGTAAAGTAGCTGCACAAGCATTCTCAGATTCCCACTTTCAAGTTTTTTTTTGTCGTTGCTTTTAAGAATGTAAAAACACTGATAAATGTAATGACTTACTCAACAATTTCTGGGGAGTTTATCAACTTGGTGAGAATCTCAACTGCTATTTGAGGATTGTGCTCTACTAATTGCTGCAAATAAGAAACTAAATCACATAATAGAAGAAACTAAGAGAGAAAAAGGAAAAACTGACAGATAACGAAATCACATACTGGCAGCTTCCGTGGAGTTATCCCACAGTGATAGACAAGCTTTGGGTCATTTGCCAATTCCGTAGTGATAACCTGGCCAACAAATTGTTCCCATCACTCAAAAGATCCAGGTTATAAAAATTGACACAGCTGTAGGGGGAAAGGCTGATCAGTTAAATCGTCACAATCACTAGTGTATCTATCGCATGGTTATTTTCCAGAAATTCATACTGCGACCAGATGCCTCTTAATATCCTACTGGGAGCTACTAGATCTTTTAATCCAATAAGAAAACGAAAAAAGTGATAGCACGACTTCTCTCTCAAAACCAAAGTAATGTACGTGTGCCATACAATGGCTATCTTAAAAACATTTAAAAATTGATAGTTACTGTCCTATTGCTATGTTAACTCACTTTTTAGTGTTAAAGGAAAATAAGCAATTAAAGGTTATCATAAGAGCAGGACACCATTCGTGAGACTTTATGCACATATATCAAGGATTCAAAAGCAAATATATACCTCTTGTTCTGTAGGTGAAAGTGTCACCTTTAAACCCTTAACAAGCAAGTCTCTAACTGTTGCGCCTCTGCTAGTATCAGCACACATTTTATCATCCCAAACAAGCTCATGTTTGTTATCAGGATCAATCCAAAGCAACTGTAAGAAGTTAAACCATTTTCGGTCAGTTGGATATTATAAACCACTCAAACGATGGATTAATCTTAGTTTTACCTCACTCTGATAAACAGGGAACCTCGGAGGACAAGGACGGATCCACCGCGGACCCAATCCCTTAAGTGTCAAACTTCCCAATATTCCAGAGATGGCCTCATCTCTATCACCAGATCCAATTTTGAAATTCCCTCCAGGTTGCACATCAAACCTAAAAGATAATTTGACTCAGCTCATCCATATAGTCAACTCAAAATTGGCACATGATGATATAACACAGAAAATTAAGCTGGCAGAAAACTGGAAGCATGCAAGAAATAGATCAGAGTCCAATGTAAATGGCAGTTAGAAAGAAATGGAATCCGCTAACTCATAGTTTACGTACTCTGGAGAGTTCGGATCGCACCCACGAGGAACATCAGGATCATGCAATAGCTTACTAAGGGAATATTCTGCAAAAATGTGACTAGATGGTCCAGGATCAGCTTTGTCACCATACTCTCGTTGCAGCTCTCCTAGCTCCGGAAAATCCTGACAGAAAATCACCATAATAAATCACTAACCAGACAAGTTTCTCTTAATGTTCTCCAAGTAGTGTTAGGCATGATACAGTGACAAGTATGAAGAAGAGATGATGGATTAGAGATATGATGGTTGGCGCACTTACGTGAGTTGAAGGATCAAACGATTTGATATAATCAGCAGCCGACTGTTTGAGAATCTGCAAGAGAGTAAACTATTGTTAATTTAATTGATCATGAATACTCAATAAGTTTTCACAGGTCGCAGATATCATAAAATTATACAAATCAAGTCTTGAAAAAAAATATGCCAAATAAAAGAAAAGGCTTTGAATATGCCTGATCCGAGTAATTGATTGATTTATGACAAAGATAACTCAACACAGCAAACAAGTTTTCACCAAGGAAACAACTAGTCTTAGAGAGTAAAATATGAGATTTGACTTGCAAAATCATATATCTAAACCATAGAATCAACGTTGAGAGATATTTCAACAAAACGTCAAAGTATGGACATTGTTCATCCACAGGAGCATACACGATTCCATTGAATAAACTTTGAATTTACATGGTATGAGAAAAAAAAAGCAGACAGACAGGTTAAGGAAACAGCTATAGGTGCAGTTATATCCTACCTCTTTAGCGTTATCATAGCTATTCCATTGTAACAGGTGGAGAAGAAATGCTCTCTCACTCTTCTCTACTTGCTCATTACAAGCAGCCTGCAAAAGACATAGATATGGTCATTCTTTCACACAAGAAGACCACATAATGCTAAGACAGAAAACATATTTGCCTAAATCAATATACAAAAGGCCGAACAGATCACTATATAAAATGTAGATTCAAGGAGTACATGGAACCTCATCATTCACAACTACCATGTCACTTGGAGAAAACAAATGACCTAAACTAACTACAAGCCTAACACTACAAATCTGCTTTTGAAAATTAAATTATACCAGCACCAGGATTAACAACAACAGAACCTAAGCTACTCAACACAACTAAGAAGGCATTGCTTAGAAAAAATTAAATATGTTTGATGGAGCAACAATGAAAGCTGCTTACAGTTATCATATCAGATACAAAGGGGTTGGAAGATGGCTTCTGGGAAGAATAACAATGGTACATGATAGCAAATGCAATTATACGGTCAGTACCACGGAGTAACACCAGATCCTGAAATCAAACCAAAAATTTCATTCAGTTAGCCCCAATCTGAGAATTGAAGTTAAGAATGTAACATAGCCTATCCAACAAGCAAAATTCACGAAATGAAAAATCACACTGAAACGGTTTCTTATCACTACTGATTAAGCAGAACAACGAATAGAACTTCAATATAAGAACATTCAAAACCAGCAAAACAAACCCTAGTTTCATATAAAAAACCCTGACAGTCACACAATCGTAAAACACAGAGCCGAGCAGCGAGAACAACTTCAAGAGTAAGAAAAGGAATATAGTAGAGCGAGAGGACATGCCTGCAAAAGCACAGAAAGAGAAGAGCAAACAATGAAGTTACGAGAGCGTGAGATTTTGGAGCTGAATTCCGATAGAACGTCATCGATTGGCCTGAGATCCGATTTGAGAAGCGAGAGAAGAATCGCCGTCTCTTCCTTGTTCATAATCATCATCGATGGATCTTCGTGCTGCGCTAAACCTGGATTCCAAATTTCATCAGATTTTTATTTTTATTTTTCATAAGTTTTTTTCTATAATTCTCTATTAAAATTGACCTTATACATACCTCTTTCACACTCAGAAGGTTTGGGCACTTCGGTAAAATCTTCTGAAGGTTTGGGCACTTCGGTAAAGTCTTCTGAGGCCATTGTTGGAAATTCCGGTAAGTAAGATTTAGAGGAGATATGTTTTTATGTTTTCAAGGATTTTTTTTTCTTTTGTTTCATGTATTGTATATGAAAACAATCTAGCATATATATAAGGTTAGTCTTTGGGTTTTGGTTAAGATTTAATTTTATTATATTTACCTAAAAATATAGACTATTTCCCAACTTTAACTATATCATTAAATTTCATTGTTTCATTACATTTACGTTACGCAATAAGGAGAAACCACGTGTCGTACATTACTTAAGTTTAAGATTTTGGTTAAGATTTGAAGATTTAGCTTAAATTAATTTTATTACTTTAAAAAATATAGACTGTTTTCAATTTTCCAATAAATTTTTGGCTATATTACTAATTTTCATTGTTTCATTATTTATATGGTACATTAGCAATAAACTATGTCCCGTGCATTAGTTTTAAGACTTTAGTTAAGATTTAAGTTTTAAATTTGTACTTTAGTGATTGCATTATTTCATCATCAAATATAGACTATGTTTACCTTACAGAATTAGCAGTAAACCACGTGTCATATATTAGTTTTAGAAATTTGGTTAAGATTTAGATCTAAACTAATACTTTCATGTTTACCTTATTTTATTACTTAAAATATATGTATCATTTCCCAACTTAGCTTATATCATCAATTTTCATTGTCTCATCATTTTTACGTTACAGAATTAGCAGTAAACCACGTGTCATATATTAGTTTTAGAACTTTGATTAGATTTAGATATAAACTTATACTTTCATGTTTACCTTATTTCATTACTTATAAAATATTTACCATTTCCCAACTTAACCTATATCACCAATTTTCATTGTTTCACCATTTTTAAGTTACATAATTAGCAGTAAACCACGTGTCATATACTAGTTTTAAGACTTTTCTTAAGATTTAGATCTAAACTTAATGTTTACCTTATTTTATTACTTAAAAAAATATTTATCATTTTCCAACTTAGCATATATCGTCAATTTTCATTGTTTTATCATTTTTACATTACAGAATTAACAGTAAACCACGTGTCGTATATTAATTTTAGAACTTCGGGTAAGATTTATTTCTAAACTTATACTTTCATGTTTACCTTATTTTATTACTTAAAACATATTTACCATTTTCCAACTTAGCATATATCATCAATTTTCATTGTTTCATCATTTTTACCTTATAAAATTAGCGTAAACCATGTGTCGCACATTGTTTTATGACTTTGGTTAAGATTTAAAGATTTATATTTTTCTCAAGTTTACATTTTATGGTTTAAAATATTTTATTACTTAAAAATCTAGAATAGTTTTCAATTTTGCAATAAAATTTTGACTATATCATTAACTCTTATTGTTTTATCATCTTACATTACATAATTAGCAGTAAACAAAGTGTCGTATATTAGTTTTAGAACTTTGGGACTGGACGAATCACCCTTAATTAGCCACGTGGCATGGTGTGATTCTCCAATCTTGGGTGAAGTTTATCGTTGACATGATGACTCACACCCACTTAGGCCTATAAAGGCCCAAGCACTTACTCGGGGGCAGGTAGGAAGCCCATCAATGAGGTGTAAATCACCCCAAAGGTAAGTGTTAACTCCTAATTTCCTTACCTGGAGCCCCTAGAAAGTAAGAGATCATTTCTCTACACGCCCAAACTCATTTTCCTTCTCACTTTCAATATTTGAATTACTGGTCAATGAGTATTGGTCAACGAGTGGAAACTCTATTTACCATATTCTACGCAGGGTAAATACAAAAGAATCAGGCTGTGAATTGTGATCAAAGCAGGTTAAAGTACACCTGTGAAGCACCCTGGCGCCAAATTAGGCATAACATGCGCTGCTAGTAGTATGAGGAGTCAGAGTGCAACATAGCAAATTGAGCGGTCAAGCAAGTGGCCTGCAAAGTCAGAAGGGACAGAGGCAAAACACTCAAGTAGGTCGTACCTATCTGAACCCAAATATCTAGGCCCGACGCAGATATGGAACATGGTACCCGGTATCCGATCCTGTGTAGATAAAACTTTATAAATACCATCCTATCTACTCTATACTAAGGGGCTTAGTTTTTTTGTTTTGTTTTATATGATCTTCATACATAAAGAGCTATATTTATGAGTTAGAGACTCATCATCTTGAACCTCTAAACTTCCGGCGACTTTAAGCCTTTCGACCATTAAAATCTACTTATTTCCTTAATTTCTTTCTTCTTCTTCTTCCATGGTTTCAATCAGCCTTTGACCGAAACCCTTTTATATCTCTCTTTCTATTATTTCACTTCTTTGTCTCTCTCTACCACTAACATTCTTACTAAACGTGCTAATACCCTGTGGATTCACTCTCTTTTGGAACCAGAGCCATCCTTTCTACACTCTTCTTTCTAGACTCTCCCCGTCTAATCGTTGTCTTTATCTCTTTTCTCACTCTTTTTGACCACCATTCTTTCAGAGCGTCGTTGGAAAATATTCTTCATCGTTTTTTCCACAGCCTTCACGTATTTGATTACTGTGTAAGAGTGGGTCCCTCTAGTGGTTGTTTCATCTAGGCAAAAAAGCCTCTAAAACAATTTGGCGCTAGGAGGGGGGATTACAAGCGCTCTAGCCACATATAAACTTGCAGAAAAGTAGTAGGAAAATATCATGAACTGCCAAAAAGAAGAATTTGAAGATAAGATAAAAGAAAGAAATCTTCAGATCGACAAGACTGCAAAATATATCATCGGAGAAAGCCGCTCGGATAAACGGATGTCGGAATCCAAGGCTGACATTTTCATCGGCGTCCAAGATATTATATCAAAACCATTGGTTGAGGGAAAGGCTCCGAGAAGCCACCATAGTTAAGAGGTGCGAGCCAATATGCTTAATAGACAAGTACCAACGATCCATGCAGGAAACCGTGGATAAAGCCATGAAATTAGTTTATTATATGAGAAGCTTCAAAGGAACCATTCTAAGGTCCCGAGCCAATGAGAAGAGCAACACACTAAACCGCCAACCTCAAAATCACCCGAGTTATGAGTCGGGGCCCTTCAAAATGATGAGCCCGACGCATCCAGAAGCCCGCCCACTTGGGAGCATGTGGAATCATAGCCCAGCATACGACGAAGAGCCTTATGACCCAAACCGACCATCGTACGAACGACTGAAGAACACCTCAGAGGATAACAAACCGCGAGGAGAGCTTGGTAGAAATAGAGGAAACACCAAACATAAGAAAAGGAAAAGTATGGTCGATAAAGGAGATCAAAACCGCTGAAAGAAGCTAAATGAAGATTCCCCGAGAAGAGGCAAAACTTATAGCAAAAATCTTTGGATTAGCGGGAGAGACTTGATGATAACACGACGGCGGGCAAAAGCAGCTAAGCGCACGAGCCCATGTAGAATTATGACAATATCATGGAATCGGATTAGAGAGTGTAAAGGCTCTACTTGTGAACGAGGTCACGAAGAAAGCTTTGGGGGAGAAAATCATTGGCACGTCCTCCGGTTTGTTACTCAAAACACCGCAACTAAATAGGTTGATTGATGTGGTTGTTTTTCTCTATCGAGTTTTAACCTCTCAACCAACTTCATGCAAGTGCACAACAATCACAATAAGTATAGATAAGGGATCGAGTCCACAAGGACTTATTAACCACACTTCGAAATGTAATGAATAAAACAAAGGTTAAACAAAATATGAGTCGTTTTGTGGTTGGGAAATAGAGAGCAGCAGTGAAACGTGAGTAGCAACTTGAAATCAATAAGAGAAAAGCGTTAGGACTTAGGTAATTCGCAGAATATTATGCAACAATAAAGACCGAATGATTTTTAGGGATTTTGATATGATGTGTCTTGAACTCAGAACACGGATGTAAGATCTTTCCATTATCGTGGCTCCGACCTCTATGTTTTAACACCCTAATAGACTCAACTATCGCAGATTATTACAAGGTGAAAGCACGCTTTAGCAAGATTAAGTTCTGATAAAGTTCACTAAACTCTTTAACTAACCTTTCGATTGTTAAGACGCTTAACTCATCAAATACTAGTTCAGGCAATATAACAAGCTTTGGAGAGTACATTATTAACCTAGATTCAGATTGCTGGATGCGCGGTAAAGCAATCATGCATATAATATAAGTAAAGATAAAGACTAGTAATATCCCTAAACAACCATCAATCAATTATCAAAACATTAAACTCATTGAACACCCTAAACCCTAACAATAGAATCTCTCATACATGGTGCACGAAAACCAGTAGATAGATGATCAAATAATGATGAATACAATTGATTAAAAGAGTAAGTGAGAAGATTATTTTTACAATTCAAGGATTATTTGTGATTATCGATCAAATCCCCATCCTTACAAATTAACACTTATTTAAACAATTTGGATCAAAACTGTTGGTTTTTCTTCGATTTCTGTGCCCAAACTATGCAATTAGATAATAAACATATATTTATAAGACTATAACAATTTTTAACAAAAATAAAAAAATGATTCTAACCATCTAAATACCATATTATTATTTTTTAAATTTAGTTTAAAATTATTATTCCGCGTATGTATGGGAAGTCACCTAATTCATATTAGAGAAAAATTTTATAATACTACACCTTGAAGTTTTTTTTACAAAAATACCACAATTTTTCCAAAGTTCCAAAAATACCACTTTTTAAAAAGTTGATTTTTAAGGTTTAAAATTTAAAATTTTTGGGTTTGGGTTAACTATTCCAATATTAGGGAATAGTTTTAGGGGGTAGGATTTTGGTTTGAGGTTTAAAGTTTAATTTTGAATGTTAAAAATAAAATTTAAAAAGTGGTAGTTTTGGAACTTTGGAAATAATGTGGTATTTTTGGGGAAAAAAAAACATCAAGGTGGTATTTTTTGAAGAAAAAAAAACTTAAAATAGTGGTATTTTTGGAAATTGCCCTTCTTATTAAATACACATGAAAGTTTCTAACTTAGAATCCAAATCAAACTACTAGTGGATGGTAACTAAAAAATAAATCCTTTATAGGCTTTCCGATGATCGATAACAAACTTAGGGGGTGTTATTGGGGAATGGATTTGTGTGGATTTTTAAAATTTTGAAAATCCACCATTATTGGGAATTTGATTCTTAAAATCTATATGAAATCCTTTGTTATTGGTTTGAGGATTTTCAAATTCCATATAAAATCCCTTATTATTGGAAAAGTTTGGTTTTTAATGATTCTTTAATTCCATTAAAATCTTATGTTATTGGGACATGGATTCTACATATTTTTACTCATACAACTCAACTTCCAAAATACCATGTATAACCATGAG
The DNA here is from genome assembly GCA_900128785.1 of Arabis alpina. Taxonomy (NCBI): domain Eukaryota; kingdom Viridiplantae; phylum Streptophyta; class Magnoliopsida; order Brassicales; family Brassicaceae; genus Arabis; species Arabis alpina. The sequence continues at coordinate 16,280,072 of LT669795.1, forward strand.
ATTCTTTAAATCCATATAAAAAAAAATACACACCCACACAAAAACAAAACAAAACAAAACGTGATATAAAAAATAACATCTTTCACTTTCTTTCATCTTCCTCACGAAGCTTGATTTTTCAAGTTACACATGACATCATCATCCTTGACTTCCACTCCCCACTGCATCGGCCCACATATTAGCAGCTATCATGTTTCTCCAATTATTAGCGTATTCTCTTTATTGAGATTCAAGAGCGCCTACATCTCCATTTTCTTCAACATTGATATTTTCTCCATTGCCTACTTCGATCACTTCTTCAGGAAAAGCATCTGATCGACATTCTTGACGTAAAAAGTTATGTAATCCAGCACAAGGTAAAACCAACTCCGCTTGCGTCTTAAAAGAGAAAGGAGGCGCAGATTTGAAAATACAAAAATTCACTCGATTACGTTTCTCAAAGATGCATGCCGCAAATTGAATAGCTCGTTTTGGTTTTTCGGATCACGTCTTGCACCTTTAAATTCTTGTAGATGATATCGAGTACTTCGAAATGGAGCTAAAAATTTCCGACGATTAACGAACCTACAATCTACTAAATAAAATTTTCCTGAAGCGTAAAAAACAAACGATTAACGTAAATCATATATAGATACATAACATCTTACATATTTATGTAAAGTAGCATTTGTGAGTTATATACCTTCAGGAACTTCTAATCTGCAAGTGCTCCTTGTTAGAGCATTATTTAATATTTTTGAATCATGAGCTGAACCTTCCCATGCACTAAGAACATACATGAATTGTTGATCAAAATTGCAAGCTGCAAGAACATTTTGTGAGACATGTCCTTTACGATTACGATAGCTAGGCACATCACTATTTGGTATCATCGCAAAAATATGTGTGCCATCGAGAGCTCCAATGCAATCATGTATAAGTTAAAAAAATTAGGTGAAGAAAACATATCACTACTTAGAACCCAAAATTGTAATATATACCTTGAAATAGGGATAAAATATTGTGCTCTCTCTTATCTTTGCACATGTTGTAACTCCAGGCCTTGCCATCAAACCTGGTGCTATGGTATTTAACGCTCTAAGAACCTTATGAAAGTTCTCACTTGTCGCAAATTTTGATCTCTTAAATGTGTCTATTGTATAACAATATTTTAAACTTTGACCAACGGTGAGGAGAAATGTAGCCACCATTTCTTCAATGCATATATTACGAGTGTCTCGTAGATATGTCTTCACTCTAATAAGATCACATAGCTTCTCAAAAGAACTTGGATACATACGATATATTTTAATTTACGTAAGCTGCATTTTTAGCATCTAAACTTGTATGTAAAACAAACACATACCTTTAAATATCCATGCCACACTTCATCACTAGCCGTAAACCGTTTTGCTACAGGATGCCATCCAAATCCAGAATTGTTATGTTCAAGATCCACATAACAATTATACAAACCTTTCAAATACTTGTATCTGCTTGTATAATGTTTATGGGTTTTTTGACATTGAAGCCTTTCATTGAGGACCGGTAGTATTTTATTTTCCACCGTTAGCTTGTTCATTACACCACTAGAATCGCGCCATCCACGTTTCATTCCCGCGACAAGTAGTTCGATCAAGACGTTTGTCTCATCCGCACTCCACTTATTATAATCTTTATCTTTAATTGGTGGAGTATCACCCATTGTAATCTTATTAAAGAACTAATCGTAGTTAGTATAAGATATGATAATTATTTTCACAAGCATATGAACGTAACAAAATATAAAAAAATGGCAGAAAAAAGTCAAAGGAAAGCAATCATCCGAAGATGGCGTCAAACCAACAAATAAAACAAACATAGATACTTACAAACCTATATGCTCAAGTAAAAAAAACATAGAGATTCAACTAAGAAAATAAAGAACAAAGAGATACTTACGAGAGGTGAATGAGAGATGATGGGAAAGCAATATGTCAATGAAAGTTGTCCTTGGGTGGTTAATATATGCTCACATTAATTTTGTTTTTTGGAAATCCTCTACAATATCATATATAATGTTACCATATATAGGTAATTCTAGAATTAAGAAAAAAAATCAATAATCAATGACAATCTATAAGAATCCATAAAAGTTCATATAAAAATATTTGTTAAATATTTGAAATCTAGAAGAATTTATAAAATCTCCCAACTTTACAAATCCACACAAATCCCTTCCCCAATAACACCCCCTTAAATCATCAAAACTCAAAATAAACTTAAATTGGATTAGAGAACAATTAAAGTGAGATAAATCAAATGAACCACCCAAATAAAAAATATAAGAAAACAAAAACAGAAAACTAAAAATAAAAAATGAAAGATGTTTTTCCTGATTGGCTACATTCTCTTTTGAAGGTTGGTTTGCCTAAGAGTACGTCCAATGCTAAGAACATGTTTACCTATAACACTATAATTTAGAGTATCAAATGAGTATCATATTTTTTAAAATGTAAATAAATTATATAATTAAATTTAAAAAACATAACTAGTAATAAATAGACATGTGGTAAAGAACATCTAACTCTTTATTAAAAAACTCATTTTATGCATGTTTAACTGTGATTGTTTTTTTCCGAAAATGTTAAGTTTATTTATCAACAAAAAAAGAGTTACAATCTTAAGGATACATTTGTGTCCAAAATAAGCTTACAAAAGTGATCAAAACAGAGCATAATGGTCAAACAAGTGCATGAACATGTTGCACAAACATTATTTGCTTTACGATGTAATTTGGAGCCATCTTTCTATCCCTTCATTTGCCTCGTCATCCGATGAACACTTCCGAAGAGAATACAGCTGCAGAAGTACCTCTTTATGTAGATCCGGGATTGGTTTTTTTTATTTATAATGATTAAAAATTAAACAAATAGTTAATCTTTAATATTATTATTATAATATATTTAAGAAATTTAGTGAGTTTTAATTAAAGCGTTGAACGTGTTCTAATGGTGTAACAATTTGATTAATGATTGAATGCATGTTTTGATCGCCTTTCAAATGTGCTGAAAACATCAAAGATAGTAGCAAGCTAAATTCATACTAAATGAGTTATTTCATGCACTTGCATTTAATAGTCGGTACATACAACTTGTGAATAGCTAAACATAATTCAAATAAACGAAACCCGAATTTCCAATTCGACTTTAGATTATTCGACGTGTGGCTCATAGGGCAAGAGCAGCGCTAAGGTTCATAGGGTTCATATACTTGGTGGAACCGGTCAAGATATGACGGACTATCATGCGGTTTGCTTTCTCGGTCGGATGAAACGCGTCCCAAAACACATGTAACTCTCGGTTCCGACACAAGTTCGACAATACCGTACACAACCCCATCCCATTGTACGGTCCTTGTCCGCAACAAGCAACCTTGGACGTAATAAATCCTATAACCATCATATCCGAAAACAAGAGATAATTGTTATAACCCTTTCTTGTCGACCAAAGTACATAATTAGAAGGGACAATTGAAATTTAATTACCATAGGTTCGTGGAGTGCTTAGAAAATCCGTTTGCATTTGGTTAACGTTTGCGGCAATAAACACCGTTTTTCCAATCTTTTTGTTAATTTCATTTATCATTTGGAGTAGCTGAGGATCGTATAGGGATGTGGCTCGTTCTAGCTCGGCCGAGCATCTCCCATTGGACGAGGCTGATCTAGCCAACTCGGCCGGTGCACATCCTAATGGTCCGGCTCCAGTCACTAGAACTCGACCCACTCCAAGCGAAGCTAACCTCTAAAAATAACAAAAATTGTATTGTGTATATCTAATAGAAATCATATCAATGTAAAGTGAAAGTAACTGAGGTTACAAACATTGTGTGTGTGAAAGAGACTGATTTAATTCAGATTAATACAATCCTAAAATGTACGGAAATGTTCCAATTGATTTTGATATAGTAAATATGAATGTAATCAGTTATTACGTAAGATTGTTATTACCAAAAGTATCTTCTTGTATTCGGAAATTAGTAACCGAACGTATTGAGGTAGAGAGAATTGGCGCGACCTAGCGGAATATGGCACCAAGAAATAGTTGTTGACGAAGTCGTTTCCGCCGACCGTGATTAATACAAGCGATTGACTTACGAGCCGCTGAGTTTGCGTTTTACCAATCAAGCGACTCACTCGTTGTTGGTATTGTTGGAAGTAGTTGAGCTGTTGGTACATCCTTATAATGTTTATCTGCATACCAAAAACTTATACGTATAGATAAGCGAACATTTTATGGAAATTTCACCTTAGGAGATTAGACCTGGTTAGGTTACTTACGAATTGAAAACCGGTATCGTTGAGAATTCCAATACCCGCGGAGGCGAAATTGGCACCGTTAAGCAGTCTCCGGCCCCTTAGCTCCGGACTTAGGTACGGTAACGGCGGCTCTTCGTTGCCGATTGCCTCACCTAACCAATATTAGCCAATTGATTATTATTATTAATCAAATTCACATATAATTTTTTTTTGTTACGTTCACATATATCGATTGATTATTTAAGTCTTTTGGTATATATAGTGTGTATATTTATCAAACTATTGAAATAAGATTACTCTAAAACTGCTTAGTGAAGTTAATAACCAAACGTAACTGATAAGATCTGGAATGTTAAGCCCGTTGGAAAACCGTCCGGTTGGTCTACGAGTTGGAAAATCGATTCCATACGGCGGAGCATCGGCACGTGCAGTTGTCACCAGATAGTTGTTGTTGCCACTGTCCACGAGGGAGTCGCCAAACACGTAAAAAGCACGTGCCTCGATCACGATCGGACCGGACATAACCAATAGTACCAACAACGAAAAGAATGCTATAGCCAATGATTCGGCTTTTCTAGTTGAGATTGCCATACTTTGTATTAATGGCTTTGTGATGAAAAAAAAAGACATGCACTAGAAATGAAGATATGAAACCAGCCATGAAAGGAAGAGTGGAATTTATATAGTTGGATTTTTGGTTTTCACTTTTCATATGATTTATTTAAATGTGTTTAATCCCGTGGCTTGACAGCCAAAAGTGCTTCTATTTTTCTTAGGTTTTTACAGTCTTGCTAGTTAAAACAGAACATGGCTATATTATGATATTTTTTAGAATTATCAAAGCACTTGTGGTCCTAGAGAATGATAATATTGTACATTTATGTATACTATGAGTTGTACATAAGTTCACATCCTTTTTTTTCTTCTATATTCTCTTTCAGACTACTCTAGCAATTTTCTTAAACCCTTCATTTGGATTCTACAATTGTTTTTTTTTGTATGTTATAAATCATTTACAAATAATCAGATGAGAACTTGGTTTAACTGATTTGGTTCATTCACATCTATTTCCTTTCGATCAGTGTAATTCTTAGTTTCAAAAATACAGCGTGGGATGGACTTTGTATATCTTTGTTTTTTTTGGTCAACTATTTCTTTGTTTCTTATGCCTCTAAATTGAATTCTCTTTTTATTTTGCTTTCCCTTGTGATCGATCATTTCCTTTCAAATGTCTTTTTAAAAATTTAATGCCACCTATATCCACCTCAAGTTTCACAAGAAGGAACTAAAGCGACACAAAACCATTTATTTATAACAAGAACTCACATGAGGCTTGTGTATGAGCAACAATAAATTGTCCTATAATAGAGAAGTTGGTTCATATAAGTTGAAGATCAGATCAAACTGTTTTTAAAGCTCAGTAAGGAACGTTCAAAATTTGATGATTTTTACCCACAATTTGTTTTTGTTTTCCATTTTGTTACCAAAAGGTAACTATTTCATTAAAAATGAAACAATTAAGTTTTACAAACCAAAATTTATAAACCTATATATGCGATGGTTGAATGGCAAAAAAAACATGGAAATATAATGCATGACGAAATTCAGTCCACCAACTCAACATAAACAGGAAGACTAATGAAGTTGAATGAAATGATAACGATATTGTTGTTTTTCCCAAATCCGTTGATTCAGATGAAGGTTTTATAACAAAATGCAATAGCCGTAAGACTAAAACTCAAAGCATTAGAAACCATTCAACAGAGGTCCTTAGATAAAGTCGTCAATGGCAAAACCATCAAGCTCTTGATCACATGTTCTTCTTTCGTAATGTGAGAACGACTTGATGCTGTAAACTATGATCTAATGCAAAGAAGAAGCCTTACATACCAAATTCAAGCATTTTAACGATGCAGGCTCACCCTACCAAATTCCATACATGTATATGTAAGTACAATCATTACAATAATGTTATTGAGAAGATAAAGATGGGAGAGTACGTAATTGGGATAAACCCAATAGGCCCAAAAATTTCAAACACTATACCCGGCCCAGACTAATGTGTTCCGACAAAAGCTGAACTGTCAGCCACGTGGACCATCAATCTTCAAGCAGATTACCGATTCGGACCGGTTGGTTCGCGGTTCGTATAGATTCTTTGGTCTTCTTCTCCAGAGAATAATTAGGTTTTTTCTTTCAGTCTAACACAGTTACGTGACCAATCCACGTTTCAAGGCTCGATTTGATATCGACTCCGTTTTGCTTGTTTTTACCTAGCCATCTTCTCAATTTGTCACTGCACAGAGACTTTACCCAAAGATTTATCGGCGTTCACAAGTAGATCTAAAACCCTAAACCCTGTCAGAGCAAAATCCTGAGGATGCATCCTCCGTTTAATTCCTTCCGGCCTCAAGCGCACCCTCACCGACCACAACAACAACAAGTATCTCTCTCTCTTTCTCTTCATCAAAATCTATTTTTTAGCTACAAAATCGAGGATTTTCGTATCGATATCTCTATTTTTTCTCTTTGTCTCTGCAGAACAATGGGTATTCTAATCAACACCAACATAATGGGTTTCAGAACCAAGTGAATTCTAATCAACACCAACATAATGGGTATCATAATCAATTTGGGATGATGAATCCACAGATGATGAGTAATCCAGTGATGGGTCACATGAACAATCCCATTCCAATGCCCAATATTCCAATACATCCCCCGTTCTTCAACAATATGCCTCAACAACAACAACAACTTAACCAGTTTGCTTTTCCCAACAACATCATCAACCCCTTGCTTCCAAGTCTATTGAATCTTCAGTTTGCAGTTGCTAATAGCAATCTCATGGGTCCCTTAGTTCAGCCCAATATTTTCCGGCCTTGTCAGCCACAGCTTAATTCCTTTAACTCCCTTAGTTATCCTCCAGCTCCAAATCCCAATCAAAATCACCAATTGCAGCCACGACCACAGGTGATACTTCTTTCAGAATTGTCTTAAGCTGGTTTTCAGTACCTACTTCTTGTTCTTTTAGTTATAACTTGAGCTTCTGCAGGGAATTGTGAACAACAACAATGGTTACAATTCTAACGGGAATGGTGTTCGAAACAAGTTTACAAAACATCAGAAATTCAAAGGCCATGGTCAAGTGTATGTTCCTACTAGTTGCTCTCGCCTTTTCGATTTTTTTGCTTGATACAATCTTGGTTTATATGTATTTTGAGTTATTGTAGATTCCAGAGGTCCCAGCATCAACCAAATAATGCAAAGAAAAAGTGCAATAAGGATCAAATGGGCAAAGGTTAGTCCCATTTCCATCTAAATGTTGGTCACACTTCCAAGTCTTTCAGTTTCCTCTGAATGTTGGTTGTCATTAGGGTAAAGATTGTTGTGACTATCAGTTGGTATTTAATTGTTGTTGAATTACTACAATAGTTCAGCTAAAGTTTTTAGTGTTGTGTATCGTCAGTTCTATGTTTTGCCAATATTTATGTATGTTTTACCCCAAATTTCCTGGAACGTTGAGATTTATAAATATGGAGGAAGGGTTTCTTTTTTGTTGTTAACAAGGTGTTTCTTTTAGTATTTATTTTTGATCTCTGCATTGATGACTTCAATTCAGGGAACGACAATAAGATGGCAACTGGGCTTGATGATGCTGGTAACATAGCTAAGGAGAAGAAAAGGTATTGTGAGGTCTCAATATCGTAGCACTTTACTGTTAGGGTCACTAATTTTCTTTTGGTTCATAAACCATTTTGACTTCCTGCATGTTAAGATTGTAAAGCAGTGTGATCCAAATATTTCCTACAAGTGATTAGGATCATCTTCTGGATTGCCGGAAATCTTTTGGTCGATCATTTTTTTTTTAGTTGATGTCAGCTCACGAGGTTTAGTCTCTAATATTATTCTTTTGATGTTATATTTTTGTTTCCGTGAGTAGATCATATGGTTTTTTCTATACTCCAAAAGAAATCAAGCAATGGCGTGAAGCTCGGCGTAAGCATTTTCCAACAAAACTCAGTGCTGAAAAGGTTAGAGTAACCCTAGTTGATTTCTGAAATTCACTCTTTCAGGGCAAATGCTAAATACTAAATTAAATATTTGCAGAAAGCTAAGAAAAATATTTCAGAATGCACCGTTGACGAAGAAGCAATAATGCGTCGTCAGGTACCCTTTATTTTGGCTTCCACTTGAGTTCGCCATGTTTTGTACTGTTAGTTATTTATGGTTATGCCTAGATACAGGCATTAGCATAGAATCAATTGGCAAACCTTAAGAAATTCTTATAGTGCCAAAGATTACTAGGAAAGGGTGAAAAGGAGCTATATCTGCTATATGGTGTGGAAATATGAACATTAAATTATAGTTTGTTCACAAGTAATCTTCATGAGTCTCAAATCTATTCTTGAACTGTTGTTTCTTAAGATTGCCAATGCTATGTTGAAATTGAAATCTCATTAGTTTTATGGTTCTTGTTTTGTTTTTGAGTTGAAGGACTAACAAAATACCCCATGTGGTTAAATATGTACAAGGTTATGAGCCTAAATAAAACATTTGCACACTTATATTTATCGGTAGGCTTGTTATAACAATCTTCCTATAGTCTACTCATGTTTCTTGTTTCTATTACCATTTTCTTACCTTGTAGCTTTTGATTTTTGCATTGCAGCAACTCCAGGAAGTTTTAGCAAAGCAGGCGGAGTTAGGTGTCGAAGTTGCAGAAGTTCCTTCACATTATTTATCCAATACAGAAGACCAACTTAATGGAGAAAGAGGAGACAACAATGGAGAATCGCTTAAGGGCAACCAATTTCAATACAAGGACGGCAAAAAGGGAAGATTTCAGAATAATAGACACAAGAAGCGAAGACATGGTGACAAAGACAAGTTAAGTAAGAAACCAAGGTTTGAAGACAAAAATTCACCTCAAGAATCTTCTGTGATAACTAGAGAACCTATGTTGCGTGAGAAGCTCCTAAGCACAGACATAAAGAGAGAAAAAAGTCAGTTACTACAGGTCTTCCGGTTCATGGTAATGAATTCATTCTTCAAGGAGTTTCCAGAGCAACCTCTGAAGTTGCCTTTGGTTATGGTAGAAGAAACTGGTTGTGAACATGATAGGGAAGATCCATCAGACGAAATTTTAAGTGATGACGATGATGGTGATAGTGATGATAACTCATGTGATGAAGCTCTTGAGAGATAATGTATGTTTGAAGTTTATGAGCTCAAATACATTGGAGCCTTCATTTTGGTATCAATAGATTTGTGTTTCTTTTTTGAGCATATGTTGTCTGCAGCACACAATGAGATAAGAGTCTGATACATAAACTGTAATTTGTTTCACTTCAATTATCTTTGGCATCCACACCACAACCATATCCTCTAATCAGTTATATAATTTGCCTATAACATGTTATAAATGCACAGAACTGTTGATGAAAATGGGAGAACCATGAAGGACGTAATGCAAAAAGAAGCTAAAACCACCAATTTGTTGGTTTAACTTTACAAATCCTAAAAGAAAACATTTTCAAGCTAATCGTAGAAGGTAGAACCATCCGTTTTGATATGTTTCAGGTGACGCACTGCGTTAATAAGTAAGAGATTCCTCGACTCAAGTGTGTTTGTTGTATATTATACGACACATGGTCATCTTCTCCTAACAAGATACATGGTTCGATTGGTTCCATTTAGACGGTATGCAACTTCGAATACGGTAAGAAAATGGCTTATTGTCTTTTAAATTAAAGAATATGGACATTTGATACAATGATTGTACAAGAACTTCAACTAAACTCATAAAAAAGTGATTACTCCTTTAGAGGAAAACTAAAACTACAAAATAAATCCCATGTTTCTTCCACCATCTCCTTCTCGCAATTGGGTATATGATGTATTCCAAAGCCGACAAAACCACCTAAAACCTTTGCAAGTGGTTATGAGGGAGTTGTAGGTAACAAAACTCATCGTCGTTACTCCAATTATCAACCGCTTGCATCCAATTATCTTTCACTCGCAAAGAGAAATCACAACATCATACTTGTTCATCTTGGCAATGATACTCGATAATCGTGAGGAACAAACAGGACGGAAACATGTGACTGAAACAAATCATCAAAACTCAATTCACAGGAACAAAAACTTCAATGGCTAAGCAATAAAGCGGTTTACTCTAGGATTACCTTTCTCCGGAAGAAGCCATGAAATCGCAGCACTCAATCTCCACATCACCGATATGTTTCGGTTTTGCTTTTGCTTTCTCATCACTTGTTTGTCTTTATAGGGGGTATCAAGGCAACAAGGTATTCTGCAGACCTACTTATCCGGTCCGAGTCTGACAATTTCGATATTATTTTGGTACAAACGTGGCCAGAGTTCAGTTTTACATTACCAAGTGAAATTTAGTTAAAACCTTTAGCCCTTTTTTTGGTCGTCCAAACTTTTAATTGATGAAGGTCAAAAAGCCCATTAGAAAGTGATATTTTGAAGTTTATTATTAACCCAAATTTTAATCCCAGTCGCTAACCCCTAAAAAAGATACAGAGGCGACTGCGACCAGAGAGCGATCAAATGTTGTTCGTTTGGCAGTCGCAGCAACCAGCGACTAAAATTTTTGGTCGCTAGATTTTCCAGCAATTGATCGCCGAATCCAGCGACTGGTCGCTGAAACAAGTCGCGCGACTACCAAACGAACAATATTTGATCACCGCGACCAAAAATAAAATAAATTAATTAATTAAATTAAAAAATATAAATTAAATTAATTATATTTATTTGAAATTTGAAATTAAAAAAAAAAGTTTCAAAATATATATTACATAAAATTAAAATTTTTGAAAAAGTTTTAAGTTTTGTTATACCAAAACAGTACAAATGTGTTTTCTCGATAAATTTTTAAAATAGTGTTTACCGCCATAACAGTAAAAATTTGATTTCCCGCCAAAAATCACAAAATCACATTTTTTCCGCCAAAAACTGTAAAATGCATTTTCGGTAAAACCTCGTAAATTTTTTGTAGAAACCGTAAAAACATGATTTTCACCCAAAAACACAAAATTCATGTTCTACTGCCAAAATTGTTTGTTTTACTCCAAATATCTAAACCGTATTTTTGGTTAAATCTAGAAACCTCTGTAAAATTTTTTTTTTTATGCCAGAAAATTACAAATATTGATGATATGATTTAGCTATCATTGAAAATTTAATTTATAGACTACATATTTAAAAAATTAAGATATTGAATTTAAAAACAAATCGCAATGACTACAAAATGAACAACATAGCGATCAGTCGCAGCGACCAATCGCAACGACTGCAAAACGAACAACATAGCGATCAAGTAATCGCTATTGCTGGTCGCAGTCGCCAGCGATTGGCAAAAAAACTGGGCCATAATAAAGAAACACGGGTTGCAACTAGGGTTAAATAGGAAACCGTGAATCGATATAAGAGTATACGACATTTCATGAAGAAGCTAAGACATCATTATTCCAGTCTAAGAAAATAAGAGCAAAAGAAGAGGATGAAGAAGCACCGTAACAGCCACCGATTCTAAATTCCTTCAAAAATAAATCGTTAAACTTTGGCTAGCATGTTGACGCAGAAACACTTAAAAATGTTTTATTACAAAAGGGCACTAATAAGAGTCAAAACTCAGCAACTTATTCTCTATGCACTATTCTTGTGATTTTTACCACTACACCAGAAACAATTTATTGAAATGATCCTCTTAATTTTTATATATATATTTGTGATGCCTAAACTCTTGATTTCACAAGGTTAGATCTGGGCTGGAATTGCCTCTAAAGAGAACCAAATCTACAAAAGAAAACTAGAAGACAACCCCAAAAACATCAAAATACAATCCAAACATATCAAAAGATAATTTTTACATAAAATGTTCAATCAAAGTCGGAAGTCAAATATGATTTAAAACATAAATAAAAAATCGCCTCCCTCCCTAAAAGATAGAACCGAGAGAAGAGACAGAGAGAAAATCATTCAAACGGGATGTGCTTTAGTATTTTACAGAGTTAAAACTTTAGCCTAACTCGAAAAGTTTATTATTTCATAAATTTGAATAACTTAAATAAACACAATGTCATTGTCTTCGTAGTAGTAGTAACAGGCAGTGGATGTCAAAACAAAAATCCATCTCCTCAATCCATATTGAAGTTTACTATGTCGAGTCAGTCTGATGAAGTCATCAAACTAGCAGTTGAACTAAAACTCAATTAAACCGGATGCACAATGTTAATTAGGCCCAAGGAAGACATATGTTCATTGTTCAAATCCTATCAGCTCAACCACTGAAGATTCAACGAATGAAATCACATGGAGAATATTCTCATATCATTTAGAGAGAACCTCAAAAAAGAATCAGATGAATCGGAGTTCAGACGATAGAGTTATTTAATTTACAAATCGAGTGATTCTTAGAGCATCTCCAATGAAGAGCTTTTAAAGTATTAACTAATTAAAATAATATTAAAAAAAGTAAAGAAGGGAGAGAATATGAAACGTATCTCATCAGAGATACTTTAGAAACGGTTTTAAGTGATCTCTCTACTTGTCCATTTATAAGAAGCTTAATATGATGTGTTTAACTTATATGATTAAAATTTATTAAAAATATTATTATTATATTTTGGAGAGGAAAATTCCTCAAAAATTCCTTAATTTGCTGAAAAATACCCAAATTTTTTTGGCTTCTTGATTAATATACAGACTATTTAACATTGTTATTTATATACTCGAACTTTTAAAATGTTTTTACTACATCGACATTAACGGTGTTAACTAGATTAACTGAAGATAATAATTTCCGTTTATTTTTAATCTGATACAATAATGAAACTCTGTTTTGCTATTTCTCATTCTTTCCCAAATCAATTAGTTTTTTAAGAACCCTAACACCATAAATCGATTTCAGATTTTTTGTTATTCTTTAGCTATTAAACAAGCTCTATCTAAAGATAGAACGAAGTCAAAGTTCAAGCTCATATGCGAGTTCAATTAACCAGAGCTGAACAATATAGGTCTTACAAGAACGAGTGAAGAATCGATACGTTGAGAATCAAATCTAG